>PVJO010001110.1:61010-187864 GCA_004026905.1 Hystrix cristata
AAGAAAGGTTTATTAGCTCACAGTCTGCAGAGGTTTCAGTCTATAGTCCGCTGGGTCCGAGGCGGCGGGGCTGGCGTGGCGGACTCGCAGCCGGCCGCAAAGTAAAGTGAGGAAAATGCAAGGAATGTATGCAAATCAGCAATGCAAACAAGCAGCTAGTTAAGCTTCTTCCTGTATCTATTATCTAGGCTACCTGCCCCCAAGGCAGCCCACACTCCCACCCCCCAATCTCAGGCTCACATCCTTGATCCCAGCAGAACAATGCCAAACCGATCAATGGATCAATTTAGTAATCACACACTCTAGATCCAGCTATCTCTTACCACATGAGGCTTTGGGGGGACATCTAGACACAAACCATAACACTCAGGTAGATGGGATGCTCTGTGCCAGTGAGGCGACTAAAGCCCAGGCCATGCCTGATGTGGACCAAGAAGAGATCTGAGGGCAGCAGAATCAGGGGGCAGCTAAATTGGCATTTCACATTCTCTTCCCACCCAACATTTTAAACAGCCCTCGCTCCCTAGTCTGTATAAAGGTATTTATCTGTGTATGATTGAAAAAGTAAGCAAATGCTCATGATCAGCATCAACCCTTTTGGAGAGTTGGAAAAAATTCCACTTCTGGACCATTTTATTGTTTGGCTCAATTCTCTAATGTCCTTGCTAACTCGTGTTATTTCTGTTTAATATTAAGCCCATCAATTTGCCTCGAGAGATTAAGTCACAATCAATAGAAACCCTGAAGGGGAACACAGTGGGGCTTATCTTATTGATGCTGTTAGTCTTTGTCCTCCGGACGGCAGTGCCTTGGCCTGTAGAGATTTGCTTTAATAAAGCAAAGCCAAGAAGAAACTTTGTGCGTACCGCAGCTGCAAGGATGCCGGGGTGCCGGGCAGCCCCGCGATAGATGGACCTGGTGGCTGCAGGTCTGCAGGGGAGGTGGCCAAGGCAAGTTCATTTCTATCCTTGACCTCAAGTAGGTGAGGAAGAGCCAGGAGTGTTTGAGGGAGGGAAAGTCACAGGAGAGTAATTTTATGCCTGATTGATATTTAGGTGGCAGGCAGAAACCTAAATGTACCTTTTTATCGGAGTGTAGGGATCCTGCTCATCAGGGAGAATATAGGGACATTTTGGTCATGAGAATTGTGTTAATTAAGGTGAAAGACCCAACACCATTGCATTTTAAGGAACAAGTACGTTTGCCTTGCTACCTTGCCGTCTGGATGTGGATGACCCATTTCAGCGGAGCAGCCCTATCCTTCACATTGTTCAGAAGTGCAGGACCTTGTAAATCATTGCCCACCCCACCTGGTGTTGTCAAAGCTGCATGGGCAGCAGTCTTTCTCCAGAGCGGTGACACACAGGCACAGTGTTTTTACAGGCCTGGAAATGGCAAGCATCACTTCCCTCCCATGGAGTGAAGTCAGCAATAGGACCACACTCATGACCAACTATAGCCCTGTTCCCTTAAATTTACGAGATGAGGAAGGGGCTCAGTGGGCAACCAGCTGATGCACATGGATCCCTGGGGAGGCGAAGGGGTTCCTTTAGCAGAGCAATGATGCTCTGATACTCAAGGAGGAGGCGGAAGTGGATAGTGCAGAAGCCCATCAGAGGGCTGGTGGGTGCAGCACCCTCGAGTCCAGAGCATTCCCTCCTACCACATCTGAGTGGAATGTGACAACTGTCTAGTGACACAGGGTACCAAGGAGAGCAGAAGAGATCTTACAGACCAGAACACTCAGAGGGATGGAGAGAGGGCAGAAGCAGAAGGGTTTGGGACCCAGTGACTACAAGAGTGGTTGGAGATGTGGAGCTGCCCATGAAGCCGGGCTGAGGATCCGAGTTCATAGAACAGGTCGTTGGTGAGGGGAGATGAGTTGAGCAGGAAAGAGTCTCCATTCCCCAGCATTCCTGTGACTCCTCTCGGGAGAGTGAAAGGGGTGGCTGGAACCTGGAGTAAAGAACTGTTCAGAGATTCTTGGGGACTCTGAGCGTGTGAGTGACTCCTTTGAGAATGAATCGTTCGTTCCGTCCGCTCTCACCCTGGTGAGAGGAGGGGTTGGGGCTGGAGCTACACTTCTCCACCCCAGTCTGGTGAAGAGCAGATTCTTGGCAGGGACTGTGACCTGCAAGATCAGATCTCCCTTGATGCGCCCTTCAGGCAGCCTGCACACTTGTGTCCCTCATTACTCCTCTAATCCCCACACATGGGGATACCATGAGGACAGGCTCCCTGCTGTGAGTGCTATGCACTGAGTTCTTGGCACCTGCTAAGCACCTACTTAGCTAATTTAACTCAGTGAATTGAATTCCTACGAGCCCTATTGATTGCTGCCAAATGGAATGGCTGGAGACGTGCTTAGAATAGGCTGGATTCTGAGGTGGGGCAGCCAGAGCACTCCAGGGAATCGGAGCCACCCTTGGCCTCTGCCTGGGTCGGGCGGACACAGGGCATCCAGTACCAAGGCCCTTCCTGCTGAAGACCTTGCCCCGCACCCAGGACAATCACAACCGGGCGTGCAGGCTAACAGCCAGTCTGTAGGATTCCTCAGGACCAGTCAACTCCGCGGACCCGTGTTCACTACATACACGTTTCTGCAAAGCTTCATGTGCTCATGGGTGGGACTTTCGGAGGATAATTGCATTATAGAGCTGACTTCCTGCTAGGAGGAGGGGTATGTTGGAAGAGGTGGCCACTGTGGGCGTGGCCTGCAAGGGTCTCTCTCCCTCCCCAGCTCCTCTCTCCACTCTCTGCTTCCGGCCCCCCACACCCCTCCCTCCTGCCTTGGAGCCAGCTGACTGTGGACTGAAATCTCTACACACTGAGCCAAAGTGAAGCACTCCTCCTTTTAGTTGTGGATGTGGGTATTTTGTCCCACACATGAGGAACGTGACTAGGACGCTTTTCATTCAGAATCTGGTCTCTGAAAATGTATCTCATTCTCTTCCCTGAGAAGGAAGGTGGAGTGGGCGGGGCTGCTCGGTGGCCAGCTCCCCACGCCTTCCTGGGTTCCTTGAAGAGAAATCCTTCTAACTTCCTTCTGTGTGTCCAGACCAACCATCCTCCCTCCTCCTTACTTCTTGGAAACACATTTCTTCTGCGAAGCCACCTACCTGCTCTCAGTTCATCCTGGCTGCCCTCAGTCCTTCCTTGTGACAGTGAGCTCATGGTTCTCCACGCTGTGTCCTGTGCCACCCCCATTGGCCTCCATGACCCTGTGGACATCTCTCTGACTCTGCCTCAGAGCTCTTGACCTCATAGATAGAGCCTTTCCTCACTCCACCTTGACCGCCTGCCAGGTCTCTCCACAACCTCAGTGCAAGATTCTTGAATGCAAGACTGTGTCTAATTCATCTTAAATTCTGAGTACCTAGGATAGTGTTTGATAGGCTGCACTTCCCCCACCCGCACCGTTCCCCTTGCGTGGCAGACCTCCCGCCGGGGCAAGAGGGCCGGCAGGTCCACAATGCCTGAAACGCTCCCGTCAAGGCCAGCAGTGGGCCGGGACCGGCTGACATACCAGGGCTATAAATCTGCCAAACATACCCCCGAACGCTGCCTTACTCCCGCATGGAGTTTGGCCATTCCCCGCTGTAACACTGAGCTGTGACACTGAGCTGAAATAAACCCCGCCTGCTGAATCGACTGCTTCTGTCCCGGCGTCTGCCCAGGCGGCGAACCTAACAGTGTTCACCTTTCACCAAGCTCTTGATAAATGTTTGGGTGAATGCATGAATACATGAACTCATCCAAGTTTGATGTACCAAAGTAGCGGTGGACTAGCTTGGTAATTTGGACAGACTGCATTAATTGAGTCACAGAACTCTTGACTCCAGTTTGCTTTACTTATCTGTGCCAATTCCCTAGGTGAAAAATTCTAGTATTATTAATGACTGCAGAGGTGGTGATTTTGTTAAATGAAAGATATCTGTGCTTGATTTGTGACTGAGAATATTAGGTCATTGTTCAGGTTTGTTACAAGAAGGTATCTAATGAGATGGGAAATTGGAGAGAATTAATTTGAAATGTAATAAGCAATCAATGGCAAATTTAGCCTCAGAACAGAGCTGAAACTTCTATTGTACCTAGACCAGTGTGAGTATATGTTCTTGTATCACAGATGACTGCATCAAGAATTAAGTCATCTGGGTTACTTTTTGTAACCTGCAATCTGAAATTTGTAATCAAATCAAATGTATTAAAAACAAAACAACAATTGTCAGTGTCCCCTCCCCCAAATACAGGGTCAAAGGATCATCTTCTATCAGTTAAAACTTAAACAAAGACCATCATGGATAAGCTATTAGTCAAACAAAATCTTTTTACTGACTTGACAAAGTGAGGGCAAAGCACTGTCCAATAAGAGAGGAGATTTGTATGCTGCGGACTCCTGCTGAAGATTCTGAGAAGGGCTAAAGGGAAGTGAGATCAGTCCTGTTCTAATTGCTGTTTCCAAGACAAGATTAGAAGTGGGATTACATAGGGGTTGAGCAAGTGCTGTCATGAGCAACAGTGGCTCAGCACTGGATGTCCCTAGTAAAAATGTGTGACAAGTGGGTCTGGGGAGTGATTGGTGAGAGAGCAGGGTCGCTCGGAGTGAGAATCATCTAGAATTTTCCAGACCATTCTGGAATTTTCCAGTGCAGCATTACCTTGGAAGCCATGGTGTACTCTGGATGCTGCAGCTGGCTTCATCCGAGTCTGTCCTCCCACCTGGATCAATGGCAGGGCTGCTTTTACTCTTTTTCAGTCCAAGATGATCTTCTCTCTTTCAATCTTGGATAATTTTTAACTCTTTCATTTCACTGGGTTTAGCCAATTGTTAAAGATTCCATTTTGTTATGTTAAGACCAAATATCCATTTCTCCCTTTTCCACTGTGACTATGAACAACACACGAGGTTGATGGCCCTGCAGATCCTGATTAGCCAGAGTGTGCAGAAACTGCAGGATGGTTCATTAAAACATTCAGAAACAAATAAAATTCAGGATAAAACTGGAGGTGACTTACGCCCAGCAAAAGCAGAGCATCTGCCAGAGAAACACGAGCAGCTTCTCCTGCCTAGTGCTGGGGAGCTGCGATCTCCAGTAAGACCCTAAAGCATTCACTAGGGCAAAGTATTTATTCACTTTGCTCCTTAGCTCTCATTTATTAAAAAACAGACAAAATGGAAAACCACTTGGAATTCGGGCTCTTGAGGAGCCCAGCTCTTGTACCTGATGAAAAACGGTTCTTCCACCCTGGGGGCTTCCAAAATTTAACACTCTTCTGAGGCTCCATTAGGCCTACTGAAACCTAGATGGCCGCCCCCATCCCCAGATATTATGATTCAGTAAGACAGGCACAGGGCTGGGGATCCGCATGACAGACAAGTCTGAGAGCGCAATTTGAGAATCATTTCTCTAACTCAGATCTGCTGAAGGACGTCCACCTTTCATACTTCTTCACTTTCTATTTCTTCTGCTTGAAATGTTCCCCTGCCATCCAACCAATGGATGTCTTTGTGCATGCACGTGTGTGTGTGTGTGTGTGTGTGTGTGTGTGTGTGTGTGTGTGCACGAGTGTGCGCGTGGTACTGGGGATCGAACTTGGGGCCTTTGTACTGAGCTGCATCTCCGCTCTTTGTTTTGAGACAGCGCCTCACCAAATTGCCCAGTCTGGACTCAAACTGGCTATCTTCCTGCCTCAGCCTCCCAGAGTGCTGGGATTACAGGCGCACACACCTCCCACACAGAGCTGCTGATGTTTTAATAAAAGACTCACATCCTTCTCTGGCCATTGTATCAATTATGTATTGCTGCATAACTAATTACCCCCAGGCAGGACCTCTGGCAAAGTATTATGAGGCATTCAGGGAAATCACTCTGCAAGAGATTCACCTATTAAACTGGTTAAAATTAGCCAAGGTGATCATTAAACATCTCCAGAGAGTGATCAATACATTGAGAAGACTTCATTTCCCAAACTCTGGGTACTGTGAGAACAGTGGGGTCCATGGCAGTCAAGCTCTGTCTTGTGCAAGAGCTCTTCCGGCTCCCCCAGCCTGGGGCAGAAGGGATACTATGGTGGTCTTTGCAGACAGTGAACTTTGGCGGATCCCCCTTTGTGTATCTCCTGTCGCTTACGAAAGGCCCACATCAGGCTGGGTGGCACCCGGGTGGTGCTCACTCCCCACCCTGCTCCTGGCAGTGCAGCTGGTGAGCAGGGTAGCCTCCATTTCCAACGCAACTCCATGCTGTGGCACAGAAGCTCTGGGGATCTGCAAAGGAAGGGCTCCCATCACCTGCGCTCCCTAGGTCTGACATCCTGGGCCGGGCAGATGCCGCAACCTGTGAATCTCAGCAGATCGCTTGTTCCACAGCACCATCCTGCACATCTGTACTGCAGATCCAACAGGAGGAGCTCTAGGCCTCAGCAGCCCCCAACCCAACACACCTCTCCAGAAGGGATGGGCAGTGAGTTCTCCCAGCTGCTGCTCTACAGCACAAAGGAAGGGCAGAGAAAGGCTGAATTCTTCCTCTCCCAAGAGGACTGATTTTCTCCGGGTCAGGCTGTGGAGCACTTCATGTTCCCAGCATTTTTCAGAAACAATAGAGGATGAACAGATCTTAACATCTGAGCCTGACACTAATGGAAACACTCTGCAGAAGCCTGGTGGGAAGATCAGGGAAGGAGACAGTAAAAGAGACCCCATTAGACTCCAAGGTCATCCTCAGTGGTCACGGAGACTGTGCCCACGGCAGCAGCATCTGGCAATTGGAGTTCACACTGCAGGGAAAATAGGCCCTGTGGGACTACGCCAGCCAGGTCACTAAGCAAGAACACAACCAATCAAGAGGAGCGGATTGCTATCAAGATTTGCATCAGTGTATTACCTAAACCATCCAATTTTCAATAAAAGTTATAAGAAATGCAAAGAAACAGGAAAGTGTGACACACACACACACAAAAGTCAGGCGATAGAAAATGCCTTTGAGGGAGCTCAAATGCTGAAATTGGTAGATAAATACTCCAAAATAACACATTTAATTTAAAAAGATACTGAGGAAACCAGGTGTGGTGGTGCATGCCTATAATCCCAGCACTGGGGAGGCTGAGGCAGAAGGATTGCCGAGAGTTCAAGGCCAACCTGGGCTACATAGTGAGTTCAAGGCCAGCCTGAACTGCATAGACAGACCCTGTCTCAAAAAAATAAATAAAAAGACACAAAGGAAAGCACGCTTAAAGATTAAACGAAGGTATGATGACAATGTCTCACAAAGAATATTATTAAGGAGATAGAAATCATTTTTTAATCATAAATGGAAATTCTGTAATTGAAAACTGTAATAATTTTAATTAAAATTTAGAATTCAGAAATGGATTTAACAAGATTTTTGAGATGGCAGAACAATGAATTGGTACACTTTAAGATTGAAAGAAATTATGTAACAGGATGAAAAAAAGAAATAAAAGAATGATGAAAATGAACAGACTCAGAGAAATATGGAAATTATTAAATGAATTAACATACATGAACTGGGAGCATCGATTAAAATATGAGCAAGTGAAGTGAACAGACACTTCTCAGAAGAAATACAAATAGCCAAGAAATACATGAAGAAAGGTTCAACATCACTGCCCATTACAGAAACTCAAATTAAAACAACACTGAGAGTTCATCTTACTCCAGAAAGAATGGCCATTGTCAAGAAATCAAATAGTAACAAGTGCTGGAGAAGCTGCAGGAAAGAAGGAACCCTTCTACACTACTGATGGGAATGTAAATTGGTACAACCACTGTGCAGTATGGAGACTCCTCAAAAACCTAAAACTAGAAATTCCATTTGACCCAGCTATTCCTTTTATAGGTATCTTCCCAAAAGAGTTGAAGACATATTATAGTGATCCATACACACCCATATTTATAGCAGCACAACTCATAATAACTAAAAGTTGGAAGCACCCTCTATGTGCATCAACAGATCAATGGATAAAGAAAATGTGGTATTTATATGCAACAGAGCAGTACTCTGCCATAAAGAAGGATAAACTTGAGTCATTTGTAGGAAAATGGATGCATTTTGAGACAATAATGTTAAGGGAAATAAATCAGATGCACAAGCCTAACTATCTCACATTTTCTTTATGTAAGAAATCCAAAGTATAAGTAATTTAAAGAGCAAAATAAAAGTGAGATAAAAGGAAACAGGGAGATAGATCTTTTGCAAATGGAGAGCAGACTAAGAAAAGGGGGGGGATGATGAAGGAGATTAAAAAAAGAATTAAATGTGTTATGTGCATTACCAAGTCCCCACGAGGAATGTGACAATTATGTAGTACAAACATGTACTAATAAAAAAATAAAAACTGAAAAAAAGAAATAAGTAAATTCTAAATGTTAGTATTTAAATCCCAATATGTATTCAGTTTTTTTTTAAATAAATGTAAGACTCAAAAAAAAAAAAGCCTAAGAAATGACAAGAAATTTAATGTAACAAACCTTCTCTACAGGGCATATTGTAAGTTGGAGATACTGTGGGTTTGGCTCCAGATCACTGTAAAATAAAGCAAAATTCTCTAAGGAAGCGAGTTGCACAAATTTTTTGCTTTCTGACTGCACATAAAAGTTATGTTTGCATAATACTCTGGACTGTCAAGTTTGTAATACCAGCCTGTCTAAAAAATCAATGTCCATACATTAATTACAAAACACTTTCTTGCTAAACAATGCTAACGATCATCTGCTCCTTCAGCAACTGGTGCTCTTTCACCGGTGGAGGGTTTGGTCTCCATGGTGTTGCCCCGGACAGGTCAGCGTGGTTGCTGATGGCTGGATGGCTATGGCAAAGTTTTTCAAATAACAGTGGAAGTTGCCATATTGATTGACTCTTCTTTGTACTGGAGATTTCCCAGCTGAAGGTCTCCAATTAGTTATTTAAGTTTCTACTTCAATAAATTAGGAAGAGGGGGAAAAAAGTCCAAATCAGCAGAAGGAAGGAAATAATAAGGGGTAGGAATACATGGAATTGAAAACAGAAAACCAGAGAAAAATCAATGGGGATAAAAGCTGGTTCTTTTTTTAATCGTTAAATTTAATGAGTTTCTGGCAATATTGAAAAAAATTGCAGGCTGAGAATTGAGATTTTTAATAACTCCTAGGGTTGAGAGCCACTGGTGAAAGATTTCAGCTCAACTTCTCTGGCCCTGTGGTCTGATGGGAGAAATGATCAGTATGCAGAGAAAGCATTGTGCAGACCTAGCAGTTCGCATTGCTAAGATACTGGGCCTTCACCACCAACATGAGACTGAGTGAACTGTGTAATGAGTGCTGTGGAGGCATCCCTCTCTGGGCCTGCACTTCTTCCCTGTGAAGTGGAGATAACAGTACTTTCCTTGAAGAATTATTGTGCTGTACTTGAAGCATTAAATGATGTGTCCACCTCAGTGCTTGACAGATAAATGATTTGGTTGCCAATCAGCAGGAAAACAAACACAAAGGACAGTTGTCTCACAGAAGAGCATCCTAAAGGCAAACTCCAAGGACCTGGCTTTGAGATCTTCCATCCTTGGCATGCTGTGGTCCCCTCCTGACTCTACAGGCGGGCATCGCGGGCAGGAGGGACAATGGGGGATTGAAGAAGGCTTTCTTCCTGTGTGCTGCCCACCCAGACCACCCTGCTGGCCAGAATGGAGTCTCCACCCAGTGTCTAAATCATCCATGGGAGGGGGTGATGTCACCACAGAAGGCTTAGCAGAGAGGGAGACTTTAAAAACATGGACGTCGCAGAGATTGTGAGCAAACTGGGGCTACAATGGACCTGAGCAAGGTGGGGGCTTAATGCTTCAAGGAGAGTTTAATGTGCACCGTGGCTGAAAACCACAGGTTTTGACTCTGCTGTGGCTCTGGTGATGAAGGTGCCCTACACTGGTTGCCACAGTCGCTTCTTGTCGGGCCCTCCGGTCCCTGTCTCCAGGGCTGCACTTCTCCCAGCACCATCCACGGACTGCGCCAGCAGTAGCACCTCGGAACTTGTCAGACAGGCAGACTCTGAGTCCCCCCAATGCTGCTGAAATCAGGCCCATCTTTTACCAAGATCCCCAAAGGCTCCTCACGGCACTCAAGGGCAAGAAGTGCTGCCAAATGACTCTTCTGCAGGGTTCTGGTGGTGCACATTGCTCTCTGAACCTCAAAACTACGTCGTGAACTCTCTCTGCAGTCTAACCTCCCACGGTGCCCTGGGTCCTTCCAATCATGGCGAATCCTGGTGCCTTGCTGGCTGGGGCAGGCGGGCCAGCCCCTCCACCTGTCTGTCCCCGTGTCCGTTTGCCAGTTCACCTGAGCTGACGCTTCCAGGCATGCAGGGTGAGGTCCATCAGGGAATGGATTACACGTGCTCTCGTCCCAGTACATGGGACACTTCCAGCTAGGGGTCAAGGCCCAGTGGGTACTTTAAGTGTCAGAAATGAGTGACACATAGCCTTCCTTTCCAGCTTACAATCTGAAGAGGTAGTAACAAAAACAGAAAAATGACAAATATTTATATGACACTTTAAGCCTAAAAGGCGCCCTTACATCTACTTGGTCCAGGTAAAGATAAACCCAGATGGGGATGGAGGGTGTGGCTCAGTTGCAGAGCATGTGCCGAGTGTGTATGAAGACCTGGGTTCAATCCTGAGTGCCTAACAAACAAACACAAACACCCAAAAAAAAAAATACACACATACATGCACACATGCATGCATGCAGGCACACAAACCAAAACAAAACAAAATTATAACAAACAACAAAACCAAACAAACAATGCTCGGAGGAGTTCCTTGTTTGCTCCAGGCTGGGCAGTCCTACATCCACGCAGCCTTGCGGCTGAATTCAGATTCTTGGCTCAAGCGAGGGTAGAAGGTTCCATGTCCGCAGCTGTAGACAGCAGTGCCGCTTTGGAGGGCCATCTTCTTGAACTGGATCGGAAGTACCTCCCCTACTAGAATATGTAGCAGCTGCCTGAAACATGCATCTACTACTTTAGAGATGTGAGGCAGTGAAATAGACTTTCCCCACTACTGCACGCCATCACTTTTCAGGTGTTAAACAGGCGCGTTGGACCTGTGCTTTCAACAAGCTGTTTAAGAAATCAAAACCTTTCCACCAGAAGGTCAAGGTTCCTCGTCAAAATCATTATTTTTGCATGAGACTCATCATTATAATTTTCCGCATAATCCTGAGGAACTCTTGGACACAATGGGGATGTGAGCTTATGTGCTGGGAAAACAGAAACAAAGCCTACAATTTTTCAGGGTTTAAAATTCAACAGTCTATAATGAAAAATGTTGTTTGAGCAACATGACTTAAATTAATGTATTTCTGGGCCACTGGTACTGCTAAGGACTAAGGGAAACGGGGCTGTGCTGTGTTTAGGGCCATATAGAGAGCCCCAGAAGATCTGCATTGGAGCACAGCTCTGGCAGCCACAGTGTGGTCCTCGGGGGTGAATTCTATCTTTGCGTTCCTTTGTAGACCAAGGAAGGATGATCTCATTTGTTTTTTGTAGAATAACTGCAAAGTTCACAGATACTTGTAAAACACATAGAATAATATTTGGCAGAAACTTGTTCCTAAATAAGGAGTAACTTGTTCCTAAATTAGGGTTGCATCGCTAAGTAGTGTACACACATGTTTTTGATGTATGCAATTGTTAAACTGACCTTTGAATGGCTATACCCACTATGGCTTTAAAAGGTAAGAACCCTGAACTTCCCCTACCCGCAGCTGCACCCAATTCTCATGGTGTCTTCAGCACAGGACACACTGCTCTGCATAAAGCCCAGGTTTTCTGTACATTAAGACAAACATGAGTCTTGAACATAGCAGTCAAGTTAGAGAACAGAGTGATCTCACTAAGCCTGCAGGATGATGTGAAAATGGAAATAAACGAGTTTGATTGGTCATTTAGCAGCTCGAAGGAGCTCTTGCCTGCCCACAGGGCAAAGGCTGAGCAGCCCTTTAAAGGCGTGGCATGCCCTTCTGAGCTAAGGAGCTTTATTTCTATGGAGGAGAGGCAGAAGGAACTCAACAATTGTTCCTTTAACATGATTTCTAATTCCAGTGTATGCATCCCTGTGGTGCCTTAGGCATAATTCTCCATACAAATTTCTTAGATTGGTGCAAATCTCCAAGGTCTGATTTCCTCTGGAGATGGATAATACCTCAGGCCTGTTCCTAGGCTTGCTGGGAAGAAAACACTCCTTGTGTTAAACCTTTGCCCCTCAAAACATAAATGCTCCTGGAAGGTAAGCATTCTTGCCACACGCATGGAACTGGTAGAAGGAGCTTTATTTGGGGCGGGTTCCAAACCTAAGAACACAAAGGACCAGCAATAAAAGTCATCATGAAGGAACCACAGGGAGATTTCAAAAGTCCAGGTTTAGAGGAAGCCAGAGTTTACACCGCTGTACACCTTGGGTGGCTAGAACACAAACACAATGATGTTAGGATTCCAAGCAGCATCCTGCCTGCTAAACTTGTGCTATGGGTCTTAGGGGTGTAGCATTAGAAGGAAATGGGAATGAGAAGTCAAGATGCAAAAGATGCATTAAAAATCATAGAAACTGTTAATTTCATGTTATATACTGCATGTTTTATCACAATCCACCTTTTTTTAAAACTAGAGAAAGAAAGAAAAATTTTAAAAAGGTAAAAGGAAAACAAAGAATGTATGCAATGAATGGGAACCGATTATAAACACAGTAGATCTTAATCCAACCATACCAGTAATCTCTTTAAGTGTGAATCATATAAACAGCAATTAAAAGACAGAGTGTCTGGTTGGCTAAAAAAAAAAAATGCAACTGGATGCTAACTATAAGACACCCATTTTAATTAAACAGATTCAAACAGTTTAAAGAAATGGAGAGAGATAAACCATGTCAACACTAATCAAATAAAAACTGCAGTGTGTTATATTCATTTCAGATACAGCAGACTTCAGAGCAAGTTAAAATATCAGAGATAAAGAGGGACACTGCATAATGGTTACATAATGACAAACACTCCAGGAAGACAACAGTGCTAACAAATGTGCCCAAAAGCAGGATGTCAAAATAGATGAGGCAAAAAAATGGATAGAACTGAAAAAAGAAACAAATCTGTTATCTCTAGACCCTTCAATACTCATGTTGAAGCAATTAATAGATGAGATAAATAATCACTGAGGATGTGGTTTTCCTAACAATATCAATCTATGGCAAAAATGTGTAGACATGGGTAACAATGCTTAGGGGCGTGTTGGTCAGTTTTCGATCACTGTGATAAAACACCTGAGACAGACAACTTAGAAGGACTGATGGTTTTTTTGTTTTTTTTTGTTTTTTTTGGCTCACAGTTCAGAGGATTCAGTCTCTGATTCTTTGGCCCTGATGCTCTGGGCCTGTGGTGGCCAGGGTACCAATATCTCCTTGCAGATTTTACCATTTTTAAGGCCCCACATCTCCCAAGATCTAATTGCCTTCAACTAGGTCCCCCTCCTAATGGTTCCACCACCTCCCAACAGTGCCACAATGGGCAACCAAGCCTTTGGCACATGGCTCTGGGGGGCATTTCAGGTCACAACTACAGCAGAGGGAAGCATATCGTTAAATATACATATATTTTAGAAATATCTAAAATCATCAAAAATAGGGGAGGTCATAGGGACTGTCACTCAACAGGAGTGCAAGGAGACAAATGATTAAATATAACATCAGATCCTGGAAGAGAAAAAAGGAAATTTGGTAAAAATCTAATTTGTTTGTAGAGTTTTGACATACGAACTTTAGCTAATAATGACATATCAGTATTATCCATCAAGTGTAACAAATGTACCATGTCAAGGCAAGATAGTACACTATAAGGAATAATAATAGGGAAACTGGGTGCGGTGTTTTTTGGTGCTATCAGTATTAGCTCCACAAAACTTCTGTTAGTCTAAAACTGTTTTAAAACCACACTTTATTTCAAGAAGACAATATTCTCAGAACTCCAGAAAGAGCTAGCAGCAATGAGGGGACATTTAGAGACGATTAAGTGACATACATTTAATACCAGAATTAAGAATCTCATCAAGCTCTTTTTAAAATAAAACAGAGAAAAACTCCTGCAGTTACTGAGATTCTTTGAATATTATCTGAAGTAAAGGAAATTCAATGGGGCTCATTAAAGTTAAGTGGATGAGTTAAGAAATGCTACATTTTTAAATAAAAATAAAATAATATTAATCATCCTATTAGCTGTAAGTACTACAACTTTAAATTTTACAGTAGAGTTCGGTTATCGATGTATCAAGATGAAAAGTGGAGAAAAGGAGGGATGGAAGAGAGGGAAGCCCTGGCTGTGCTAGCCTGGACCTCCTTAGAAGCAGGTTCTGAGTTAATCTAACTAGCGAGAGGTAAGAACGAAAAGGCTAACATAACACAACGTGGGCTTAACTACTTAAGATTAGGAACATGAACGAGGGCATTTCTTAGATCTCACCTAAACAAAAAACAAACAAATCCCTGCAACTGGCATGAATGAAACAAAGAGTACTGAAGAAAAAATACAAAATGGTGAAGGATTAATAGGTTTAGTAATAATGATTTTAAAAGTTAGCCAAAGAATGACCACCAATTAAAAAGCAAAACATTGTGCTATTATATTTAAAACAAAAAAAAGAAAAGAACAGAAAAGAAAAGTCAGTCAGAAGCTGCTATATCTGCAAGCATAAAAATCTGTATAAAACTCTGAAGAAAACATTCTTTTTCCCCTTCTCCTTGCAGCCTACACAGTACCCAGCTCTCTCCGATTCTCGGATTTCTCAGCTTTGCTGCTTTCATTCACTTGGCCCACTTTTGAGCACATCACCATTTGTTAGCACATTCCCCAGACTGGCCCAGGTCAAGAAATCCAAGACTCAAATGCTTGTGTTCATGACTTGACAGGACAAGCACAGACTCTTAATGTGGAAGAACGTTTCCTGACGTGACATCTTCGTGCTGTTAGATCTACAACTCAGCTTTATGCCCCTGAATTCAGTGTGAGTTACTTCCATAACAGATTTGAAACAGTGAGCAAGGGCTGAGTCTGGGCTTGAAGTGAGGTTCCAACAAGGTTGCACATAAAGTGGCCACGCAGTGTGCATTTCAAGACCTTTCCTGATGAAACCATCTTCAGTCTCCCAGAAAAGATAGCACTTTATCTACACTACCATGATTCTTTTGCTACAGTAATAGGACACTTGTGGAGAGGTGGAGGTTCACCAGTTAGCTGGGTTTGTAAATGTCTGCTAGGTTAGCCTGGAAGTTGTTCAAATGTACCAATTATGTTTTATCCATCAATTTCTTATTAAATGGAGATTTGATACTAAGAGAAAAATAGGAAGAGAGTGGGTTCAGTTGGATACCCAAGTCCTCCAATCTCCCACAAGTGCCCTGATGTTTAATAAAAATAGACCCTTCTCTTCCAGAGCACTGCACACAGAGGCAAGATAGAGCAATTTCAGGGATTTGGATTCACTGGACAAGCTTTGTTACATCTACTAGGCGCAATAAAACAAGACAAGTGATAAAGAAAAGCTAAGTCTGAAATATGAAAATATGGTCTTCCTTGTAAAGTTTTGTAAAGAAATTCAGACTTTGGAAATGTTGGCTTGTGAAATAATACAACATGGAAAGAGACACACAATTAAACCAGCATGCGATCCTGGTGAATAACAGTAGTTTTACAAAATGACCGTATCTACAAAGGCCATCAAGTACCTACAGCCATAAGCACCATGAAAGTCAAGGATGATGTCAGTCACATACAAGAAAGAAGTAAGGTTCAATCTCATTCAAAGACTGCTGCCACGGGAAGCAATGTGCGGCATCAGTGTCGGGGCAGTCTTTGTGTTGTGCATTTGCTTAAGCTGGCGGCAATGGCTAGGCGGGGTGTCAGCTGCTTCCTCCCATGCCTCCAGATGGCTGGTCCAGAGATCCAAGAGCCACAGTGGCAGGGACATCCCTAAAGCACCCACAAATTCTGAACACCGCAGCATTTACAGTTTGCTGGCTGAGCACCCTCCGAACCCTGACACCAGCCCAGTAAGGACATCTATGCCGTGTCACAGCAGTGCTGGGAGAGAACACAAGACCCAGTTTTCCATTAGCAGCATTAGCTTTAAGTCACAGGAGGGAACCAGGCTTGGGGTCAGGAGGGAGCTGTCTAAACACAGTGGGAGACTGAAAATTCAAAGTGTTTCATGCCAATTACCTGTTGTAACAGCGCTCTCTCTCATCTCCTTTTCCTATCTCTGAGCAAGCAGCCACATACATTTTCTAGACATGCCCAGTTAGTTATTCAAGTTCAGTCTGGCTTAAATGGTTGCCTGTCTCACTTAAATCTCATGCTTTAAATCTCATGCTTTCTCTATTGGTTTTCTAGGTCCATCAAAGTAAAGTATCACAGACTGGGGGTGGTGCGGGGTGAAGCAAGAAAAATTCGTCTTCTCACAACACGGGATTTCAGAAGTCCAAGAGCAAGGTGTTCCAAGGATGGGTCCTTCAGAGGCCTCTGTCCTTGGCTTGTTGGGGGCCAGCTGCTCCCTCTGTGTGTGTCTGTGTCCTACAAGGATGGCAGTCATTAGATTAGAGTCCACCCTAATGACCTCAATTAACTTTAACTTTTTAAAGACCCTATCTCCAAATACAGTCACATTTTGAGGTCCTAGGGGTCAAAACGTGAACATACAAATTTTAGGGGGATACAATTCAGCTCATAATAACCTCCCTTTCACAGTGAGGGTTTCAAAGGTACTTGGGAAAAGGAAGAAGGTGACCTGGTTCTGGGGCATCACCACCTGCAGTGTTGGGGACTGGTAATGGCAGCAGATGTGTGCTATATAAGGACCAGCACTGGTTGATTTCTCTGCTGCCTTCATACTGGTATTTCCTGACCTGGTCCTGATCCTCTTCAAGAAGTGGGCCCGGGAGTTCCTCTGGGGTGTGTGGTGAGCACCCATCCTCTCTATCCTGTGCCCCAGGACCTGGATGCCCTGCTTTCTCCACCAGCCTCTTCCCCCCAGCAAAGTCTGAGAGCTGCCCAAGTGCCGGGACCCCTGACCCAGAGATGCAGCCTTCTTTCAGTGCACTGGGCAAGGAGACACAAGACTGGCCACTTCCAGGCTCCCAGAAAATGTGTATTTCCTGGCCAACCAGATGATAACCATGGAGGCTGCTCTAGTACCACGCTCGGTGTGGCACAGGGGCAGATCTGCTTGTCCACAGTGTCCGCAGACATCTAGCTAGTTAAAAGAGGAAGTTAGCACACATCTTAGAGAGGCCAAGAGACGTCCATCTGACCCCAACAAATCACCTCTTTAGAACGTAAAGATTTGATTTTACTTCTGAACTTTGGGCTTTGAAAGTGAACCCCAAGAACAAGGGCAAAGCTTCACACTACCTTTCCTTACCCAAAAATAATCCCAGCCCCGGGCGCATGCAGTCTAGTATTGTGCATTCTCGCCATGAGGTATGTGATCCTTGGAAATCCAGAGAAGTTGATTAAGAAGAGATCCCTACTGGGGATGGGCAGCTGGATATGGTAAGAACCACTGAGACTGTACTCCAGCAATGATTTCAGAATCTTCCCCCTTCCTTCTATCCTGCCAGGATTCAGGTGGGTGTTTTAAGCACTAACGAATGCTTTGTGCTCATTTTGCAGGAGTCAGTAATGAAATATGAAGCACTGGTATCATTTGACATGACAAAGGAACCTGCGTTCATTATTATAGAACACATTCGAGATCCTCAAGAAAACCCAGACGAGTCGTTTCTGTCCTCATGAAAATCTGAGCCAATAATGGATTTCAGAAGGAATGCTGGTGACAGAATCACATGGTGAGCAGAGTCCTGTGCTGGGTTTTGGAAGACCTTGATCTCCACCCCTCCCCCCTGCCCACGGCCATCTTTTATCCTCAACTGTGGGATAGCGAGCAGGAACCCATTAAAATGAAAATGCCTGTTATTCCGCCCAGTTGCTCTGAGCCATATCACATTCTCATCTGTAGAATAGGCTCATCGGCCCTTCCTAGATGTTACGCAGGTTAGATAAGTCAGGCACACATACAGCACTCACAGCACGTGGGACTCAGTAAGTGTTAGCTATTATTATCACCAAAGGCAATTATACCTGGAGGAAGAGATAAACGATCAATTTCCACTACAGAGAGAGCTCCTGAGCTCTCTTCCTGAATGCAGGTTTGCAGGAATTGAAATAAGGCTCGGGGCACAGGACATCTCCAAAGTGGGGGTTCTCAGACCTGCTGTGCATCAGAATCAGGGTGGGCTTGTTGAAACACAGCTTCTGCTTCTGTCTGGGGGGAGCCTGAGAACTTGCCCTCCTAACACGATCCCAGACTATGCAGATGCTTCTGGCCTAGGAAACATTCTTCAAAAGACCGTCACCATATCCATTTCTTCCTAGGATTTGGGGCTGCTGCTGTGAACTTGACCAAAAAGGTGTGTGAACACTGGGGAGGATGCAGCCTCCCAGAAAGATCTAGAGAAAAGGGTGAGAAGAGCTTGGGCCCCACCCACCTTCCTAGTCTTACAGAGTGACAAGGTTGGGGTGTCCCTGGGCTTGGCCTAGGGCAGAAAGGATCACATGGGAGATTGGGGCAATCCATGCCCCCAGCTGTATTTCACCTCCAGTTCCTCAAATAAGTCCCTGAGGGCTGTTTGCTCCTGGGAGTGGGTTCTGTGAATTTGCATTTTTAAATTTTCAGGTTGTTTTTCCAGGGACCACCAAACTTTGGAGGTGTTTGTTACACATCCAAGTGCTGACTGATACAGCTTACATAACATTTGATTAAACTTATTCATTTGCTTGTTTGCCTTTTCAACAGTGAGCCTCTTAACAGTAGGGACCATGTTTGTGCTTTATTCCTCTTTGGACCCTTTGCATCAACCCCTGGGAATAGGACATAGAAGGAACTCAATAAATTCATTAGGTGTCTAAATGAGTGAACATAGAGATACTTGAATCCATTAGCTGCTTATTGATGAGGTTGGTTTATTATTGCAAAAATGAAAGACAGCACTTAATGCTGTATATTTTCCTCTTCAATTTCTACTTTGTTTCTTACAAAAGAATTTGAGAAAGAACGGTTTGGTTATAAAAATTTTACCCACCCCTGCTCCATTTTATTGAGGGCTCTGACATCAGCAGCTAGGGACACCACAGGAAAGCTGCACCATCATTGGCTAAGGAGTACTTTCCTCTGTTTACTGTCTTGAACTGGGACACTTCCCAAGTGTCAATGAGCTCTCCCTCCTCAGTTCACAAATCCCTAGATGGCAGGCCATCAGTCTTGACTAGATTGACCCACCCAATTGAGCGATGATGTCCAGTGTACCACAGACCACAGAGTGGACTTCATACAGGTCACAACACCTGGCTCCAGGCTCCGCCTTGCCCCTATCTAAGCCCTCGGCTGCTGTTCAGGATAGAGGGGCGGGACATCCCATTTATGCCCTTCTCAGTTTCACTGATTTAAAGAGCAGAAGTCAAAATGATAAACCCTTGTTTTGAAAAAGTCATTTTATCTCAAGTCCTTAGGAGAAATACATCATTATTTCGATTCATACACAAATTAGATTTAAGAATATTGAGAAGAGCTTCCAATTTTGATGTGATTATTTCAAGTGCTTTCTTCCCACAGAAAAGTAGCTAAACACATTTCTTTATTGGATCTTCACAATGCTAGAACAAAGGGATGGAGAACATTAAAGTAATTTTCCTAGCAGAATGGGAACATACAGCAAAGCAGCAAATATGATTTATTGTGAATGTCTGCAGTAAGTGTCTTTGCATTGATTTAAATGCCTTGTCTGCGAAGCTTGCTATGGGGAGACAACTAGGCTACATTCATCTCAAACAGTGTGTGTGGCAGCCAAACACTTCAGTAGTTAACTGTCTCTTCCTCACTTTTACCCTCATCCACCAGACATCCCTCACCCTCCTGGTCATAAATGCTGACACTGACAATCATGTATTTCACCTCTTCAAAGAGCTCACATTTCCACCTCCTTAATTCCTAGCCCTCTCTCCCAACCAATGGCACGGATGTTAGATCCCAGGTGACACCTGATTCAGGCCTTTTCTGGACCAGGGGTCAAATGTAATCACCCACAAGTCACTGTAACATAAGTTTCAGTTCCAAGCGCAAGAAAGGGGACCCTAATGTAAGAGCATGCTGGGAAATCTGATCTGTCTTGGGATGTTCTCATTACAGGAAGTCACGGGAGTTCGCATTACTTGTTAGATTCTCATCTTGACTTATAGATTCTTTCTCTCAGGTTGTTAACACACACCTGCTTTTAGCTTGTATCAGTCCTGGGACTCCAGAGCACAGCCTTCCTTCTCCTCTATCACATCTTACAGTCATAACACACCAACAACCACGTTTCATTACAACTATGCTGTCCAATCCAGGAGCCACCAGGCATATATTGTTATTTAAATTCAAATTTAAATTAAATAGAATTAAAAGTTCACAGGCCATATCTCAAGTACTCCACGGCCATCAGTGACTATAGCGACTGAATAGGACATCACAGATCGTTCCCTCACTATGTAAAGTTCTATTTTTTAAATTTACCAAGAACATGTATTGGTACATGGTATACATAATGATCACATTCATCATATTAGTCTGTAGCTGTACATGATGTATTTTGGTTTCCCCCTTTCTTCCCCACCCCTCCCTTCCACTCCCCCTGCCCTCCTTACTTACAACAGCTTTATTTACATAGCGTTCTGTTGAGTAGCATTGCTCTCGATATTCTAAGCAACTAAGGATTTACAGGGAAGTGTCCACGCAGTATGGCAGGGAAGAAGCAGCAAGGGGTGATGCAGGGTCACGCAGCGACCAAGAGCCCACATTTCCCAAGGGCACCACTGGCGCTGACGGCACCCAGCGTTCCGGCACGGCACGGGCAACACCAGAGGCAGAACGGTGCCTCGTCCTCCACACTGTAGATGTTTAGGAGTGAAGGGGAAGCCACCCGGCATGGGAGTTTGGGAAAAGTGAAATGTAGTTTTCGGTCTTCCAGCCCGTGGTAAAAGCGATACCATAAGAGGACAGATGGGGAGCCTGAGCAGAAACAGAGACCATCAAGCACGTTCGTAAGTTCCTCTCCTATCTCTATCTGGAGATTTGTTTTTGTTTATCCTACTCAGAATTTACTGTGTCTCCAAAATTGGGGTATTTATGTCTAATTTGGAAAACTGTCAGCCTTGTCTCCTTGAATGTTTTTTTCTTCCCCTGAAATAAAGAGCCTAAGCACATTTTTGATATCTGCTGGCTAGCTGCTTTTAAGCCACACCTTTCCTTCTCCCTCTTCCGCCCCACGGGGCAAGCTGGCGGGAAGGCCTGGCTGCTCCGTTCCTGATACCAACGAGAGCTTCCAACCCGTTCACATGAATCTCCGCCTCACCCCACACTCTGCCCTCAGATCCCAAATTAGCCTCCTTTGCTCATTCTCGCAAACCACTTTTTTTCTTTCCAGACCAACTGGGGAAACACTCCCCTGCTGGCCCCAGAATACCTCATTATGTGACTGCAAACCTTTCATTCCATCCTGGTGTGCACATAGGTGGCAGCATCAGTCTCTGTGTTGGAACCAAAGTTTGGTTTGGGGTCTGTCCTGCTGTGTGGGCCCTCTTTCTATTTTCTTTTGAAATAAATACGCGATATATGTTGGGCCTTTTCATTCTTTTCTCTACGGCTCTTAATGTCTTTTTATCCTTCTTCGTGTCATCCTTGATAACTTCTCGGCTCTTCTGGTTTGTAAACGCTCTCCTCATATACGTCAATTAATATACTTAATATGTTCATAGAATTTTGAAATTTTCAGACTTATATTTATACTTCGGCAAGTTTGATTCTTTTTAAACTATATCTGGTCAATTTTAGAATTATTCTTACTTTGAAATTTTCATGCCTTTATTTTAAGCACTTATTTTATCATCAGTATCTTAATTAGCTGAACTTTTCAAAGTCTAATCTTGCTATTCTCTGTTGAGGAAAATCCTTAACTCTTTCAATAGAATTTTCCACATCTACAGACTGATTTAGGTAAATAGCATGTAGTAGAGGCAAAATTGTATACAGTTAATGTGAACCCATGGGAGATTTTAGGATAAAACTTAATTTGCTCGATTCCCTTACATAAAATGGCGAACTATTTACACATACACATCCCACTGTACTTCATATCACCTCTAAAGGACTTATAATACCTAACACAGTGCAAAAGCTGAGTAACTAGTTGTGTCAATCAATTCAGACTCGGGAACTACAAGAATGAAAGAACTTTATGTGGGCTCTGAGAATTGCAATTCAGGAAAACAGATTTAGACAGCTCTGAAGGAGTGTTCCCAAGAAACTATTCATATTGTACAGGACTTTGACAGGGAAGGAAGAGCTCAGGCATAGGAAATCCCACAAATACATGAAAATAAATGCGATTGGTGCAGAGAGGATATGCTCTCACTAGGCCACGCATGGCCGGGTCCACATGATCGATCATCAGGACTATCTCTGGGTGTAGGGTTCATTTGTCACTGGTGACACTTGCAGCTGCAACCTCCAATAAAACGTGCGAATGGCTTTGCAGGCCTTGGCCCTGTTTAAAGATTCTCATTCCTGAGTTATTGTCTGTCACATATTCTGATCATCAAATGTTTCTATAACCAGGCTTAGGGAGAAATACTAACAGCTGTAATGCTAAATGCCCCACAGGAAACAACCAGCTCTCAGCTCCCAAGACCTTCCCAAGGCCACCGTGTTCCAGCTCCTCCAGCCTGGACATTCCCCAAGGCCCACAGCCTCAAGATAAGGAGGAACGAAGACCCTGGGAGACCCTGCAGAAAGCTCAGGCTGGCCCATTCTCACACCCCTTTCTGCCATAACCCATTACAAACAGGAAGCCCCTTTGCTCTGAGAGCGTCTCCATTGTTGCTGAGCGGTCTCCCCTCTGGCTGGGTTACTACATAAGTAAAGCCTGCTGGTGGCTGTTCTGAGGGTTGCGTCTCATTCTTCCTCTGATTCACATTGTTAACATTTTCAAGTGCTTCCCTCAAGAGTTCACTCAGGAGGCAGGAATCTAGCAGTAATACCTCAGTTCAGGAATGTGTTAGTCCAGCAGAATTTTGCCTCTGTTCTCAAAATCTGCATCAGGCAACAAACATGAATGCTGCCACCTTCCCCAGAATCGTGGAGGGAACTAAGTTCCTGAACAGAAGTACCACTACGTGCATGTGGCCTGAACCCTGAATGGCCTCCACCTCCATTTTGAAATGCCCCCCAAGAGCTGCTCTGCATCTTGATTTTCTTCCCCATTTCACACTTGCTATACAGGCAATTTTTTTTCAAATATCATCCACTCATCATTGGTTGAATCCAGGGACGTAAAGCCCACAGATACAAAGATATCCACAGATTCTATCCCAAGTTTTTCTACAACAATGTTCTTCACATTGTCTTTCCCTAGATGACCTCTCCGTTTCTGAAAAGATGTTTTTAACCAAAGAGGCTGCATCAGTCATTCACTCCTCCAAATTATGTTTGTCTGAACTATCACTGATGGAATCTGAATAATAGCTGACATCCTATTAGAGAACTGTGAATGTCAGTGAACGTCAAAAGCATTTTCTGCCAGGCTGCAATACTGATACTAGCTTACAAAGATGGAGTCCCTTCGACGAGATTAAGTAGATCTCATGGGAGAGAGTTTTTATAAAAGAGTGAGCCTGACCTCACCCTGCTCTTTGTGACTTCCTGTCACCATGTGAGCTCTTCCTGTCACTTGTACTCTCAACACCATGCTATCCACCCCCATCAGACTCACACCAGAGCTGATCAGAGCCGGCACCACGCTGTGTGGACTTCCAGCCTCCAAAATTATAAGCCAAATAAACTTCTTTTCTTTACAAAACACCTAGCTCCACGTATTTTATTATAGCAATGGAAAACAGGCTGCTACAACCTGGCAGCATACTGTCTTGTCATCTGCCAGAACAAGTCCTTGGAGCCACCAGATGTAGTCAGCCCACCTTGGATTGGTCCTGCCCTTTCAGGAACACTTACCTTCTAAGCACCATGGTGTCAGTGTTAAGCACCCTAACATAATTTTATTTTTTTATTTTGTAGTACTACAGATAGAACCCAGGGCCTTTGAACTGAAGTACATCCCAGCTCTTTTTATTTTTTATTTCTAGACAGGGTCTCAGTAAGTTGCCCAGGCAGGACTTGAACTCACAATTCTCCTGCCTCAGTCTCCCAAGTGCTGAAATTACAAGCATGTGCCACTATACCTGGATCTAACATAATTTTATATCAAGCACTTGGGCCTTAAGCTCAGCATAAGACTGGCCTTCTTATCTCCAGATTTATTATCTGCCACTTGGTTTTATTTTAACAGTAGGAAACAGGTATGGCTTAAATCATTCAATGTGGGACTCACTCACTGTGATTCTCTTTGTGCCACCTTTCCCTAAAGCCTTTCTGGGAGCAAAATGTTAATTTAAATGATATAGCATTTTTCTTAGTTCTCAAACAAAGAGCTGTGTTACCCCTGATTTGGCAGCTTGTTTTTGCCTTCACCACACTGTGACTTGAAACGGATGGACTGTCCTCTGGTTTCTAGGTGGCTCAGAGCCAAGCATTCGCCCCTCTGACAACTAAGAAAGATGCTGCCATGCGTGTTGCAGTAATGACAGCATTCCTGGCTTCTTTGTATTGTCCTACCTCTTATATTCCCCTAGACATTTCATTTGATGTATATACCTTTGTAACCTATATTTTAAGGATAAGAGGAGTGTAGAATACGATTCAAATAATTACGGCCAACATGTATTGCATATTCACATGCCGGTGACTGTGTTAACTAATTCGAGGCTCAGCAGTGCCCCTTGAAGTAGGTACTATTACTGTCACCCCCATTTTACAGTTGGGGAAGCCAGGGGGACTAGAGAAGCTAAGAAACTTGTCCAACATTGCACTACTAGTGGGAGTTTGAGCCAGAATATGAGCCCATGTGTCCTGGCCCCAGAACCAGGAATAGAATTATGCACCCATTCAGGTAGGAGGGATGGCTGCTGGGTGGAAAGGAAACCCTGGGCTCCCAAGAGAACCTAATTTAGGTGTTGTTCAGTTATTTGAAGAGAGCCCTAAAATATGTGTGTGGTATAAAAGCATGTGTGCATGATTATATGTGTGCTTCTACGCAGCATAAATGTTCTGTAAGGTATACAAGAAATTGCTCCCCAGCACCCTTCCCTGCAAAAAGTAAGAACTTGCTATTGCAATTATGTCTAAGAAATAGGGGAAATTTGCCTTTACTCTGTTTTCTGCATCATTTATATTTTTTAACTATAACTATACTTATAAAATGCACAAGCACTGTTGGCAATAAATTTTGTTTTTCCTTTAGAAATGTGGCTTAGATGTTTATCACATACCTACATAACTTAGTTCATTTCCTACCCTACTAGAATTTAATATCCAAGAGTAGACACTGGTAGAAAAAGTTTCTAAACCTAAGGAATACAAAATAACCGTGGGAATGTTCTATGGATGTTCTTTCTTGTTTGAATGTGAAAAATTTTGTTCTCCTGTTTATTAGGAGATTCTGAGCAGTTTGAAACATTTTTCTATTTTTAACTGACTTATAGCTACCATAGAGGTAGCTTCAGAGCTTGTTTTAGCAAATTATATCCATTTTAATCTATTTCTTGATATACATTTCCATGGTAATTATAAGACTGTTACGGTTTACATACAGCTGTCTCTCCAAAGCCTCGTGTGCTCATAGGTGGGGGTTTGGGGAGGCAAGTGGATCACGGGTGTGTGATATTGGATTAGTCCACTGAATGGTTTGGTATAGTTCTGGGTGTGCATGATGGACTTACTGAAGAGGGAAGACACCCTCTCCCCACTGGGAGTGTGGGTGGCACCAACTAATAGGCTTGTATCCTGGATGGAATAAAAAGGGTTAGAAGGAAGCCTGATGCTTCCTGCCTGCCAGGCTGTGGACTGTTTCTCCTCTGCCATGCCTCTCTGCTATGCTACCCTGCCTTAGAGCCAGCTGGCTACGGACTGAAAACTCCACAGACTGTGAGCTAAAATAAACCTCTCCTCCTTTAATATATGGGCACTGGATATTTTGTCCCAGGAACAAGAAAGTAACTAAAATGAGGGCCATGATGTTTACTTAAATCAAACATTTGCTAAACTTAAACATTATATATTTTTACACATAATTTCTAATGAATGATATATAGTTTGATTAATACGCTCATAAATTTATTACAGTCAGGCCTTTTATAACATTTTTATAACCATAAAATGTAGAAGTCTATGAAATATTTGATGAACGTATGTAATTTTATAATATAAAAATGCAGTGGTAGAGTATTAATGCATGAAAAATCATGAGAGGTGTTTTGGCCTCAACATGCCAAGCCGGTGGCTGAGTTTGTGCTAGGAGGATGGGAACAAGGTGTGGCGGCCATGAGCATAGCTGGGTCAAGAGCTTTGTGGAAGGGGATCCAGGGACAGTGTCTGAAGCTGGAGGGGAATGTGGCTCAAGGAAGGGTTTTTGCCCGTAACATGGGAGCTACAGTACAGTCCTGTGTAGTTGAGATTGGATAAATTCTGACAAATGCGTCATCAGACAATTTTGTTGTTTTGCTAACATCACGTGGGGTGCTTACAAAAACCCAGAGGGTGTAGGTCACTCACTATACTTATCATCAACATCTTGGTGCCATCGACAACAGGTAAACAGGATACGTACGAGGCCTCTGCAAGCTAACGTGGCATGCTGTGCACAGTAAACTTTCCTTATATAAGTAGAGGCACAGTATAATAAATACATAATTCAATAACAAAGGCATTTATTGTCATTATCAAGCATTATGTACTGTACACAACTGTATGTACTGCACTTTTATACACCTGGCCATACTGTGGGGGTGTTCACATCAGCATCCCCACAAACACGAGTGATGTGTTATGCTACAATGTTTTCATGATTACGACATCACTATGAGACAGGAATTTTTCAACTCCATTTTAGTATTGTAGGCAAAGTTGGGGGTCAGGCAGTAAGGGCCTCAGTGAGGCTTCTGGCAAATCCTGACTAGAAAGAGTTAAACTCTTGGTAAAAGAGGACAATTAAGAAGAAAATCAGAGAGAACTGACAAGCGGCCTGGCATCTCAGGTGGGCGCCAGGGCCTCAATTAAAGTTAGTTGCCCTTCTCCACCTCCAGTTAAAAAGGAGGTGAAGTGGGAAAGGAGCTACACAAAAGAAAATTTACTTGGTATACAAAATATATATTCACATCTAGACACATACATAAATAAATGTTTCACTATTCTCTCACCATGTTACTGCACTACAGGTACATGTATCACTTCACTTAATTGCTAACTTGGCCTTGTATGTAAAGCTGTACCATAAATTTCAGAGATAACACCTTGGCAGGATGAAGAAGGCCAAAGGAGTTTACCCAAGGCTTTGCCGGTAGGCGATGGGAAGGTCAGTGGTCAAATTAGGGGTCTCAGAGCCTAAAATAGCAATCATATTATAACAACTCTCCAGGGGAAAGTCCCTTCCTTCAATACAATGAAAGGGCCTAAGAGCAAAGACCCTTGCGCCCCACCTGCTCCAGGCTCCCTACATACTCCAATGAGGTAGCTGTATCGGTTCTGCACAAAGCTGTCTCCATGTAGTAGAAAAAGGCTCATGGGCTGTTTTATTTGGAGGAGATTGTACCAGCAAGGTAAGGATTTTGTGCTTTGGAAAACACCACACTCTTCTCCGCACTGTCTTACGTCTTAAGAGATGTTCTCTTTATTGATGTTAGGGTCAGTGAATAAGTGATTTTGAACATATAAGTGACAAAGTTGAGGTCAAGGCAGTGGTTTCCCAGGAGGGGACATCTTGGAAGTCACTGAGGGTTTGTTGGTTGCTATGGTGATTGGGTGGCGATGGAGTAATGCTGCACGTTCTAGAAAGTTTCAGAACTTTCACGAAGCTGTAAAACCTGCTTACATTTAAGCATAAATTTTTGTTCAGCTTGAACAGAGTTTTGTAGGAACATACAAATGTTCCAGGAAAGTAGCTTCCCTTTACATTGAGGAGAAATTGTACTTTGGCTGGAATTTTACCAAGTTTTTCACCATTTCAGAAAACCTAGTCACTCTGCTTGTGGTATTTCAGTTACCAAGGCAACATGCAGTATTAGTCCACATTAATATTAGTTGAACTCACAGTGATTTCATTTATGTTTAGACAAATATGCTTCTTTAGCTCTCATGTCAAAAGGCCAGAAATAAAGGAAAATGAGCATTTTTTTATTAGAAATTTGTGTCATCTCCTGACTACTTGATTATGTTTGCTTAGATAGTTGTGCTGCAGGATTTTTGTGTTTAAACTCTATTATTCTCTTTTATAGGTAAGTCATTATGTTGACTATTTAAAATTGTTCTGTGTGATTTCATCTACTGTACCAATTTTATTTCAGAGTAGTAGGAAAGGCACGGGTGATGCTGGTTGCTAAGGGGTATGAGATCTGCTAGAGTGGAGAACATGGAGTGAAAAGGAACCACGGAAGAGATGACTGTCACATGGGGCTGAAGTGCAGAGCATTCTGGGAGCCAAGTGTGTGACCTGGAGCTAAAGCAGTCCTCCACCAGGGAAGAACCCCGAAATGATGAGCAAGGTGACTGTAATGTAGAGATAACAGTCCAGTCAAATTTAAACTGAGCACCTTAAAAAAAAGATTTATTGGGATACACCATTAAAACTAATTGTCATATATTAAATTGCATAGAAGTATACAATTTGACTTGTCTAATGTATATAACCACAAAACCATCACTACAGTCAAGATAACAAATATATTCATCATCCCCCGAAGCCTCCTCAGAATCCTTCTCTGCTTCTTTCCACAGCCTCCCTGTCTGCAGCCCACCACTGATAGACTTTCTGTCATTACAAGTTACACTGCATTTTCAAGACCTTTATATAAATGCAATGACATGGTATGTATTCTTTTTGATCTCCTTAAGCCTACGTGGTTGCTTGTAAAATGACTTATTTTCTTTCACTGATGTGTAGTATCTCTTTCTATGAAGATAACAATTTGTTTGCCCACTTGCTTTTGGATGGACGCTTAGACTGTTTCCAGTTTTGGACCATTTCAAATAAAGCAGCTGCAAACACTGCACGTACTAGTCTTTGTATGAGTATTTTTTTCCCTCTTGGGTAAATACCTAGAACTGGAATACCTTGATTATATGGTAGATAGATACTCATTTAACAGTCTAGAAACTGCCACACTGTTTTCCAATATGACTGCTCCGTTATATATCTTCACCAACGGTGTGTGAGAGACCCTACTGTTCTCCATCTTCTCAGTGCTGATTTCCACTGCTGTGATGAGTGATGGTGAGGCCACCTTTTGGGTGTTTATTTGCCACCCATACATTGTCTGTGGCCCATGTTTACATTGGGTTGTTTTCCTATTGAATTCTGAGAATTTTTTACATATTCTGGGCGTCAGTCTTATAACAGATACATAATTTGAAAATGTTTTTTCCTAGACTGTGCTTTATCTTTTCAGTGTCTTCTAAACAGCAGAAATTCTTTATTTTCATTATTCCTAACTTATTTTTTTCTCGTGAATACTGTTTTTGGTGCTGAGTATAAGATGTCTTTGCTTAACACAAAGTTCCAAAGATTTTATTCTACGTTTTCTTCTAAAAGTTTGATAAGTTTAGGTTGTATACTTGAGGCAGTGGTCCACATGGAGTTATTTTTGGTTTGTAAAGTGAGGAATGGATCTAGATTTTTATTATGTGTTTGCACGTGGATATACAGTTATTCTGGCACCATTTGCTGAAAAGATTACCCTCTGTCCACTGAATTGCACTCCCACATTTACTGAAAATCGGTGTATGTTTTGGTCTACTTTTGGACTTCACTGATTGATATATATTGATTCTAATACTATGTTGCCTTAATTACTATAGCTTATAAGTCTTGAAGGTAGGTAGTATAAGTATTGCAAACTTACCCTTCTTCTTTGAAGTTGTTTTAGCTGGTCTAAGTCCTTTGATTTCTGTGTGAAGTCTAGACTCAGCTTTGTATTTGCTACAGAAATTTCTGCTCGTTCCCTGGTTACACCTGGTAGGACTCGGAGCACACTGTTGAGACGGAGAGGTGAGAGGGTGAGAGGGGACATGCTTATCTTGTTCTTACACTTACAGCAAAAGTATCTAGTTTCCGCTGTTAAGAGAGATGTTAGCTGGAGGATTCTAGCAGATGTTCTTTTCCAAGTTGAGCAAGTGTTCCTCTGATCTTGTCTGTGAAAAGTTTTTATCATGAATGGGATTTGGATTTTGGTCAAATGCTTTTTAGGCATCTATTAATGTGAGCATATGGTTTTTTCTTTGGCCCGCTAATGTCAGGAATTACACTAATTGATTTTCGAGTGTTGGTCCAGCCTTGCATACTCAAAAGAAATCAACGTAATGAAGCGTAATTGCTTTATATATTGTTGGATTCAATTTGCTACTATTTTGTTGAGAATTTTTGCATTTATGTTCACAAGGGATACCTGGCTGTAGTCTTCCTATATTTGTGTCTGGTTTTGGTAGTAGATTAATAGTAGCATCATAGAATGATTTATGAGATATTCTTTTTTCTTCTGTTTTCTGGAATAAATGGTAGAGAATTGACACAATTTCTTCCTTAAAAGTGTGGCAGAATTCACCAGTGAATTCATCTGTGCCAGGATTTTATTTTTTTTAATCTGTGAAGGTTACTAGGTATAGATTTAATTTATTTAATATAGGCCTATTCAGTACTTCCAGTACTATAATATCTTTATAGGTCCTCTGAATAGGCCTTAATTTTATCGTCATTCAGGGCCCAAGGCAGGGCAGGAAAAAAAAAATCTATACTGGGTATTTGAAACAGATGGATTGAATAAAGAAAACTGGTCGCAAAAATTCTGGAAGAACTGAAAATCACACAACATAAGTACTGTGTAAATAGTTGTATGACTCCACTGTTTAGGGAAAACGGCAAAAAAAAATCCTTGCATTTTCAGCACAGGTACATATTTTTGCTGCATATTTTCAGTCCATGCCTAATTATACCTGCTTTTTTCTACTTGACATTATATAATGTTCTGGGAAATGCTTACGATAGTCTTCATGACCATTTTTAAAGATGATACAGAATTCCAGCTAAACAAAATGTAGCCCGAAGCCCACCACCACTGGAAGTACCAATGTGCAGGGAGCAAGCTCTACCCCACACCTGCAGGACCACCAGCTCAGAAAGTGGGACCCGAAATCTGTATTTTTAAGTATCTCCAAGTAATTCTGGTATTTTGTGATCCGCTCCTTATGAAACCTAGAAAAGCTTAAATAGTAAGCTGTTCTTAAAATTGAGTGCTGCCCAACCTTTCCAATTTGGCCCCTTTTCCTAGGAAATGATTGCTGAATTCCAGTGGCCAGTTAGCCGCCTGGGAAAGCAGCCTTCCAACAATTGTGGTTTACCAAACTTTCTCCTAGATGTTTCTTTCCCAGTGTTTGCCTCCCTGAGAGGGTTCAATAGTACTCAAGTTTCCAAACTCCTAGATGTTTTCACTCCAGGTATCACTTGAGCCTCTTGTCCTCGTCTGCCCCAACTCTTAGGGACTAACTTCCAGCTAGTCTCAAAATGGGAGAAGCCAACAGCACACAATCGTTTATAATAACACACCAGCACACTTTCATCTCATTTCATTACATTTTGTTAATGACAAGTAAACCAGGGGTGGGAGGCACTGAGAAGGGACAGGCAGAGGAACACAGCTTTTCACTAACTGAAAAAGCACAAACAAATCTTGGGATGATGGTGCCTTAAGAGCAAACAAACACATCTGGAATATGAATTCTGGTTTCTTTGGCAGCAGCCCTGGAGTCCCGGAGTCCCACATTTAATGGTGGTTCATTTAAAGAGCACAGATTGTAATTGCTCTTTTAACCGCTGACACTCTGCTGCAACTTCCCGTCCAGGCCTTTTGTTTTATGACAGTTTGAGAAGAGCTTGCTAAATGAATCTATTATCTGCTTTCTCCACAAGAAGGAACTGGGCTAAAAGCATCATTTCTCTACACAGGATCCTGCAATGTGAAGACTCGCAGTCACTAAACTTTAATGTCAGCAGCAGCAGTTTTCCCAGCAATCTGTGCAGGAGTCATTGATGCGAGGCGTTTTGCCTAGAAAATTGCTAGCATAAACAAAGGGTAATGTCCTGTGTTGTCGCGCATCACAGGAGGGTCCGGGTAAAGTGTCTGAGCCATGTTTCCGCAGGTGCTCGAGCTAAATGGAGAACTGTTTCTACTACTAGCTTGTTAAGAAATCTACACACCATGTATAGCTTCAAACTTTGCCTTCCTCTATGTTTTACTAAACCCATTCATCATTTATAAGGGGTCATGAACACCTGTCCCAGAAGGGAGAAAGGGAATAAGCAGGCGCTGATACCCCAAGTCTTCCATCTCTGACAGGAGCGAATGTGTGGGAAAATATCAAGAAAACTGACCTTATTATAGAGACTTCCGGAGATGAGACGGAAGCAAAATCTGTCAGAAGCCATCCCAAAGCTCTGCACAAAGAAAGAAAAATGTTAATTAGTGGGAATAAAGCTACCAATACCAAAGTGGTCCACAGTGCATACGAAAGCCACTAACACTAAAGGCAAAGCTGAGTTGGAGGGTGTATCTGCTGACACAGTTATGTGGTTTGGAGTTGTTTTCCATTCGTGGTCACCTCTGGTCATCCCCAGTCAGAAGCGATTGCAAGAGGACTGCTGTCCACCCTCACCCAGGGGTATGACCAGAAGTTGCAGGGACTGAGAGCATAAGGTTGTAAGAATATAATGCTGGGGGCTCTAGAAGAACCAGCGCTTGACTAGTACTAGCTGGAAGTTAGTCTGTGAGACCAAAGAAACACACCAGTCAAGTATAGTATTTTTCTAAATTTTGTGATATTTGTGGAATTTGTCACTTTTACAAATTGGTGATTTGTAACTGTTTTTTCAGTTTAAATAAACATTTGCTTTCGTGCCTAATTTTATATGCATAATTTTGTATTCTTAAAGAGGACCTCAGAGGTTGAATGTGCTTCGAGCCCCACAAAATTGTACCTGCTACTACATAAAACTTATTAGAGGATTCTCATTCCCATCCCTGCCTCTACCACTTCATCCCTCCCCATTTGTTTCCTTCTTGCTGTGATTCCTGCACAATTAAGCAAATATGAATGTACACGTTTTTTATTTACCTTTTTATATTATACCAAAGGCGGCATGCTTTTATGCACTATTCTTATGCAAAAAATAGTGGAACCTATTAAGATTTGCCTTCTGGATTTGAGTAATGGTCACTGAAGTTTTTTTAATTATAAAATTCGCCCACATTTTCTTCTAGTACTTTTAGTTCTCTTACGTACACTATTAAGTATGTACTCAATTTTCTCTACTTTCCAAAGCTCTTTTAAACGTTCCAACACTCTCCACTGGACAGGCCATCGCCTTCTCCAAGGCCTGAGAAGTTGCCTTATGCGGACACTAACCCTAATGTTTCTGTGTACTTGGCTCCATTTCTGGAATTGCTCTGAGTTTGCGAGGCTGTTACTTTGATCCCTTTTGTCTATTCATGCATCAATACCACATTGTTTTACTATCAGTAGGGCTACATCCTCCCTTCCCCTGTGCTGTCTTGTTTCCCACAGGTGCTTCCAATGCTTAGTCAAAGTCTGGTGCCTCGCACCTACCTATAGGTAGGCGGCCTCTGTGATCAGCACCGGCTTTATTGCCAGGAGGCAGCCAGCGAGCCAGCCCAGGTGTACTCAGCCCTTCAATACTAGCAAGGAATGCTGCTCAACTCAAATGCCGATGGGGCCTCGCAGCTGCAGCCTACAGTCAGACCACTGATTTTCACTCGGTGCCACTTTGCATGTGAGTCTCCAGAGGGTTAATGAGGTAAAATGCCTTTCGCCTGTTCTTTTTTTGTTTTGTTGTTGCTGGGGACTGAGCCCAGGGCAAGCGCTCTATACTGAGCTAGCCCCAGTCCCCGGTGGTCCCTTTTGACACCGCCGTATCTGCAGAGCCCAGAATGGTGCCGGCACTCACAGGCCTCAGCAAATCTCTCCCAAGATTGAGGGGTCGCCTCCGACAGTGACATGGATGAAGTCCAGGTGACCCCGATCATTTTTAATCATAGCGTCGGACGGCCGAAACGCGTTTCTACTTCTGACTTCTTCGTCAGGCGGACCGGGACGTCTCTGCAGGTTCCGGCTGGCGACTGGGGAAGGCGCGTCACGCCGGGTACCGCCCCCCCAGTGCCGCCGGTCCTCACTCGCCTGCCTGCCCGAACAAGGCCGCGCCGCACTCAGCCTCGGGTCACGTGAGTCCCGTGGCCGCCAGAGCGCCCCGCCTCGCGCATGCGCACGGCATCGGCGCCGAGCGCTTGAGGAGCTGGCACAGGCGCAGAGCCGTCCTTCCGCCTTGGCTCCGCCCAGCCCGCGCTTGCAGGCGGAGCGAAGAGCTGGCTGGGAGAAGAGGCGGGGCTGCGGCTGCGCGCGTGCGCAGAAGGGAGTTGAGAGGTTGGTCCCACGGCTGGGCTAGCCCGAGCGGTCGGAGGCCAAAATGCAGGTGAGCGAGGCAGGTGAGCGAGGCGGGTGTGTGAGGCGCGGCCGCTCGTTGGACCTGAGGCTCTCGCTCCAGCCGCGGGCGCTTGGCCTGCGAGTTGCGGGACGCCGCGGTTCAGAGGCCACGCGCGTGGAGGCCCGCGCAGGCGCAGTGCGGGGCGGCGGGTGTCCGTGCTCGCCGAATCTCAGCCCTCCTGCTCGAGGTGGGTCTCCTCCGAGGCCTCTGAAGGACCCGGCCGATCTCGGGTGACGTAAGTCGCTTCCTTCTTAACTGCCTTCTAAGCACCTGGGCAGGTGTGTCTGAATGCGGAAGCTGAGGCTCGGAGCGGCGAGGGGTCCGCCTCGCAACCAGCGCCGGAACCCGGGTGTGTCGGGCGTGTTGGAGCTGCCCGAGGGCGCGGGGCTCGCTCCGTCCCGCACCCCGCTCCTCAGGCTAGATGCCAGCGCTCAGCCCCACAGCCCCTCTGCTCGGCGTTAATTTCTTAAATGAATACAGTCAGAATCCCTTGGTTGTATGCTCCGTCTCTATCTCTCTATCTCTCTCTGTCGCCCTCCTCTTCCCTCCTTGGACTTTGCCGACGAAATTTGACAAAAGCCCAAAGAAAGTGAAAGAGGAATCCATCGAAGTGGCCTTTATGAACAAACATCATTGACAACCAAGTTTTGTTACTGTCTGTTGATACATTTGTGGATCTCGCTGTGGTCAGGAGTTTTGAATCAGTAGTCCCCACTCAGGGGTGGACGGTGAGGGGTGGGGAGGATGGTGTGGCCAGTGTCGGAGCAGCAGGGGTGATCATCTACAATTAGAGCAAATGGGCCACGCCCTTGGTGTGGAACCGAAGGGCCAGGGCCTCTCTGCCCTCCTTTGTTCCTCAGTCTGTGCTTACTTACAAATGCCCTCTCTTCAGTGACCTTCCCTGGCCACCTGTTGGAAGGAATCTGGTCGTTTTTCTTTTCATACATCTCAGCAAGACTGGGTCACAGAGGTAGAGTTGGAGCCTGGTTGTGCCAGGTCCTTTCCATGGGGCTCCTTGAGTTCATTTTCCAGGCCAAAGCAGAGCTCCTGCCTAGCCGTCCACACAGAGGCTTGTGCAACCGGATTCTGAATCTGAGGGCCCACTTTGACATTTGTGTTTGTGACATTGGCTCCTGGGCCTTTTGGCCCCGTTCAGCCTGGCATTGTCTTTCTAAATGCCACACCTCACTTCAGCTTGGGAGGAGTGAGCTGCCACTTAGTGTTTAATAAACATTAGCTATTAAGAGCTACACCCAGGGGTCTCAGCTCTTCCTTCTTGATTAGGCCTTGGGATTCTGTCAGTTTAACTCAGGCTTCCACCTCCCCTCTGTCACCACCTGAGGCTTTGAAGGTGCTCAGAATGTCACAGTCTGTTTGCTTTGGGGCCTTTCACTTCTGCTGGTCCCTCTGCCTGGAGTGTTAATTCCTAAATCCCCACTCTGACATGGCTGACTCTTCCCACCTTTAGGTGATGGTCAGTGTTAACTCCTCTAGGGAATATCACTGTCTACCTTGTGGAATGTGGGTCCTTTGTGACTAGACCAGCAGTCTCAATTTGTCTCTAGATAGATGTATAGTTTAAATGTATGCTTGTTCACTGCCTGCTTTGCTCACTATAACAGGTGACTGGAGTTTACCGTGCTTCCATTTTGCCTAGTAGGCACTTAAATATCTGTTGAATGAATCACTACAAATCATTAATAAATGTAATGTTCAGAAGCCAAGTCAGAACATTGGTTTCAACATTGATGCTGATCTGTACATCATATCCTGGTTTTTAACCCCAAGACTGGCTTCTCTTTTTGGGAGGGAAGGTCAGGAACAGGGGCTGGGGTTTTTTGACACTTTCTCAGAAGTAAGCCACAAGGTAATTTGGCTAGCATTCCATCTTCCCCTGCCTTTTCCATTTGACCTTGTGCCCAGTATGGCACCCTCCATATCAGATTTTGCACTCATACTGTCCTTGGCCCTGCTGTTCTAGGACCCCAATGCAGACACTGAGTGGAATGACATCTTACGCAAAAAGGGCATCCTGCCCTCGAAGGACAGCCTGAAAGAATTGGAAAAGGAGGCAGAGGCGGAAGAGGAAGAGCAGAGGGTCCTCCAGCAGTCAGTAGGTGAGCTTGCTAGCTGTCTTTGTTCTGTGATATTTAGGTCTGGAAACAACTTTCTAAACATCCAAATGCTGTGGTAAAAGGATGCCTTGAGCAAGAGGCCAGTGCCATTGGCTTGGGCCAGTGTGGTGAGGGTAGGAGGGAGGAGTAGGAGAGAGGTGGGACAGGGATGAGCACGTGGCCAGAGGAGGAGCTGCCCCCACCCAGGATGGCAGAGGCGGAGAGGGGAGCAGCTTTGGAGGGAGATAGCAAACCCTGCCTGGGACCTGTGACCTCTGATTCTTGCTAGATAAGTCAAGATGCTAAGCAGGCGCTGGATTTGGTTTTCTCCAGTTAGAGAAGTCGATGAGCATTCTCAGCATTTAAAACCATGAGATTCGATTCAGTCACCAAGGAAGCAGGTACAGATAATGAGGAAGGAAGGCAAAGGATTGAGCCTTCCTGGGCAGGGTGGAGCATACCTGTAATCCCAGCACTCAGGAGGCTGAGGCAGGATGGTTGTGAGACTGAGGCCAGCTTGAGCTACGTTCAAAGCTAGTCTGGACTCTATAAGGAGACCCTGTTTCAGAAAACAAAAACAAAATAACCAAGCTCTGAGGAATTTTTGTCACTAAGGGGCTCAAGGGCTGGGACATAGGTGTAGGAGGGGAAAGGGTGTCTAGAGGACCATCTTCAAAGAGGAGGCCATGAACGCTTGGGTCAGGGGCTGCCCAGCATCAAGAAATGGGAGTCATTGTTGACCTCGATAGAGTGAAGAGGGGGCGAGGTACAGCCTGACTTGATGTCAAGAAGCAAGAATATTTATGGCAGTAAAAGTAAGGCACAGATTTAATAGCAGCGGGCAGCAAGGAAAGATGGAGCTGCCGAGGTGGAGCAGTATGTGGTAATAACTCTACTCTAGAACTGTATGCTTGGGTGCGTAGGGGGTGCTCATGTCTACACTAATCTCTTTGTGGATGGGAGAGCTGTTGCAACACTCAGCCCGTGGCCATATATACTTGATCAGGTCAGGAGATTTCAGTCAAATACCAGAGATGTGACTGAAAAGTACAGTGAATGCTTAATTTTTTTTTAATGTACTACAGTGAAAGACGCATTGCCATTAGTTCCCCTCAAAATCTTCCCTGTCACTTTGAACATACTTATCCCATGCTTCCTGCCGCTTTCTGAAGCAGTTCTGGAAGTCCTCTTCCCTGATTGTCTTCAGTTGCAGTCATGGCTGCCTCGATGTCCTGAATCTATTTAAAACATCTACCTTTCACAGTCATTTTGACTTTGGGGAAGAGCCAGGAGTCACTGGTGCTAAATCTGGTGAATGAGGTGGATGAGGACACACCATTATATTTTTACAAATTGCCTTTCTGTTGGATGGCACGCAGCAGAAGTGTTGACCATATTTTTTATCATACCTTGTGCATGAAAGAGGACTTCCAGAACTGCTTCAGAAAGTGGCAAGAAGGATGGAATGAGTATGTGTGAAACCTGGGAAACGTCTTACTCATACCCTTATCACCGTGCAGAGCTAAGGTGCTCAAGCCAGCAGATGCCACAGTAAATCAGCCCCCTCAGCTTCTTGTTACTAGTCAGACACCTCAGTGCACTGGTAGCGAACCTGTGGCACGTGTGCTCCGTGTTGTCGCTGAATGCTCTGAAACGTTCACCATCACCACCTTAATGTTTGTTGGGTTGGCTGAGAGTTTCCTGGTGTTGTATGCACATCTTCAGGAGAAAAGAGAAAAGGAAAACATGAAATGCATGTTTGTTCATCTTGGAAATGTTTTCCTTTTGCCAATTTAACTATAGTGAAAACATATGAAGATATGACTTTGGAAGAGCTGGAGAATAATGAAGATGAATTCAGTGAAGAAGATGAACGCGCCATTGAAATGTACAGGTTAGTGTCACCCAGAGGGACAGATGGAGGTTTTACAGAGTAATAAAAATGTGTGTTCTGAAAAGTTAATTTTCTGGCTGAGATAACATTTAGAAAGGACTATTATTGAACAGTACTACTGCAAATTTCAATGGAGTGCTCTTAGACACATGTTTGCATGTGTGTGCTTATATGTCTGTAAGGTGTTTCTTTCTCCCTGTTGTGCAGGCAGCAAAGACTGGCTGAGTGGAAAGCAACTCAACTGAAGAATAAATTTGGAGAAGTTCTGGAGATCTCAGGAAAGGATTATGTTCAGGAAGTTACCAAAGCCGGTGAGGGCTTGTGGGTGGTCTTGCACCTTTACAAGCAAGGGTGAGCTCCTCTTCCACATGGTCTACAAGATGCACATTGAATTTGTGTCTCGAACCTGTAGGAAACTTAACCCATACCCCACAGGGTTCTTTTTCCTTCTCTTGCTAGTGTTCTTTTTTGTTGTTGTTTATTTGCCCAAACTTTGAGGTCTAGTTTCATTTTAAGACTTTCAGACAAGTGTCTGTGCATAATACAAATTCTTTTGTAAAAGAAGAAAATGAAAACTTAATTTTCTTCTATTAAATATTCTGAGTTATTCATCTCTCCTGTGGGCATGACCAACCTTTCAGCTTCTTGGGCCACACTAAGTGAAGAGGAATTGTCCTGGCTGTATATAAGATAGATAACGTAGTTAATGTATATAAGTAACAACTTCCTTTTTAAAAAATGTATTTATTATAACATTAAAAATGGAGCAAGTGAGCAAGCCGCAGGTTGAACACATTTATGAGAAACTGGCATTTCAGAATTCCATGTAGTGTATTACTTCTGTAGGTGGCAGAGGGTGAACTCAGTGACAATCATGGTCACTGATGCTCTAGATGTCCAGTATTCTCTCCAGCCCAGTCTCGTTCTTAAATGATAGTGTCCAGTGCTGGTTTAGGAATTTCTTTAAAGCAGGAGATGCCTTCTGACCTATTTCACAATTCCGAATCCTCAGTGTTCTCTCAGCCCGACAGAACGTACCTGTTGTCTTTTACATTGAGGCCGTCCTCTGAGTTATCATTGGGTTCAGTTAAGTTGGACTTTGTGTTTTGAGATCTTCACATTCCCTGAAGACACTAGAAAGTTTTTTTAAAATGTGACTCCATCTTTCTAGGTGCACACCGCTTGTGCAGCTGTCAGGAGGCTTTCCGGCGGGTAGCAGGGCAGCAGGGATTTGGTCTGTAAACACGCAGGATGACAGCTGCTTGTCTTTCTGTTCTGTAGGATTCCCCTCTGTGCACTGATAAATCAGCACTTGAGCGGACTTGCCAGGAAGTTTCCTGATGTCAAATTTATCAAGGCCATTTCAACAACTTGTATACCCAATTACCCCGATAGGAATCTGCCTACGATATTCGTCTACCTTGAAGGCGACATCAAGGCTCAATTCATCGGTCCTTTGGTGTTCGGCGGCATGAACCTGACAAGAGACGGTGAGGGGCTCTCAGGGATGGGCAAGGGGGGGTCTTCCTGTTGAAGAGCCTGCCTGCTTCCTGATTGTATCACATGGTGACGTGTCGTGTCCACTCTTGCCCCTATCTGGGTGATGTTGAATGGGAGGAAGCATATTGAATCTCTCCTCTTAGAGGATTCCTCAGAAGTTGAATCTTTTGTGTAAGTTATAGCTCAAGATCACAGCCTTCATTTTTTATTTTTATTTAATTTGCATCATATTAGTGGCACTAGCTTATATATTTGTCTCAGTAGAGCTACCTTAGTAGCTTTTATATTTGATTTTATTTATGCTTTCTAACTCTGGATCTGTTTTTTGTTTTTTTTCCACCTGTTATACATGGAGGTGTCAAAATAAATAGCCACTTTGAAAGAGAACCTGAGGCCAGAGACATTCCTACTGAGTAAAATCCTTTGACGCTTTACTGAAATAATATACCAACCACACTAGTCTTCAGAAATGTATTTTAAACGTAAGTCTTTACACGCTGTACCCCTAAGCAGCCCACCTGGGGAAAGTACAAACACACACACACACAAACACATACACATACACCCATAAGAGACAGCATCAGTTATACATTAGTCCTTTGTTCAAAGATAAACAGTATTTCAAAGTAGTTGATAGCTAATTTTGACCTTTTTTGATCAGATCGTGAGACACAGTCTGAATCCATTTTCTGTTGCTGTAATAAAACGCCTAAGGGCTGAATGTTTTATGAAGGAAAGAGTTTTGTTTTGGCTCACACAGCCTGGCACCAGCTTCTGGTGAGGCCTCATGCTGTGTCACATTGATGTGGAGAAGTGGAGGGAGGCAGGCATTTGTGCAGTGAAGAGACCAAGAGGGGCTAGGCTCACTTTGTAACTCACACTCTTGAGAACCATCCATTCCCGTGAGAACCAATCCAGTCTTGGGAGAAAGACATGAATTCATCCTAAAGGCCCCACCTGCCAGCATCACTATGTAGACAAGAAACAACGTCTGAATCATAGTCACATAGAATTGTATCTATAGTCTTTATTTCTAGAAAGTCTTGAGGATTAGTGGATTTATAGTTACATGCTTATACATGTATGTATGTGTGGATATATAAATACATTTTCAATTCAGGAATCATAAATCTTATTTTTTAAAGGAAATTTGTTGATTTTTCACAACATTCAGCCGAGGTGCCTAAAGATGAAAAAGTATAATGAGATAATAATCATCTCCATGGAGCACCCTCCGGCACTATTGAGATGTAATTGACAAAAAAGAGATGGGTATTTATTTTTTTAAGGTATACAGTGTATATTTAAGGTGTACAGCATGATGTTTTGGTTTAAAAGTACAGTGTGAAACACTTGCCACAGTCAAACTAAATAGTATATCTGTCACCTCACATAGTTACCCCTTTTCTTTTCTCCTTTGGTGAGAATACTTAAAATCTACTCTACAAGCATGTTTCTAGCATCTAATACATTGTTATTAATGATGATCGCCATGCCATATATTAATTCCCCAGAGCGTATTCATTTTATAGCTGAAACTTTGTGCCCTTTGCCCATTTTGTCCCCATTTACCCTCTGACCCTGTTAACCGGTGTTCTACTCACTGCTTCACGGAGCACCGTAATATGACTTCAGCAAGCTCCTCTGGTTTTAGTGGAAGTACCTAGTCAGCACTGACCTGCGTGTAAGCCAGGCTGTTGGTTTCAGAATCTGTGGGGCACCCTTTGGCAGTGCCTGGTTTCTGTGATGAAAAATGCATTCCTTGACTTTGCTTCGCAAGGTCTTACCCCGTATGTAATTTCACTGATTACAAGAGGACGAAATGCAGGAACTGAATCTTTGATCTGATTCTGTAGTTTCAGGTACTTTACTTTTAATTATTTCGTATTCTGTGAAACCAATATATTAGCTCTAGGGTATTATCAAACAGTTATCCTTTGGCCCTCATAGGTGGGATACTGGGCTGGAGGCTGAAATTTCCCTTTAGTTAACTAAAATGAGATTTGGCGATGAGGTTGCCGTGTGACTGAGGGATGTTATATCCTAAATGTTTCTTGCCTGTTTTCTTTCCTGGGAAATTGCCCAAGCTGGGAAACTATAGTAGCTAGAGGAATGTTTATTCTGAGTGTCTTATTGTAGTTCTCATATAGGTTCAAGTTTATGTAATACTTCATTTGATCTCATCATCTGAAAAAAGGTATTTTTTTTAATTTTCCTTCTTAAAGATTCAGGTTTTTTCGTCTCTCTTTTTCAACACTTTAAAATCATGGCACTAAGATTGTCACCAAATTTCGATGATCATATTTTCTCTTTTAAAAAATGTGACATGAGGGCTGTGTGCCGCCGTGCCACGTGTGATTTTCTTTTTCCATATCACACAGAGTTGGAGTGGAAACTATCCGAGTCTGGAGCAATCAAGACAGACCTGGAGGAGAACCCCAAGAAGCCCATTGAAGATGCGCTGCTGTCCTCGGTGCGGGGCTCCGTCCCCATGAGGAAGAGGGACAGCGACTCTGAGGGTGACTAAAGCTGTAGCCGCTGGAACTTTTCGAACTTTCTTAATGTGACAAATCGTCTGAATTTTTTTAAAAAAAAAAAAGCAAGAATGAATCCTCTTGGTTTTTAGCCTTTTTATAATTATGCTTCACATCTACATTTCAGAAATAATCATTGCTTGAAATTATATTAAATTTCTTTTAACTTTCTTTTTAAATTAGCATTTCTTTAAAAGAAAATTTAAACCATTTATTGTTATGCCAGATGTCTATATTTTTCCATTTATAGTTTAAGTAAACCATGAAATTATTCAGTTTTTTGAAATATAACTATATAGAAAGGAATGTGGAGTTTTAAAAAATCGAATATTGGGAAAATTGTGAACTAAGCTTTATAGGTACATTTTTTATTGTATAAAGTTAGCAACAGAATTATCAACTCAAAAACATATAAGAATGCTTTCTAGGGAAAACACGTTAGTATTTAGCCTATTTAGAAATGGACAGTTTTTGTGAGGAAAAAAACTATTTCATCAAGACCATAACTGACAGATTTTTCTTTTTTTCTGGTTGATGAGATAGCAGCTCATTTTGACCTCTGTAAATGGCCATACTAAATTCTGTTTTGGAAATGGCAATATAAACACACATAAATATCTCGATTAATAAAAAGCATATATCAGGATGTTTTGTGAACCGGATCCGGTTCGCCTTTATCACTTCTTGTTAAATCGCCATCGCTAGCAGAAACCCTGGGGAGAGGGTCCACGGTATTGTGTGGAACCACGTAGCACTTAACGCTGATTTGAATCTTGCGAGAATCAGCTCAAAGTTCTTTCAGATGGTATTGACAATATTTTTTGCTCTAATTCACAGAGCAACAAACAGCCATGACTCATTTTATCTGTCAGAAGTTTCTGTCTTACTTGTTTCTCGTCACGACAGCCAGCACTGCTGAAAGCGTATTTTCTGTGATGGTTTTACCTTGAAGAGTGTTCATGAGATTTTAATTGCAGTTCAGAGAAGCTTGCTGAGTTCTGTCACTGGTTCGGGGGTATGTGGGAGAGAGAGTGGTCTGCTTAGAGCTTCTGTTGGAGCGGACAGAAAATGAAATGTGCACGGAGAGCAGCAGGCAGGTGTCCCGAGCACACTCAAAGGCGGATGCTGAGTTGCTGGGTGTAAATGCGGACAATGTCCGCCGTGTCAGAGAACAGCGGGCCGAGTTCCACCTGGAGCCCGAGCAGGTTCTCGTTCTGATCTGAGTGTGAAAACCAACCTGTGACCCTGAGCCCACCCCAGAGCAGGTCCTTAGCTGGAGCGCAGCAGGACCTCAGCCGCCTGGCCTTGGCTGGTGACCTGTGTCTGCCCGCGCGGCTCCCGGGACCCAGGCGGCTGTTCAGCCATCCGGCTGAACTTGAGTTAGAGAAGGACAGCGGCATCTTCACCCTAAAATGAGGGTTGTGATTTGGAAACTGCCCTGCTGCTGTCTACAGGTTAGCTGATTCCAGGAGACAGCCCCTAGTACTTCACCGTTACCTGCCTTCTGTTTCCCCAGAGCACTGGGGATTGGACAGAGGTGACGAAATTTGGTTCTTACAGCACTGAGTGTGTCTTAATTCCACAGCACAAACACAGTGTGTCAGTCACCTTCCCACCACTGGGACACAATAACACAATTTCAAGGAAGAGAGGCTTAATTTGGCTCACGGTTCAGGAGCTTCAGTCTGTGCTTGGTGGACTCCAAGGCAGGAACTTGGCGGGAGGAGATGGCAGAGGCTGTTGATCTCATGGTCCCCGGGAAGCAGAGCAAGGAGGAGCCGAGGACCGAGTACACGCTTGCTAATAAATTCAGCAGTGAGCTCAGCGACGGACGGATCCACTGGCGAGACTAGCGCTCTATGACCCAATCACCTTCTAAAACTCCACCACTGAATACGTGAGACTTGGGTGACATTTTAGATCTACACCCTTACACATGGTGACCAGGGAAACAGACCGGAAGGCTCCCCGTAAGCTGTCTCATGGTGCCCGGAGGGGCAGGCTGTGGAGAAGGGTGTTGGACAAGTGCCAGGTAGCCTTTTCTTTCCTAAGTGGTGAGAGATGTTTCCAGAAAGCAGGGACTCAGATGATGGGGAGAAGTGAGATGGCTAAGTCCCTGCCAAGCACCACTGACCCTGACATTCTTGCTTTGGAGGAAACAGCTCTAGACCAGTCACGCACGCCTGACTCACGGCCAGCCTCCGTTCACCAGCTCAGGGGCGAGATGAGGATCAGTAGAGCCGCTTCCTGTGGTGAAGCTGCGTGGGAGACAAGAGGGAAGGACTGTTAAAGGCTGTCCTGTCGTTAATGCCTGAATTTTGTCATTCCTTCCAGCTTTAAATTCAGCTTTCTTAGATAATGACCCCACATTTTGACAAAGTACTTTTCAAATGTGAGAGACTGAATATGTTGTGATTATGTTGCCTACTTTGGAAACATGCTCCCATGAAAGGGATTTTGTCCCAGTTACGGAAACCTGCTGTCACTCATAAATACAGCCCTTAGGTGTTTCCATCTACCCAGCAGACAGGCAACTGACCCCGCCCCGTGTGCAGCCCCAAACTCAGGGCCCCTTCCCCTGGGGACCTTGCTGAAAAGGTCAGTGGTCCGTCAGCATGTTGGGGGAGGACGGGAGGGTCAATAGGTTAGGCACATGAGAGCGGGAAGCTAGTTGGATTGATATGATAATGGTGGAGATAGGGCAATGTGAATTTGTCAAACCCTACAGAGCTTTAAAACACAGTGAATCTAATATATACAAATTTTAAAAATTGCTTTGGGAGCTGGGGGATCCCTGGATGGAATGCAGAATGTAACAAAACTTTCCCACTGTATTACAAATATACGAAACACCCCGGCAGACAGAGGAGGCAGGAGAACAAGGAAGCAACCTAAGCAGCTCCGGAAATGAGTGGGGCTTCAAAGTGAAGGGCGAAGAAGGTGCACAGGAGCAGAGTTCTCTAGTGGGCAAAGTTATTTCTCATGAGAGTACAGGTTAGCGCAGTGGTGGCAAACCTAGAGCATGCGTGTTTTTAAGACAAAAGATGCCAACATGAGTTGTTTTTCTAAACTAAAACCTCAGTATTCAGGTTTAATTGTGGTGTTGGCTCTTCACGAAAAGTAAGTGGGTTTGGGATTGCAGTTGGGGCGCTTGTCTCTAAGAGGTTCGCGCCTCTGGGTTAGCAGTTACGATGCTGCATGTGTATACAGTATTAGAGCTGAGCAAGTAAGTAAGTGGCTAGCAGATGGTGAGAGCCAGATTTCTCACTGGGAGAGTGGGAGGTTACTGATAAGCAAGGGAAGGAGCAGAGAATGGTCCGGGCGTCACAGATGAGAGCCGGGTATCTCAGTTTTGAACTGAAGCTTGGCATGCAGAGATACGTGGTGTGTATACACAGGGTCGTGTCCACACACAGGCTTCCTTGCTGTCTCGGTGGAGTGGGCCTAAAAGCAATGACATCCCAGAGCAAAGACCCAGCTGCCATCCAGACCACAGTTACGAAGCCCTTTCTCTAGAGAAGGAACTGAGGCTCCTCAGAGAAACACAGTTCTGAAACTGGAGCGGGAAATAGAGATGGGCCTGGAGCATCTTGTGGTGCCAGAAAGTAAAGAAGTGCTGAGCAGAAAACAAAAACTCTCTACACCATGCCGTTGGGAGTGCGTCAAAGGGATCTAGAGTCAGTGACAGATCTCGCAATTACTGGAGGTGGACAGTTTGAGCAACCCAGTAAAGACTGGGTTATAACGTGGAGTATAAAGTAAAAACCCAGCAGTCCTTGCTGGCAAAGAAAGAAGTGAATAAGTGGAGGGGAAAGATCATCTCCCATACAGAACTCCAAGTAGCTTAGGTAGATTCTCAGCCAGTCAGAGATAGTCTCCTCTTGAAAGGTAGGTCGCACATACGACTTTCTTCCAAAGTACACTATATGGAAAGGTGGCGGAGAGGGTAATTTGAGAGTGCACAAACCCAACACTGCCTCAGCCAGCTTATCCATGAAAATTAATGTTGATCGTCCAGCCTCTGATAGGAAAGTGACGCTCTATCTTTATGAAACCCTAATTCAAGACAAAAACATCCGACAAATTCCTACTGAGGAGAATCCCACAAGACAGCTGTCCAGAACTCTGCAAATTGTCAAGGTCATCAAAAACAAGGAAAGTCAGAGAAACCTTCACAGCAAAAGACGAAATGTGAGGTCCTGGATGAGGTCCTAGAAGAGAAAGAGTACAGTGGCAAAAACAAAAGAACTCCGAATCAGGACAGAGTTGAGTTAATAATTGCGGATCAGTAGTGATTTTTGAATTGTAAGGAGTGCACCATACTAATGAACAGGTTAATCGTGGAGGAAACTGGGTGCAGGATATACTGATACTCTGTACTATCTCTCTCATTTTTTCTGAAAATCTAAAACTATACTAAAAATCAAGTTTATTTAAAAATAAAGTGGTTCATGAATCCCCTCAAAATGGAAATGGTGGGGTTGGGGATTTAGCTCAAGTGGTAGAGTGCTTCCTGCCAAGTACAAGGCCCTGAATTCAATCCTCAGTACCCACCCCCCAAAATGGAAATGGTAATTCATTAAGAAAGGTGATGCTCAGGGATTTTGTTGTCTGCTTGCTTATTTTTGGAGTGCCAGGGATGGAAGCCATAGCCCCTCAAAGGCCAGGCAAGCACTCTGACCCTGAGTGATATCCCTGGCCCTGATCCTCAGTGCCCAATTGTCCTATATCTATAAGAAAGGGCCAGAATTAAAAGGCCACACAGATCTTTTTTGGGGTCTGCCCCAGGGCAGGGACTGAGCCAGGCCTTGGGTGCAGGGTTGATTTGGGAGGAGATCCCTGGACGCCGGAGGGTGGGCTCTGAGAGGCGAGGCAGGGAAATGTAAGGCTGATGCACAGTGATGAACAGCAAAGAAACCTCATGCAGCCTTAGAGAGGTGTCCATGCCTGGATGGGAGCGTGGGCTCTGTGTTGCCTGCCCTGGCCCGATCCAGCACGGCTCCAGGACAGTGAACTGCCTGCTGCTTACCTAGGTACATTCAAGCATAGATTTCTGTCATCCGTCCCTCTTGTGGGTCCTAAAAAGGAAAGTAGAAGCGAAACAAATTAGGTAAGTTGTTCCTAAATCGTCCTTCCATGGAGTCCCGGACCTTTCTTGGTAGTTTGGATGTCGGTGCTTTCTCGATCCTACCAGAAGGTGGCACACGATGACAACGTGCTCCAGATGGTTGGCTGTGAGGCAGCCGATAGAGATGTTAAAAATGAGGAGAGGGTAAAATGACATTGTTTTATCCCACAGTGGATGAAAGCATGGATGAAAACGTGTCGGGCTTATCTCGACCGTTCTAGGCTTTCCCCCTGAAGGCAGATCATTGACTGGCTGAGTTTATTGACTTTTGAAAATACCAACTTCCTGATAAGAACAAGGCCTTTACTGTTCCTTGAGGACCTACCAAAGCGAATGCAGTCTTTTAACGAAAAGTGAAAAACCAGTACTTTTAAGTAAGTGATTTTCTTCAAGATGATTTGAAAAATGTAAAAGAAATACATTATGTCTATAATTAGTGCATGTCTGTACAATGTATCTATATCTGTCTATCCACAAAACCCCAAAGACCATAGTGGTGGGAATATGTCACAGGGACTTAGGACCAACTGAAAGATCTCTCAGTGGCTAAAGCTGGAATAATTTAAGCAAAACAATAAATAATAGATTATATCCTGAAATACAAAATGTAGTATATGAATGCCATCTGTACCTATTTGTATGTACATAAAAAATTGTACTTAGTAAAAAGCCAAATAGTTGATAAACAAATCTGCTTTCTAGTGTCTTTTGTTCTAGCTGGAGTTTGGGAGACCCAGACGAAGCAGGGTAACACACACATGCAAACACGTGCTCACACATGCACACATGTGCATACACACATATGTGCATGTTATTTAGCTGGAGTAACTCATCAAAGTCCAGATGGATCTATCAGCTTCAGATCACCTCCCTTTACTAACTCTGGGCCCCCAAAATTTCTTGATTCTGATTTGTTTTCCCAGTCCTTCCTGAGGTGAGAAGTCCAGTACGCTTGGCAGTTAGAGTTCTTAAACAACAGTTCTATTTCTTAGTGCACATTAATGTCACAGTTCCCAAATCTCATGCTGAGGTGCCCTACTACAAGTCCACAGCAGTGAGACATCCTACATGTGCAGGGCAAACACTGCCGTCCCCCCCTGGGTCTGCATCGCACCATGCAGCACCCAGCTTCAATAAGAGCTTGTGCTACCTTCCTTTTGATGACATTGCATCTTTCCAAAACTAGTTTTGGGGTCATTGCTGTGATAAAATCCGGCGCAACTGAAAAAGCAGTGTGAAGCTGGAGAAGAAGGGGTGTTACCTGATGAAATTCCAAGATTGGAGAAATTGCCCAGAACCCAGTAGGCATGCGCATCTCATGAATAAGTAATGAAGCAAGTAATCTACTTTTCATCTGTACTTTTTCAAGCAACTGTAAATTTTAGGACATAAATGCTTATGAAGTGGTTGGCCACAACCAATTAATAAAAGAGATGTTGAGTATTTTTTCTGGCTAGGGGCATGGTGGAAAGTATTGAGTCCTGAGCCAATGGAAGTTTAGGAACCTGTAAATTGATAAACCAACATTCTGGTTTATAATTCATTTGGAAACTGGGGGATGACACCAATCCATACCTGAGACTGGATTACCTCTGGCTCAACCACAGATGTGTTGAATACATCAGGCAGAGGACTAGATCCTGAAGCCTGGAAATTACCCCCAAAGGACCCACCTTCCTGAGCCAGACAGTGTCATCTCTGTCCTTGGCATCACCCACAGCACAACGTGAGCCCTTCATGGTTCCATGAGGCCGAGTTTGACCTTCCTGGCCTCAGTTTTCTCCTCTGTGAAAAGGATCCAATCCATATGACTGTGGTGAGGATTAAATGAGCTGGGATTTGTAGAGCACTTAGAAGGATTTGCTAGAGTTTTATTGTTTTGCTGTGCAATAATAGTAATTGTAGTCATCATCATCACCACCACCTTTGGCATCCTGCATCTTGAAAACACTGAAGTTTTGGCATCAAGAAAGATTTGCAAGTTGAGATTAATCGCCTGGTATAGTACTTGTGATTCTAACCACACCTCACGAGACCCAAAAACTCTTAAGGTAAGTTCATGAGCACAGTTTAGGCAAAGACCCTACATTACATCTTGTAATGTTCAAGTTTGGGAGTTTCATATAGTTTTTTTTTTTCTTTTTTTCCGCTTCTACCATTACGCGATTCTTCTTCTATAATCTGTTTCTTATTCTACTCTCTCAACTTTTTCTCAGGATTCCAAGAACTACTACCCATCTCTCTCTCAGTCATCTTTTACTTTCTTGGTGTCTTGGAAGAGGCTTTTAAGCACAAAGCATGTGAGAGGTTTATGTCCTCACACGTGACATGTAACTCTCTAAGACAACTCCTGTCCACAAGAGATGAAATGCTGGTTGGTTGGTTGGTTGGTTGGTTGGTTTTGCACGGACCGTTATTTGTCTGAAGCCACTACTGTATCACGCTGTATTGGGTTATCTTGGACTATTCGTCAGCGTGAGCAGATTCAAGGTCTAAATTCTCAGCAGGGCATAACATGGGAAGAGGTGTAGTTGGGGCATATCAGGGCAGCTGTGGGGCCGGGTAGCATCTGGGTCCTTCCTTTGACATTCAGGGGCCCCAAGATGGGAATTCTTGGAGGATGATGCACAGGCCTTAGAGGCCTGTGACCACATTCTGAGAGCAGGAACATGGGCACTGGGATTCCAGCACTCTCTGGGTTTCATGTCATTTGAGAGCAAGGAGGAAGAATGGAGTCAGACCTGAGGCAGAGGGAAAGCTCTTTGAACTTGAGTAGTCCCTCTCTAGGTTTCCTGCTCCATCTTTCCTAATGTGCCCATAGATCCTACTGCCTGTATTCTGCCCAGCATATTCTGGGCTGTGAAGAGCCTTGGAGAAGAAACTTTAAGAGTCAGAGATTCATGTCTCTGCTTCCATCAGTAACGACCAATGGGGAGGGCAGAGGCCCTTCAAAATAACGGCATGGTGTGTGTGGTCTATATCAAAGAGATACACTTGCTCGCAGGACCCTTCCAGGGTCCACTTGCACTGGGGACTAGCCATCATTCTCATACTAAATCTAACACACACGTAATTTAAAGAAATAAAGGAGTGTGTGGTTTATGCCTGGTTGTAAGCCTCCAAAGCCTCATGCACTCAGAGGCAGGGGCTTCTGGACGGCGACTGGTTTATGGGACGCTACAGCTGGCTTGGTGTTGAGGGGGGGCCCGGGAGGAAGAGGTGGTCACTGGTGGCATCACCGGAAAGGTGTGCCTCCCTCCCTGGATCCTCCCTCGGTCTCTGCTTCCTGCCTGCCTTGACGTGAGCAGTGCTCCTCTGTCCTGACCCTTTCCGCCTTGGAACCAGCCGGCTGGGGACTGAAACTTCTACAAAATCTGTGAGTCAAAATAAACGTCTCCTCTTTTAAATTGTGGGTGTCAGGTGTTATGTTCCAGCAAAAAGAAAGTGACTAAGACAAGGAGCAAGAGAGGAAGAGAGAGAGAGGGGGGAAAGGAAGGTAGAGGGGGAGGGAGGAAAGAATTTCTGCTGTCTGAAGCCTCTGCGTTGGCATTTGTTTTTAAGTTAGTGAGTCGGTCTCTCTCTCTCTGCAAACAGAATAGTAGGTAAGTAAAAAGCTAGACCATTTTAATTCGGGCCTTTATTTGTTTGGAATATATCAACCCAAAGGAAGTCTTTGTTAATTTTCAGTTGATACCTAGAACAGTGGAGACTGTTATAAGGGATTTCTGCATGATCCAGTGGCGCCCTGGTTAGCTCCAAGAAAAGCTTTTAGATGGCCGAGGTAGAGTCAGGAGTAAGGTTTCTGCTAGAAGGCCACAAAGCTTTCTTCTTTATTCACCAGAATGTGCCAGTGGGTAATATAAATGTTTAAGGAAGCAAAGACATGCAGCCCCCAAGAGCTCCTGAAGGCCCCTGAAGGCCACGCTCATGCACTGGCCTCCTTTGGAGACAGCAGGCCTGCTGAGTGGGCAGGCAGGAGTGCAGGGAGGAGATGACTGCTACAGGGGCCCGGGCTAGAGAAGCGATGTCTGCCTGCACATGCGGCCGCAGCCATGTGAATTCCCCCCGCCTGGGGCCTGCGAGAAATTAGGTCAGAACCAGGAGTTGTCGTGAGGCTGGTCTGAAAGGTGCATAATGACCTTGCCCTTTCCTAGGGAGGCAGGATGTTTTTATTCGATTTTTTGCAAGGTATGCAAACTAGGTGAATTTCTCTAGAGCCTCGGGTCACGAGACAGTACAGAAAGAGGCGAAGGATGCAGAGTGGATGTTGGAGGCCACAGGGGCCGTCCGTGCAAGAAGCTTAGATCAGAAAGGTTAGAGCAAGCAAAATACCTCCCAAGTGGCTTAGGAGCACGCACATATTCTGGAGCCCAGGGACCTCAACGCAAACGCTACCTTTGCGAGTTGGCAGCTGTGCAACCTCGGGCAAGTTACTTAACTATTCTGAGCTTTGGTCTCCTCAACTGGATAGCCCGGACCTGGCTGCTACAGTAAAACGCCACGGGACAGTGTCTCATGTGCAGCAAGAACAAGTGAGATCACACATCCGACCTGGAGTTCTGGTTACTGTAGGTGCCTGACGGCTTGCTGTGGACAACCACCCTTCATGACACACTGGCAGACTCTGCAGATCACATTCCAACATACAGGGCTTGTCTTTGCTCCACAGTGTCTGAGGCCTCTGGCAGGTGGCTGGGGCTCTGTCATCCGCACTGGATCCAGCTGAGGCGGCTCTAGGGCCACGGGAACTGTGAGACGGAGCCGCTTGTACCGGCCTCCCTCAGGCTCCGGCTTTGCGTCATGGCAGCTGGGCCATGAGGGGGCTCCTAAAACCAAGCCAGAGAAGAGAGCTGGAGGGCTTTGTGTGACCTTTGGCGGCCTGGCCCCGACATCCCAGAGTGTCACTCTTGGCATTCCAGAGTTTAAGCTGTCCCAAGTCAGCTGAGCTCCCCAGGGAAGGGACAGAGACCCACCCTCCCCAGAAAGAGGTCTGACGCAGAGAACTCAACTGGGCTTTGGGTGACCTCTGTTATTGCTTGAATGGACAGATGTGCTACCCTAGGGCTCATCCAGAGAGGCGAAAGTCCCGGATTCACTTTCCTTTGCAATGCTTGGGATTAAACCCAGAGCTTTCACCCTTAGCTACATGCTCAGTCTTTTATTTTTTATTTTGAGACAGGATCTCATTAAGTTGCTAAATGGCCCAGACTGAGCTTGAACTTGCAATCCTCCTGCCTCAGCCTCCCCCAGTGCTGTGATCATAGGTATGCACCACCACATCTGCTCCAGGTTGACGTTTTGCCCCTGCTTGCAGAAGGGCCATGCCGCAGGACTTCGCAGTGACTTCCAAAGGCCCCCAAGCCAGGATCGGAGCCCAGTTCTCTGCCCTAGCTCAGCTGCCAACACATACAGTTACCTGAACTCAGCGCTGCACTGCTATTCTTAGCCCACAGAGGTTGCCTTTGCTCCGTTGTTTTAATTACAGGCTGTTATTTCATCTAAAAAAAATCAGATACAGGATTAAGAGCACTGTCATTTTAAAAGACAAACTCCTGGCCTAAATCTCATCAGTGAATCAGAGGACAAATGTTCCCATTGTGCTGGTTAAAAATAGGAGCAATGGAAAAACTGACAGGATGAGATGAATGCCATTAAAGTGTAATTACATTTACTGTAAATGGGAGTCTTGGGAAGGATCTATTCTCGGCAGGGACGCTCAATCGCAGCCCGTGACACGGAAAACCCAAAGCCTCCGCCACCGGCTGCTTCCGTGTGGTGAATTCTCTGGGCTGGCAAAGTGCATAGTGTCGTGGACTCCTCCTGGTGTCCGCTGGCCTTGTTCCAGGTATTTGGGAAAAAGTGCTGCTCCAAACGAAAATAAGGATCGCACACCTCACCCTGAACCTTAGATGTGGTTTCTCCCTGGCCATCGCCACAGTGTCATGCATCTTGACTGTGGACAGCTGCGGCCACCAAGTGCGGTAACTGGGTTTGGAGTATTTGAGAGGTAGAGATTCTTTTCTTTAATGAAAATAGCCTATGCTTTGCTAATTTTAAAACAACACATTCTTGTCATGTAAATTTCCAAAAAAATATAAATAAAGAAAGTCATTGTGATCCTAAATCCAGTCACCCACAGGTGAAGCACCAGCAGTTTGGGGAGCACCTTTTCAAACCACAATTTTTACGTGGATTTAGAGATAATTCTAACATCTTTGTTGCTGCTCAAACTCATAATAGGATGTAGAGTTACATCATCATGTCTCACACCTAAGATAAGATAGTAGTACAGGATTCCTGTGCTATTATTTAATCAAGTAAAATTTTGGCTTCTAACTGAAAATGACTCTTTTACTTTATGGGAAGCAAATTATTTCACATACACAATGCTTTGTGAACATGTTGTATATTGATGATCTTGGTCAACCGTCTTCTTAGACTATATTCCTGGAAGTGGGGTTTCAGGGTAAGAGATAAATGCATTTAGCACTTTACTGAATTATTATCATTACCAAATTTTCTTCTGGGAATGTACCACTTTAACTCTCCCACAGACACCTTTGTCAGCATTAAGTATTAGAAATCTTTAATTCCTTGCCAATCCAGCAGACAATTTTATTTCATTTTTCATGTAATGTTTATCTCTTTGGAATTTGCAAGGCACTATGGATTGTACCCAGGGTTCCGTGCATGCTGGGCAAGCACTATACCACTGAGCTACACTCTCAGCCCTAACTGTCATGTCTTTTGAAGAATTACCTGTTCTTTACCTGTATTTTATTGTGGGGTTCCTTTATTTTTATTGGTTTGTAACTGTTCTTTACATATTAAGGATACTATCACTTTGCCATGTATTTACAGTTATTTTTATTAGTGTATCTTTATTTTGAACTAGTTTGCTTCTATTGTGTTCATCTTGTTTTTGCCATATAGAAGTGTTACAGTGTTATAGTTTCCGTGTTCTCCTCTATAGCTTCTGGTAATACTCAAGGTATGATGATGCGTGCCCAGGAAACCATGCTGCCTTTTATTACTGTGGTCACTAAAGTACACGAGCCCTTAACACGGTATAGTAAAGTGGGCTTTGTTAGGAGAGTTTGCCCAGCGGTAGGCTAAGGTAAGTGTTTAAGTAGGCGAGACTGTGATGTTCCATGTAGTATTCAGCTGATAACGGGGTTATTAAGACATAATCACATCATCAGCCAAAGAGCATTTATATGTCACCTACGTTTTTGCTCGTGTTTTAATGTTTTCTGTTTACTTCGTTATAATTTTAGCATGAGAAGTCAGCTCCCTTCTGCTCTCGATGGTTATCAGGTTAGGGTCTACTTTGAAAGTTTGGCCTGAGAAGTACTAGACAAAGAGACTGGAGGAGAGGAAGTGGCGGCAGGACTGCGCTCAGGGTGGCTCTCCCTCCCCAGGCTGCCGACTTGGATTCAGGGGCCAACTTTCCAGGAGTGTTTGCTGAAACTAGGAATAAAGCTGGGATGGTGCCTTGAAGCTAGAACTCAGGTCCGCTGTAAAGGGAACGGTAAGCAGGATTTAAGAGGTAGATCTGGGTAATCAAACGTTTCTGCTTCTCAGACCCTGCGCTTCTCCAGGCCCATTTCGCAAGTCTCCTGAGTTTCCCTGCTCCTCCCCAGGATGGCGCCATACTGATGGGAACGTGGAGTGCTGCGCCGGTGCTCAGGTGCTCAGCGGTGGGTAGTTCTGGCCCACACACCCCTCAGAATGGGCCTCGACCCCTCACCCAAGAGTCCCCTGTGCTCAGGCCTTTGCTGAGTAGGATGCGCTCCTGTGGTTGGCATCTCGCTGAGTTCACAAAGGACAGTAGTCACCACTAGGTGTCATGATGCGTCAAGATAGAAATGAAGCTTCTGTCTTCATCTTGATGCAAACATTCAGGGTCCCAACAGGCACCTGTTGCTGGTCTGCTTGTGCCAAGCACATGCTGGGCCTGAGGTCTTGCCCCGGCCTAGCTCCCAGCCTGCTGAGGAGAAAGTGGCAGTGGGTGTTGGATCAGAGGAGGCCAGAAGCCTCACAGGACACAGGGACACCTGGTTCTGCTGGAGGAGACAGCTGTGGCTTCCTGACAGAGGCCTCCTAAGGTGAGTCTCAAGGAGAAGGTTGGGAAGAAATTCAGTTCATACTCTGTCCAAGAGAATTCAGGACAGGAGGGCAGCCTGGAAGCTGGTCAGGATTTCTTTTCTTTTCTTTTCTTTCTTTCTTTCTTTCTTTCTTTCTTTCTTTCTTTCTTTTTTTTTTTTTTTTTGAGAACTGAGCTTTAAAATAAACAGGGAGATAGAACTTTTGCAAAAGAGAAGGGGACCAAGAGATAAAAAGAGAGGGGAGAGAGGGGAGGAGAAGGAGAAGGAAAAAGGATTAAGATGTGTCGTGCACATGTACTGACTCCCGCGATGAGTGTGATCATTATGTACTGTAAGCATGGACTAATAAAAATAAAAATGTAAAACAAAGAGCCGAAGAATAAAAACCCACATGGCAAAAAAAAAAATTGTCAGGAAGCTTTGGCAGAAGTTTGTATGTCTTTTAAAGAATTCTTGTTCTTTACCAGTTTCATTGAAGATTCATTTTTTATTTATTTGTAACTATTCTTTGCGTATTAAGGATACTATCATCCCATCATATTTTAATCTTACTTTTCCTCATCTTACCTTTATTTTGAACTTGTTTTTGCTTTGTTTTATTTTTCTAAGTTTCTTAACTTTACTTGCCTAAATGTGCTTCATTTTTATTTGCAGTTGTACAATATTGTTAACTTGACATTTATTGCAGTTCAAAATTTAGATTCGTAGGTTTTCATTCTATCACTAAGAAGTTCACTCTGTAAATTTACAGAGACATTTACCTCCTTGGGCCCTGACCATGTGGAAATGGTGGGTTTGAAGGGGATCTGAGGTTGACCTGCTCACGGAGTGACCTGGAGCTCCACGCTGGACTAGATGGGCATCCTCGACGGGAGCTGCGACCAGGTAACCTTCATGGAGCTGGCCTGAGGTCCCAGCCAGGTCAGGGATGGACACTGACACATGGAAGCTGAGGGTAGCTTGATGGTACAGACAGCCTCAGGCATGGGCCTGATCCTCCCGTGGTAGTGGGAGAGGGGTCTCCAGACCATCCCACCTCCCTCGAGGTGCACCTCAAGCTCACAGGGCAGCACCTGCCCAGGATCCCTGGGTGTCTGGGTCCCTTGGGGGAGACCCCACTGCTTTTCCCAAGTGGAAGCTGGTTGGAAGCTTTTTTAATGTGGTAAAAAGTACACGACATAAAATCTAACATTGTAGCCTTTTAAAATGTGTAGTTCTGTGGCATTCATGTTGTGCTGTCATCGCCGCCACCCATCTCCAGAGCTTTTCCATCTTCCCCGACTGAAGTTCTGTGCCCATCAAGCACCAGCTCCCATCTTCCCTCCCCCAGCCTCTGACAATCCTCCCTGCAAGGCCTGCCTCTGTAGATTTGATGACTCCAAGTATAACATGCTTTGTTTCACTACTGGGGTCATTTCTGAGAAATGTGCAGTTAGGTGATGTGTCGTTGTCTGAATGTCAGTGTGCTTTTGAATATCAAAATGGCCACTTGCCACTAGGTAATAAAATCTTATGGGGCCTCTTCATATATGCGGTCCATTGTGGATTAAAATGTTGTTATGCAGAGCACCACTCCCTCATGTAAGTAGAACCATACAGTATTTGTTCTGTGATTGGTGTATTTCGCTCAGCACAATGACGTCCATCTTTCCTCATGTTGTAGCACATGTCAGGATAATATTTTATTATATGCATTATCCCACATCAGACTTATTTACTGACTCATTGTCTGCTTCCATTTGCCAGACATTGTGAGTAATGCTGCTATGAACTTGCAAGCAGCAATACCTGTTGGTGTCCCCGTTTTCAGGTCTTTGGAAGATATAGCCAGAGAATACAGAATTGCTGGACTGTATGGTAAGTCTGTGGTTAAGTTTTTGAGGAACTTCCAGAGAATTTCCCACAGCAACTATACTATTTTTCATTCCTGCCAGTAACTTCAAGAGCTCTAACTTACCCACCTTCTTGCCAACACTTACTGTTTTCTCTTGTGCACATAATTCTTTTAAGGGCCTTCAACTTCCACCCATTGCTCTGAACTGTGAGATCCAGAACTCTGTGGGTACACCTGCATCTGCTCTTCCAGAAAGCCACATGTGAACTATTGGAAAGAGCTCCACCTGGTCTGGGATCTGCCGGAAACCACTTCATGCCTAGGCGGAGCTTGCCTGATGTGATCTGATCCCTAGAGACTCAGGTGGGACCAGCTTTTTACGTCCTGGACACTTTACTTATGGCTCTAGAAAGTTAACCTGTGTTTCACCAATGTCCTGGAAGATATCAGCCCACCTAGAGCTGTACCAGCTCAGACCCACAGGCCTTTTCAACAGGAGTTGTTGTGTCAGCCAAGGCCAGATCCACCTGATACAATTTGATTCTTTTCCTCTTAATATAAGTAATAGCTGACACATACAGGGGTGTATATGTAACATTACATAAACAGGGAACACAGAGATAAAATAAAGGCTCATGAACTTCCATCCATACAAAAACTAAAACATTAGCAGTGTGTTTGCAACTCCCTGTGTGCTCCTCCTCACCCAACCCACCCCAGAAGTAAGCATTCTCCTCAATGAGTTTTTTCGTCTCTTTGATTACTTAAAAATAGCTCATTAAAATCACTCACGTAGAACATACCATATGCTTTTGTGTAGCTAGATAATATGTCATGACATTTTGCATGTTTTGAGCTCTCTAACTTCTGCAACTTTTTCTCCCTAAACTTCATATTTCTAGGACCAATCCATGTGGTTTTGTGTGGCTAGAATTCACTTATTTTCCACCATGCTATTCCTTGCGTATCTCTACTCTGTTTATTCTTTTTTTTTTTTTTTAAATACATGCACATTTGTGCTCTTCCCAGTTTGGGATTCTTGCAAGCAATGGGATGCAGTTGTGACCTTTGGCTCCTGACGCCTGGCTCTGAGCTCCAAGCTCTCCAAAGAAGATAGATATTTACCATCGACTCAACCTCCGAAGTCGGTTCCTGAATTCCTTTTCCAGTTTTCAACAAAAAGAAAACATTTTTTATAGCAAAGATCCCGGATTCACGACTGATTGGGCTTTGATCAAACGGGAGTGATGTAATGCTCTGTGGGACTGAACTCTAGAGATGCCAGCAAGGCAGACACTCAGACCCAGGCTCCCTCCTCTTCTAAAAGATGCTTTGCCCAATCCCCCTCCTCATGGTGGGCAAGTTTGTCAAACAAACTCTTCTCTCAAGAAATTCAAGAAGAGGGAGAAGAATTTCCTCTTACTTTATTGGGATGATGGGACTTTGAGGTCGCCATATGGCCTCAAATCTTCTTTCACCCAAATTTTTTTTTATCCTAAACAAATGGGCATCTTCCATGTAGCCCCACCACCTTTCAGAAATGACTTCCAGTGCCAGGCTCCGAAGGTGGCCGACGGGAATCTGCACGCCGACCGCCAACCCTGAGTAAGTGGCATTTACTCTCTAAGTCTGTTTCCCCACAATGGAGACGGCAGTAAGATGGTGCTCCTAGGTAAACAGTGGCACAGGGGATGGTGGCTGTCAGGGGCTCAGGGAGCCCTCGGTCCGAGTAGTACTGGCCTGGTGACTCCAGGGGTGGGTGTGGGATTCCCGGCATGTGGCATCAAGGAACAGAATCCAGCCAGAGGGGAAATTCTGCCTACAATTGCGCCTCCATTAATTAACTCCTTTGACATGAAAATTTTCATTACAAAAACAGAAGAAAAGCTCTTCAGCCCAAGGACATGTTCGGAGTTGTGGAAAGCAGGTGGTACATAAATGTGAGGTCATTTTACTATTCACCCTCCTTTTCTGTGTACTTGAAATGTTTTGAAACAACAGAATAGATCCAAAGATACCAGCTCAAAACAAAAGAACCATTCATCTGAAATTTGTGAGTCCTTTTCATTTATTTTTTATATTAAGTTCAATAAAAATTGAATCCGTTTGCTTTTTTAAAAAGTTATTTCATAAAAACCCTGTTTTATATAATTATTTTCCTAAATCTATCCTTATGCATATAGGTTTGGGGAGCCTCTGGAATGATATTCACAAAATATTTTTTAAAGTTATTTCTGGGTGGTAGCTGATGGGGTAATTTTAAAATTTTATTTCTATTTTATATTTTTCCCATAATTTGAATAGTTTTACATGAACAGAATCATATTCTGTGAATACAGAGGGAGAAAGAAACAGGCAAGTCTTTCCACTGTGGAGGCAACTTAGCTGGATGCAGAGAGATTTGGGGCACCGGGGATCCAAGGTGGGTGAGAGGAGGGGTACAGGGAGCCTGCAGACTGGGAAGGGATGGGCAAGGTTGCAGGTTGCAGGAGAGTGGGTGCAGGGACCCCAGAGCCTTGGCATCATCCACTTCATGTCACCCACGGACCAGCCCTCGAACTGCATCCTCTGTACACCCAACACCTGTAGCCAAACCCCTACTCAGGACAATTGCCACAGGAGGGAGGGTGTGACCGCCAGAAACCAGGGATGTGTGCACCTTGAAGCTTCTGCAGCCAGAAGAAACCTCTTTGAAGAAAGAAGCGGGAGCAAGGTAGCAATAAACCGAGGTTGGGGATGGCATCACGTAAAGCTTTGTCATGCATCCTCCCTAGCAGCTCTGGATACGCCCGGTTATCTGCCACACTAATCACTCATAACGCATCAGTCACGCACAAACTCAATCTATCTGCACTCCTGTAGTGCCTCAGCCCCTGCAAGTGGCTTCTTGGCTGTTACTGTGTTTAACACAATGCCCCCACACAGGAGAGGGACTGAATTGTCAGAGAAGTTAATCCATCCATTTAACATAATTGAGTACCAGAAGTCTACAGCATAAATTAGCGGACTTGACTCAAACAAATGGCAAAATGTTTCGCATGCTGAATTGAATGCTTTCACTTTTTCTTTGCTCTCTTCCCTTTGGGAACATTCCCCTCCTAATCACTCAGTAACTTCTACCTGCTCTGAGGCCACCTGCTTTATTCCTGTCTTATCTCCCATCTGTCCTGTGTTTAGGAAACTCACAAGTATGTAGGTGAATCTGGATTCTGCCCCTCGGCTCTGTGTGTTACCTACTTCTTTCAACTTCTGTCTTCTCTGGTGGAATAAGGGACCTAGGCATAGGTGACACTAAAGATAGTTATCTGCTGGCCAGCTGTACTAATTTCTACCAATCAGGACACGTGCTCTACAGGCACCCACCAACGAGAGCATACACTATTCAGTCACACACCAATCAGAACCTCCTGTCCACAGGCACCCACCAATCAGAGCGTGCATTACACAGGCAGCCACCAGTCAGAACCTTGCTACATAGGCTCCTACCAACTGAAACCTGGGGGAGGAATAGTTGCCCCATCCACTGAACCCCAGCTGGCAGGAGTAGGGGGAGAGAATTGCACGTGACTCCAGCGGGACCCAGAATGGCGCTGCTCATCTTCATCTGCCCCTTGGCATTAAAAGGTCTTTGCTGCCTTCTCCTCAACCAGGAAACAAGTTGCTACATGTGTGTGCAAGCCTCTGCCGTTCATCCTGACGTTCTGTAGCTCGGTAGCACTGTTCGATATACTAGATGACGGCAGGCAAGCAGCAAGTTTTCTTTGTTTCTCCTCCCATGGCCTAAGTTCACAGCTAAGCAAGAACCTGAGGAACCTTTTGGCCGGACTTGGGATCTCGGCCGTAATGAAATGGGTGCAGGGGCCCAGGGCGGAGTTTAGCATGCACAAGGCCCTGGACCCCAACCCCAGCATCTCAAGAAAAACAGAAAACAAAAGCAAGATATTAGAAAGACAGAGAGGGCCTTCAGAGGGCCTACTGCCCGTGCTGTTGTGCTGGGTGTAGCCGCGTGTCTCCCGCCAGCACCAGCACAGCCTCTGGTGCCCGTCCTCCGCCGTGCCCCTTCACCATGGCAACGTCTCTGGTAGTCCCTGGTGTGGGAGGACTTGACTGCCATGCCAGGACTGAGCCCCTTAACTCTGCATATGTGTGGCCCCCTCACTGAGCACAGCCAGTCTGCACCTCCCTCCGCACCAAGGGGGAGGTCTCAGGCTTGAGGCGCACTGGCCAAGGCTTGAGCTTTTGTGCCAGAGGACACCGCCACGTGAGAGCCAGTGAGTGCCCAGCCCAGGCTGTCCTGTTCCCTGAGTTCCTGAGATGCTCAGGTCCCTGGGGACACCAGAATCAACTTCCCCGGCTTAGCAGTAGAGGACAGCGGCTCCGAAACCTGCAGAGACTTGCACAGGATCACACAGGTTTAGCAAATGGGTGGACCCTCAGATCGTCCTCCCTGTGTCTCTAATGGTTAGGATCACGGCTGTTTCTTGCCTACTTTCTTTCAACACACGGAACAGTGCTGTAATGATCAGAACCCAGGGGCTTCTTTCCCGTGGCCCCGGCTGACTGCAGCCCCTAAGTTTGCTGATGCCCTGTGATGGTGTCTCTCGAGATCAACATGCCCCAGTGAGCCTGCACACCCCACCCCGCCCAGAAGATTCCAGGTCTTCAGGGCTTCCGATGGCTTCCGTGGGTCCCCTCCTCCATAAAAATGTGCTGAAAATTCTACTTTATGGTTGCACTGGTATGAAGATGAATATAATCCAGGCTGGACTCATTATGTTGTATTCGTTATCGTTATGCTCATTTTTTCTTCTGACTTTAAATAAATTAAAGTGAAAATATGTTGGTCCTTATGTCTTGTTGGGCAGTAGTATCTGAGCACTGTCAGAGGAGCACCGCCTCTCCATCCATCCATCCATCTGTCCATCTGTCCATCTGTCCATCCATCCATCCACCCACCCATCCACCCACCCATCCAGGGGTCTTTCCCTGGGAGGGGACAGGTGGAGCAAGCCTCCGTGGCACCCGGAGCCCCAGGTCAGAGAAAGCCAAGACAGCTTTGCAAGATCTGTGCGACTGGATGACAACACATGGAAACAGGCAAACAGCAGGGGTCACAAGACCTAACTAGGCCACATATCCAGCATCCTGTCTTCTCCCTAACTGTCCTTCAGGTCGCCCCCCACGCCTGAACTACAGACACCGTGCCTAGGTCTGCGCAGCAGGCTGTGACAAACCATGACGCGCAGATGAACCCAACCAGGGGGATCCGGTCACAGAAGTGGGAAGGGTCAAGGGCTTCACCGCTGAGCCATATCCCCAGTCTCGGAAGGGACATTTTGGATGGAAGGAAGGGACGGAAGCTTTGTGTGCTCTCGAGTTACACCCATAATCCTGCGATGCTCCAGGTTTTCTCTCAGTGAAGGGAGGGTCCCTTTGCCACCTTTCCATTTGAATGTGTGTATGCAGAGTGTAGGACCAGGTCTCTGGTGGTACGGATTGCCTGGGGGTCAAAATTGCTGAGTCTCTTGCTGTGTCAATAATTAAGCTGGAAGACATGATACCTTCGTCTCCCATTTCGAATGCAGACTAACTGTATAAAAAGAATTTTGGAAGAAATAAACAAAAAAAAACATTTACTGGGGACCAATCACCAATTGCTCTGTTTTTTATCTCAATAAACATCTGTGAGTTCCCAATTGTTTGGCAAGCTTTTCACCCATGAATTTGGCAAATCCAAAGGTCTGGCTACACAGAGAAGGATGGAGCCTGATTTTGCTTCTGTGATCCTTTTCGCAACATTCCCAAGGAACGACAATGGTTTCTCTATGTCTTCTGCTAGCTGAGGCCTCGTAGGATGGAACCCTCTGCAGGAGATGTCACGTAGAAGTGACTGTGGTGAGACAGATATCCTGGGGACAGCGCCGTCTTACCATGCCCAGAGCCTGACGCTGCCCAGCCCAGGGCTGCAGAGAGTCACAGGCCCAAGACGGGGGCCCTTTTTAAACACTCACTGGAAAAGCTCTTGCAGTTCTTTAAGTGGGTCTAACGAACCACACAAGGTTGAAACTAGAGGTTGTTTCAGCAGGGAGTCACGCTGCTGCTTCCCTCAGATTTTCACATTGCCTGGGACCAGAAGTGGCTTCCAGGAGATAGACCTGAGAATCTGATGCCACCTGGCTTGGGGCTTGGTTCTACCACCCACGGTGGTTACTATCAGCAAGACTTCACAGATACACGATGCCACTTTGTGGTCATCTGTCAAGGTCTTCCAGACCACAGAACCAGCAGAGACCATGTCCGGCTGGGAAGAAGTTGAGCTTGACTGTCAACACTGTCCCAACCAAAAGCCTGGCCAGAAATGGAGCAATTCACGGGTGCGACTGTCTCATTCCAAAGTCAGCACAAGCTGTGGATGTGCGTCTCTTCTTTGGTCTGCATTAATATTGCTTCTGGAAGGACGAGATCTCAAGACACATTAACTTCTGCCCTGAGCTCCTGCAAACTTTGAAGCACATCTTGCTCTCGCTGAACTCGATCCAGTCATTAGATTGAAAGTGTGCTTGTTCCTGCAGAGGTTCATGGACATACTACAGAATCTAATTTGTTCCCAGTCAGTCATCTGTATAAATGGTTCCCCAGTGTCTGAGGACAGAGTAACCCATATCGGCATCATCTGCCAGCATTTCCAAGACAGAGAGATCAGGGCCAAGAAGGAAGTTTATTATGAATTTGCCATCTGGGTTTATTTGATTAAAGTCTTGTTCTAATGCAGGAGTCCTTTGCCTCCAGGACCCAAAGCATGTACTTGATTTGGTGATTTTCTGGGTTTGGCCACATGCCCGCTGAGGCTGGCCAGTCGGGTTCTCCCAGACCCGAGGGGTTGACAGGGGGCGAGAGAGGTCATCAGTGGGAAGTGCAGTGCTCATGGCAAAGAAGGCTGAAGGGATGCCGCTCAGGAAAGGCAACAGACGCCCCGTAGGACTGCAAGAGACAGATCGGTTTTGCTCCTAACCGCATCTCCCCAAACCTCCCCGGTGTAGACTGTTAAGCCAGAATGGAAGACACAGCTCTGTTCACTCATTTGCTTTTTAAGCAATCACTCAGTCTCTGAACAAAGCCCGAAGTCCTGGGCTAAAAACCGCTGAGACATGAATCACTTGAAGAGCAAAGTAAAAGATAGAGACTAGGAAACAGGGAGGTAGACCTCTGTAAAAGGGAAGGGAAGACGTGTTGTGTACCAGCTCCGTGCTTGCAGTCGTCATTATGTACCGTCAGTGTGAATTGATAAAAGCTACAAAAGAACTGCCAAGGATGCAAAATCGGATGCATTCCTGGGTCTTAAAAATCTCAGTTCTTTGCACAGCTCATATTCATGTGGGGTTGGAAAATGATGTCCTGCCTTTTACTAGGTTCCCCCGTTTCTTCTTTCTGACAAAGACGGATAAAGAAAGCTGTACGGCATGCAGAAGGCCTGTGACCTCGCTGAGACAATGAACCGACACTGTGACTCGTGTGGAAAGCCAGCCTCAGGGGCAGAGTTCTTCAGTGCTGGGCCTGTGTGCAAGAGCTGCCGGAAGCCAGCAGACCCATCTGGGCTCAGAGGCGCTGTGCCCAGGGCTGCATCTGCCCCCTCAGCTGGGGAGCCAACCCTAGCCAAGGTGAGGCCAACAATGGGACGCATTGCCTGGCCACAACTGGGGTCCTATCCCTGCTACTTTGCAATTTCCTTCATGCCAAGCATATTTCACATTTTTAAAAATTAATTTTTTTCCTTCCAATGAACTTTGAAGTTCATGTTCTTTGAACTTCAACCTGGAAAAATCAAAGTGAGAGTTAACAAGCTTCTCTGTCCTACTTTTGGGGAAATCAGTTTTTGTTGGAAAACAAACCGGGCCACCACTTGCAAAAGCTCCCCCGCAAGACATGCTGTCAGAAACACACAGGAAGCTGGGGGCCCAGGTGTTGTGGTTTCTACCTACATGGCCCCCAAGAGCCTAGAGCACTCACGGGCGGGGCTTTTGGACAGTGATTGGATCATGGGGGCTCACAGCCGACCTGCTGTTAGGAAGCAGGGTCTGGTCAGAAAAGTGGTCACTGTGGGTGTGACCTGGAAGGGTCTGTCTGTCTCCCCAGCTCCTCCCTTCACTCTCTGCTTCCTGTCCACCATGGCTAGGGCAGTTTTCTGCCATGCCATCCTGCTTTGGAGCCAGCCAACCAGGGACTGAAATGTGAGGCACAATAAACCTCTCCTCCTTTACCCTGTGGGCTTCAGGTAATGTACCTCAGAGATGAGAAAAATTAAGACATCTGGGGTCCCCTCTGCAACTAACTTGACATTTTGCTGAGCTTTCCCCACACACAGCATTTGGCAGACACTAGTTCTCACAGGGCACTTGCCGGGCCTCTCACCTCCAGTATGTGCCCCGCCTCCTGATGACCTGCACCTCCCATGTGGTCCTTGGCTGCCACAGCCTGAGTCAGGGGACATCTGAAGAGCTCCCAGTTGGAAAGAGAGGACTCAGCACCCCACTCATCTGACTCTGCCACTGTAGCTCCTTGCAGTAACCAGCTCCTGCCTTCTATATGCCAAGTTCGTACTTGCTGCCAGTGGTGACTGGGTCCTTGTACACTAAGCCCTGCCTGGACCATCTACTCCCCCAGATTCTCCCATCTTGTCCTTGCCTGGACCTTGAGCTCCAAGCCTCAGAAACCAGAGACCTTCTGTAGTTTGAATGTGTCCCTAAAAGCTCGTGTGTTGGAAACGTTATCCCCAAAGTGAGATGTTAATGGTGTTTGGAGGTTGCATCTTCAGGAAGTGGTTAGGATCAGACGAGGTCATGGGGCGGGGCCCCAGGGTAGCTTTTATAAGAAGAGGAAGAGAGGCCTGCGTTAGCACACTTGGTCTGTCTCGCCAGGTGATGTCCTCCCCCAGGGTAAGATGCAGAGAGAAGGGGTTACCAGATGTTGAGCAAGTGTTGCTGCCATGTTCGTGGGCTTCCAGCCTCCAGAATCATAAGCCAAATAAACTTACTCTTCACAAAGTACCTGGTCTCAGGTATTTTGTGATAACAGCAGAAAAAATCCCAGGGCACCCCTTTCTGCACCTCTGTATCTGGACCTTGTTTTTCACCCTGATGACACACTGACCTTGACCTTCATCCTGATGACACACTCACCTTGACCTTCACCATGAGGATACACTGATGCTCTGACTTCTGTCTGCTCTCAGACACCAGTTGGGGCATCTTTCTTTTTGTAGCTCCTGCCTAGACAACAAGTCTGGTCAGCACCGACTTTGTTCTGCACGCTGAACCACTCACACAGCCCTGACGCTGTTATCCTGCAGAGAAAATTTTATTTTCACATTTTGTGATTTCCTTTGATAGATTCGAAAGTTCACAGACAGTGAGAGATGGAACCAGGAAACCAACTGGCCAGGAAAATTCCTCAGGCTCACAGTTCTCAAAACCACTGTGCCCACTGTGCTCACAGCTCTCAAAATCACGTCTAGCCCACCACCCACTGGGGAATTTGTCCCACTTCCTGCTCGGGGGTTTAACTGCTGCCCTGAGTCACGGTACAGTCTGCCTTCCAGAAGCTTCTCTCACTGGGTCCTGTGTAGGAGATAGAGCCTGCCACAGTTCTGCCACCTGCTGTCGAATATACCCATGTCCTGAGGTTCCCATGAGATTAAAAGAGATAAATAAAGCATCACATCCAAGGCTGGCACACAAGAAGCACCCAAGGGGTTATTCACAAGGTAGCCATGCCCTGGCCCAGGATGGGGAGAGCAGAGCATTAGTCTAGGCTGGACCCGGGTGGTCTCAGACTTGTGCTCTGCAAAGCTGTCCTTTGTCTCCCTGGCTAGAGTTTGGGCCCGGAATGTCTCCCAATGGCCTACTTGTTAAAGGTTTGGTCCCCAGCTTGGTGTTACTGGGAGGTGGTGGAACCTGGGGTGGGAGTGGGGTCCTTAGGTCTGTGGAGGTGTGCCCTTGAAGGATCATGGACCTCAGCTCCTTCTTCCCTATCCCCTTCCCTGCCACAAGGGGAGCTGTGTTGCTTTGCTACATGCTCCCATCATGATATGATGCCTTACCACAGGCCCAAAGCAAATAATCATGGACTAAAACCTCTAAAACTGTGATCTGGAATAAACCTTTCCTCTTTATACATAGATCCCCTCTGGTGTTGGTTACAGTACTGGAAAGCTGACTAACACAACTGTGTGCTATATTCTGAAGGCAAGCTTTCCCACAGTGGGGCATTCTTGGTCTTTTCATAGTTGACTCTGTCTTGCTCTGTGGGTGTTGGGGGTGTTGAGAAGGAGCAGCCACAATCTGGCCACAGGTAACCTCCTCACTCTGACTTCTGTGGCAAACAACCATCCCATGACAAGGGAGCCAGTTGAGCCTAATTTCCGTGGATGGGAGAATCCAGGCCGAATCCCTGCCCACTATATCTGACTGGGTGACCTTGGGGGAAGGCTTCATCTTTCCAAATTCCCCTTTCCCCTCATTTGGAATGGTTGTCACGGTCCTAACCTTGCTGGTTGGCTGGGGTGAAGAAAAGACCAACAATATGTCAGCACTTCATTCCAGCTCAGTCAACCATGGCTGTTCTTTCTGGATTGTACAGCGGCGCCATTTTCCAAGTCTTCATCATTGTAATTGGTGGTATTACCAGAAAGCTCCTTACTGAAGGGAGAACAAAGGGGTAGAAGCCTTTGAGGGAAACCAGATCGGGAAGAAAGCTCTGGAATTATCTTCAGAGGGTTTTCCAGTGGCCTAGACCCACCCCTCCCCAGCATCACCCACCTCTTCTGGGTTTGTGCGAACAAACACTGGCTCCCTGCACAGCTCTACTCGTGCCTGCTCTGGGTGCCTCATCTGTCTCCTGTTGTTTTTTTCTTTTGGTGATCACAGGTCAAGCAGGAGTGAGGGCTCATGGGGGACAGAATCCCCTTGAAACAAAACATTCTGCCTGCCATCCTCATATCATCCCATCTGCTCTGTGTCTGACGCTCACATCATCTTCCTTGGGCACGGCGTAGGTGAGTGTTGTCAAGTGTCAAGATGCAGGCACACTGGACCGAAACCACAGCGCTTAAGCTCATCTTCCATGCAGGGACCTCTCCAGGTCCCCCGCTAGCTCCCACCCCTGTCAGTCATTGTCATCATCATTGTCACCAACAACTATTAATAGGGTGATCACATCATTTGTCACTCAAACTGAGACACTTTTGAATGTAAAGGTGAGTGCTGTTGGTAACTAGGGTAAGAGGTGGGTCCCATTGGGACTGTCACCCTCCTTACGGACATGTATGTGGGGATGACTCCTTGCTAAGTCTTTTGCTTACCTCATCTCTATTCATCGAAATCTCTATTAGGTAAGTCTGTATGTCCCTATTGGATAGCTCAGAAAACTGAGGCCAGAGAGAAGAAGGGACCCAGATCAAAGTCCTATTGCCCATAAGTGGCAGAATCAGATGTCTGTCCTAAAGCCTGGGCCTATGACCCCTCTGCTGGCCCACTTTCTGAGTACTTACTCCCTCCTCAGGCAGTCTTGAATACCTGCGGAATGTAGATGTTACAGCTGGTACCTGAGCAGGTGTGCGAGCTACAGGGAGATGTGGGATTCTGGGGTGCCTTGCTGGAGAGCAGGCTGGGGTCAGGCTGCTGTCAGTGGCCCCATTGTTGATCTTGCCTTAATGAGCATCTAGAGCCAATTCACAAATGCCAGTGTGATTTGAGGAGAACTTTGGGCTCAGGCTGGGGCAGGATAATCTTGGCACAGGGCTCTCTTCCCCTTGGGTTCGGTCCAGGAGCTGTCTGTCTCTAGCGAGTTCCGCAGCTGGAGAGTAGGAGGTCCTAGTCAGTGTTCCCAGCCAGGGGAGCTGGAAATAGCTCGGGCATTCCTCATTCTTGTCCAAAGCAGGGACCAGTGCAGATGACCATGGTGGCTCTGCGGGCACCCATCTCTACTGGCACTGGCTCACAGCAAGGCCACTGCCTCCGCCCAGGCCGTGGTGCGGCAAGCTGGAAAACTCTATGTATTTACCAAAACAAAAGGCTCCTGACAACTCCATCATTCTGTAGTCCACCTGCTGCAATTCCAGGCTGCCTCCTCCCAGCTCCCCTTTCCTCCTCTGCTCTGTAACCAGGCAACCAGGCAAGTGTGTGCGTCCCCGAATGATGGCTATAGGGGCTGTGCACTCTATGGGGGTCACAGATGCCCACAACTTTGTGGGAATGCACTTAAACAAAGCATTGGTGTCATAGTAGAAAAACAGAGAAGACACAAAGAAATACGGTGATCAAATTTGGAAAAGGGCTGGTACATCCATCTTCTTCACATTTATATTTCTAGGTAATTGAAAAGTCATCCAGCCTGGTAATTATCATTCCATTCTTGTCTTCTTGGCATAAGGTGCTGATTACTCTTCTTGGGAACTTTCTGAGCTGATGCATTATTTTAGTCATCATAAGGAATTTTCACAACCAAAGATGCAATCCAAAATATCATGTGCTTTTATATTTTGTATTGCCAGTCGATCCTAGAATATCTGGGTGATGACTTTGAGCTGAGGTCTAGATGTTAGAAAACTCCACAGCATGTAACCCCTTATGGTTATATAAATCTAGTTATCCCCCAAGACACCTGGAGAGGTGCATTTGTGCGCTTGAAGGTGGGGCTCCTGGAAGCTGGATTATGGGGACAACACAGCTGGACTGCTATTAGGAGGTGGGGTCTGGTTGGAAGAGACAGGTCAGTTGGGCTTGTCCTGGAAGGGTTATCTTCCTCGCTGACTCCTCCCTTCTCTGGCTGCTTTCCTCCACCATGATGTGAGCAGCTTTTCTTCCGCCATGACCTTCTGCAATGCCCCTTCCTCTTTTGAGTCAGCCTACCATGAACCGAAATGTAAGCCAAATAAACCTCTCCTATTTTAAGTCATGGGTGTGGGGTATCATGTCCCAGTGAGGAGAAAGTGCCTAATCCCATTGGCACATAGCACTCCTTGGCAGGAGGTTAAAGATTTATTGCTGCTTTCATCTGCTTCATCTCATGTTTCTCTTTCTTCCCTCTGTGTTCTGTTAGGAGCATGGGAGTTAGGGACGGAGGGATCCTAAAGTCAGAGACACAGAATAACAAGTGCCACCCGTAGCAAACCACAGTTGCTAAAGGCCGCTCTGTGTGCTTATTGGAGCCACCAGCTCTCCTTAGGCCCCTGCTGCCAGTGTGTGGAGAGGCCACAGGGCACCAGCAGCCCCGCCGTGCTGGCTGTCTGCCTCTGGGCCAACAGCTAGTTTCTTCTTAGTTTCTTCCCTGTGAGGTTTGGCAGGCCCAGCACTGTGGATGGTCTGGGTTAGTCTTAGCAGACACCCTGATCCAATGGTTTGTAACCTGTAGCAGGTGGAGAAAGAAAAAGCATCCCCCAAACTGAGCATGCTCACACCCACACTCCCAGCTCGTCTGACGCTTTTGGGGGTCGCGGACACCTGACAGTTTTCTGTGGGCTCCCTATGTAAGGATTAGAATTCCTCCCTCAAGTTTCCCCATTTCGTTTGTTAAGTGAAAGTGGATCAGCTCAAATCTTTATCACTAAGACAGTAGTTAAATAAACTATGCGAAATCCATGCTGTGGACTGCTATACATTAATGAGACCAAGATGGAGATGGAGATGGAGATGGAGAGAGAGAGGGAGAGAGAGAGAATACAGACAGAAGAGATAGGAACTGACTGGTACTTCTGGGGTGTGATTAGGATTAAATAAGGTCTTCAGGGTGAAGTCTCATAGTTGAGTCCTGGTCGCTTTATAAGCAAGAGACCAGAAGAGTCACCCACACTCCCTGTCTTGCCCTGCGATGCCCAACACCACCTCAGCCCTGCCAGCACAAAGGCCATTGCCAGATGTGGTCCCTCAAACTTGGACCAGAATTATGGGCCCAAATAGACCTTGTTTCTTTGTAACTCCTCAGTCTGTAGTGTTGTGTACTTAGCAACAAAAAACAGACTAATCACATACACGCACAGGGAGCGAATCGGAGAAAGAGAGAATGAGAACCTGAACAGGGTTCCCACAAGAACAAAACAGAATCCCTGCTCTAGGAGGCAGCTCGGCTGGAGACTGTACAGGAAACAGAGCCAGGAGATGGGCACGGGTGGCTGCTGCTAGGGTTGGATCTGAGAAAGACTAGTAGCTATTGGAGGCTTTGGAGCAAGAGCATGACTTGATTGTTTTTAAACAGTGTGTTTACTCTGAAATTAATTGCTTCTGTGGGGTGGTTAAAAGGAGGGGGAGCAGGTTAGTTGCCGCGGCAATCGTTTGGCTGAGGTGTAATCGCGATTCAAACCACCTCGGGAGGCTGGGGTGGTAAGAAACCAGCAATTTCTGGGTCGACTTTGAATGTGGGGCTCCCAGGAAATGTGGATGGTTCTCCTGGTAGAAAGAAGAGAGGGACCAAAGAGGATTCACAGTGTTTGGCCAAGAAATGGTGCCTCCTCAGAGGTGGGCAGAAGGGAGAAGAGCAGGTGAGCAGAGACAGAGTGAAGGCTGTGCCTTGGACCAGCCAGGTGGCTGGTGGCCACTCCTCGGGCTGCCTTCTAAGAATTACATGGAACTGCAGGACCAGAAAAATCAAGGGAAAGTGAGGCCTGGTCCAAGAAGGAACTGGGGAGCTCTCTAACTTGGAGGCCACTCACATGAGGAGGACCCTGTATGGGAGGTGGGGCAGGACCAGGGAGGGAGGAGGGAGGCCCGGAAGAGGAGAACCAAGTGCAGACAGCTGCAGATACCACTCATGAGAACAGTAGCTGTCCACAAGGGTGGAGAGGCAGAGTCAGTTCTGGACCGATAGTGAGTAGAGAGTTCTGGAAGAATACAACCAAGGGACTGAGGACTAGGATTGGAGTGGGAAAAGAGAATATGCATTTCTGGAGAAATTATAAAAGGACAGCCTGTTACAGGGGCCATGACGCCAGGGGAGACAGGGTCACTCCCTACTTGGGCTCCTGCCTTTTACCTTCCCCCTTCAGGGAGGCCTCCAAGTGCCCTGACCTTTGGGCAGCGCTACCCTGCACTCAGCAGGCACCCACTCTCCCTCCTCCTTGGCCTTGGGCCCGTGGTTTCCCTGGCAGCTGCCTCCTTCCTTCAAACCCATTCATACGACAGGAGAAAGTAATTCCAGGATCACCCTCAGTTCTCTGTGAAGTATAAATTCTATGCAACCCTGCACTTTGCCACAGACCCCCACACTGATTTGGTTTTGTCTGTGAGTGTTGTTTTATCAATGAGCAATTTTTTCCCTGAGCAATTTCAGGCTCTGTTTGTGCAGATGATTGAAGATATTCTGGAAATTTCTTTCTTTTTGAGTGACCCGTTCAATTCAGACATGCCAACCTTTTGAAGAAAAAGCAAATACCACACACACACACACACACACACACCCCACACGCGTGCACACGTACACACACACACATGCACATACTTTTCCAATCTCTATCAAGCCGAGCGTCTCAGGGTAAATGAGCCAATTTGTTTTCACTTAAATATGGAAATAGGGTAAAAGGAAGCAAACCTCTTGGATGTGCACGAGAGAACCCAGAGCTGTAAGCTGGGAGGAAAAAAATAAAGACGCATTTGTCCTCATCATGACGGATGAGGTTTGTGCAACTAAACAGAGTCAGCTCGGCGCTGGGAACACCTTAGTGCATTATATTTCATCCGCGGGGCGTTACCCTCCCACTTCCTGTCACAGGATCTGAACCTCACAGCCCTGAGAGCAGAGCGCTACCACAGCAAGGATGCTGAGCTACACCAGAGGACCCAGAAGTAGGTCAGTGGGTCGCCACACAGACCTGACCAGAGAGGGAGTCCGGCTGAGCCCTGCGAGGTCAGTGCTTGCAGAGCTGGGGCCCAAGGGCTCAGGGACTGAGGGTCCCACTGCCAGGTGTCGCCGCCCTGAAGCTGCAGGGTGCGGCTGAGCCTGTGACTCCCCACACCCTCTGCAGAAGCGGGGACCTGGTGTCCCCATTCCCGTCCCAACCGGAGGCACAGGTCTCCCCCGCAGAGGAGGCAGGAGCCTGTCACCAGAGGAAGGCCCACTTAGGTGACACTGAGGTCTGCTTCCCGAATTCCAGCAGACCGCTCCCTGTTGTCCTTGACCTGCCCAGGTCTTCTCTGGACACCCAGCCCCATGGGCGGTCCACCCTGTCACTCGGTTTCAGGCCCCTTTGCCCGTCCTGACTGTGCCCCTCTCTGCTCCCCGAGCGTGGCCTTGGTGCACGGGGAGGGTGAGACAAGTATTGCCCTCATCCAGTCAGTACTTGTCAAATTCCACAGCCTGGATTTGTGGTTTTTAAAGACAGATAGAACATTTTAGGATCCAGGACGGGGGTAGCACTGCAGCTCATAAGCCATTTTGATGATTTTTCCCAGGACACTTGGGAAAGACTGCTGGTGTCCCTGGAGCTACAGAGATGGTCCCAGGGAGGAGGAGGCTAGTCACTCAGAGAACACGAGAGGACTGGACACGCCTGGCTCAGAGGCCGCTCGGGAGAGGAGGCCCCATCTCGCAGGTGCTCAGGCCCAAGACTTTGGCTGAGGTGGAAAGGGAGCTCTTCTTGCTACCCCAGGACTCTGTCCTGCGTCTGGAGGAAGTGTCCCAGCCTCTAGCCTGGGGCTGTGGGACAGTACACTCCCAGCAGAGGGTGTGTGGCTTGGGCAGGAGGGGACCCTGAATCTCAGACTTGGGCCTGGAAGTCACAGCCGCCTGGGCCCCTTGCAGCCTTCTCTGGGAAGCAGAGCCCCCCAACTCTGTATAGTCCTGGCTGCCTCGGTGGCCCCTCAGACTGTGACCTGGGTGTTTCCTTGGGAGCTATCTCACAGATCCACTGGATGATATCTTTTTCTTCTGCTCACTTACGCAGGTTCTGGCCCTTCCTAGATTTTGGGCTACAAAGCTTAACCTGCAGTTTCCTCAGGACTGTGGCCATTTTGCTGCGATTTCTGCCCATGGCCCCCAGAGAGAGATGGATTTTGTGAGGGCCTCAGACTCTAGCCCACCCTTACACACAATGACAAGTCAAGAAACCAGAAGAATGATACAGCTTTCCACTCCATTATTACTCCTGAAGAAAAAAATCTCAGCATTATGTTCAGACAAAACGTCTTAGGACTTCAAGCGAATGATTCTAAGTTTCACCTCATCCTGTAAACTATGATTTTTTTCTCTACCCCACAGAGTCCTTTGTGCAAAGAACAATTGAATCGACCCCAGCACTGAACATATCGGGTCCTGCTGAGTTCCAGAATCTGAGCTGAGAGGGCCCAGAGAGGTCCTAGAGCCGGACCACAGGACGAATGGGTCCGCACAACGTATATTTTTGTCATGGCACCCCACAGAGTTGACCCAGATTCTGAGTGGGTGACCGTATTTTCCTGATTCTGAAGGTGGGGAACTGGCCCAAGGTTACCAGCTGGCACTGGTGGAGCCAGGATTCGGGGTAGATGTGCTGATGTGCCCGGCGTGCTCTGACCATTGTACCCATCAAGAAAAACCTTCCCGATGTCTCCTGCGAGGGCAACGGCCAGAAAGTCATCTCTGCCAAGGTCCCAAATAGCATTTCAGTAGTCACGGCAGCTCAGGCTCAGTCTGGTCTTCTGCTGTGGTGCTAGCCTGAAGGCCCCACATGACACTGCCAGCTGCCTAAGAGCAGGAACTCTTCCTTATTCCTCTTCGTTTCCCTGAGAAACTCCCGTTTAGCACCTTGTATACAGAAAATGCTCACCATTCCTTGCTCATCAAGAATTACAGGTGGGTCCAATACAGGGGCCTTTGGGACAACGTAACATCGACCACTTACCAAATCATAACTGTAATGGGCCCGATAATAAGCTAAAAGATAAACAATGAGAAAGAAGCCTACTCCTGCCAGAAGCTGGATTGCAAACATGAGTCACAGCCAGCGATTTCACAAGTGTGCCCAGGAAATGGCTCTCCCACAGTTACCACGAGAACCAACACTTCAGACTCCCGTGGAACCACAGTAGCCACACAGTCGCTGCAGTGGTGTGTGCGACCGGCATGTGGGTCAAACACAGAGCGCGTATGGAGAGTTCTAAGACGACGTCCTCCTGTGAAAGACAGTTCTTGGAAAAGGTGAATACCAAGTAGCTGAACTCTTGCAGGTACCTACTGATAAAGACCCTAATCATCGGTCATGTCTCGTCATCAGGCCCACAGGGACACCACCAGCTACCATATGGGAATTCCCAGAATGCCCTGGGAATCTGTGATGTGAAAGGGTCGGTGCTAGGGACTGTGTGCAAGGTCAAAACCCAAGCAGACATCCTTGGCCTGGAGAAAATGCTAGTTCTGTTGAGAACCCAGATCCCCACACATCCCATATACACTCTGCTCAGTTTCTCCAGTAGTGAAATTTTGCAAAATTATCATATGAGATCACAACCCCAGGATGTTGATACTGATATAATCTGGTGATGTACTCAAGTTTCCTCTTGTCTTGGTACATGTGAGTGTGAGTGTGTGTGTGTGTGTGTGTGTGTGTGTGTGTGTGTGTTAGATGCAAAGCCATCCTATCCCCTGAATGAATTCGCATACCCACCACCACAAAGATCATCTGTTGAAGGACATCTGATGAAACTCTCACTGGGGGCGCTAACAAATAGCACTACTATAAATATTCACGTGCAGGTTTTCGTGTGAACGCAACTTTCGTTGCTCAGGATAGAGGATGAGCGTGTAATTGCTGAGTCATGTGGTAGTCGCATGTTTAGCTTTAGAAGAACTTGCCAAACTGTTTTTCGAAGTGGCTGTGCCAGTTTACATTCCTACCAACAATGTCTGAGCTATGCAGTTTCTCCTCATGCCTGCCAGCCTTTGGCGTTGTCAACACTTTTTATTTTTATCATTGTGATATGTGTGCAGTGCCGTCTCCATGTAGTTTAATTCGGATTTCTCTCATGGCTATTGAAGTCGCTCATCTCTTCGCAGGCGTGTTCTCCGTCTGTGCGTCCTCTGTGGTGAAATGTCTGTGCCTGTCCTTCCTCATTGTCTGCTTGGGCTGTCTGTTACTGTAGAGTTTTGTACATTCTTTACATAGTCTAGATTTTAGTTCTTTGTTGACTATGTCACTTGTAAATATTTCCTCCCAGTCTGTAGCTTGTGGGATTGTTTCATCCTCTTTAACATGACCTTCTGTATAGCAAATAATTTTTTACTTTTTGTGAGGCCCAGTTTATCAACGTTTCTTTTTATAGATGGTGCTTTTGATGTCAAAGCTAAGGACTTTTCATAGTCCCACTTTCTGAAGATTTTCTCCTTTTTTTTTTTTTTCATGCTGGGGATCGAACTGTAGGCCTTTCGCTTGCTAGGCAAGCACTCTAACCACTGAGCTAAATCCCCAGCCTCTTCTTCTTCTTTTTTTTTGGTTCTAAAAGTTTAACAGTTTTTGTATTTGACAGGTAAATCCAAGATCCATTTTGATTTAACTTTGTGTAAAGTGCATGGTTTAGGTTGTGGTTCACTTTTTACTTGGTCTGCAGCTGTGCAATCACTCCAGCATCATTCGTAGAGAAAGTAGTCCTGCCTCTCCCGAACCACCTTTGAAAAACCAGCTGGGTGGACTTGTGCTCATTATTGTCCTGCTGATGTTCCATCATGCCAGGTTCTCTCTCTGTCGATACAATGCTACCTTGCCTGTTGTGCTGTATGTAGATCTTTGGGTGTGGTGCCGAGTGTTGAATCCAGGGCCACCCACATGCTAAGTGGGTGCTCTCGCACTGGGTGACACCCTGATAGGTCTTCATAATTGGTAGAGTGATTCTTCCCACCTCATTCTTCATCAGGCTTGTCTTAGACACTCTATAGCCTATTCTATACCACATAAATTTCACAATAACATTGTCTACATCTGCAGAAACCCTTGCTGGGATTATTACCAGTCTATGCATTTTCCAGGCTTCTTGCCTGCCCTGTGATACAATCACTCTATCTTGATGCATGTTGTAGGGCACTGGAAAGAGGAGTGTGCGTGGCTGCTTTTGGTTTTAGAATCAGCTGGCTGGTGGTGCGGTTTAGACTGTCTGCATCATCGCTAGTTTTCTTTCCAGTAGTTCTGTCAGTCGTGGAGATGAATGTGGAGTCTGCAGCAGTAACTATGGATTTTTACATCGCGGCTGTTGGCTTGTTCAATCGTTACTGCATATATTTTGAGGTGTGCTTATTTGGTGCAGTCGCGTTTAGGATTATCATTTCATCTTAATAGCTGTATCCCTTTAACAGTATGTAATTTCCATTTTCATCTCTAGCAATTTTCTTTACTCTCAAGTCTACTTTTTCAGATATTAAAATAATCAGTCCTGCTTTCTAATATGAATGTCTTCACAGCTTAGGTTTTTCCCATTTTTGACTTCTAACCTGCCCATGTCATTGAAGTTAAGGTGAATTTTTTGCAAGAAGCGTGCGGTTGGGTCATTTCTTAAAATCTAGCCTACCAATTCCAGTATTTAGAACATTTATAATTCAGATAGTTATTGATGTTAATGCTTAAATCACCATTTTTATTCTTTCGTTTCTATTTATTTCTTCTGTTTCTCATTGTTGTTTTCCTGAGGGTCTCTTGAACAATGTTAAGATCCCATATTGATTTATTTAAAGTCTTCTTGATCATCCCTCTTTATTTAGTTTTTGTACCGGTTATTTTGAGTAACATAATACAGATATTCCTCATTTAACGACCTACCTGTTTAAGACTGTTTGGACTTAAGATTGAGGTGCACTGTTTGGACTTAGGACCCACATTCGGACTTATGATGCAGAAAACATGGCAGCTTCTTCTACAGTACAGTTCTGTAACGTCTGCTGGCTATACTATACAGCACAGTACTGTAGTTTTATGTTCTTTTATACATTACAGTACTGCATGTAAGAGTTATGCAAATAAAAGCAAAGTCATCAAGTTGGAGTTTCCTTTGAAAATTTCTTTGCTCTGAATATTGTACTATATGCAATTCCTCATGTAGCAACCGATTCATTTAACAACCTAGTTGCAGGAACTGAACTCGGTCATTAAACGAGGCATGTCTGTATACACATTTGACACATAATATCACTAATATCAATATTTTACCTTCAACTGGGATGTGAAAACCTCTGTTCCATTTAGATTCCTTTGCCCAGCTCATTGTTACGTATCATTGTGTTGAGTGTCAGATGCGGCCATTTCAGTATCAAATATGATTTATAAAGCTCACAAAGAAAAGGCTGGTCTATTCTACTGGGACTGTTAATCACGTGTCAACTTGAATAGATTAAGAACTGCCTAGCACTGTGTTGGTGAACCTGTGGCACACATGCTACAGCCAGCCGTTTGTTACCATTGGAAGCTCTAAAAGATTTGCCACCAGTGGCCCAGCAGACTAGTAAAGCACAGTTCTGGGTGTCTCTGTGGGTGATTGACAGGCAGGTCAGCAAACTGAGAGGGTGAAGACCCAGCCCAATTGTCCGTACCACTAGCCAATAGGCTCGGAGCCTGGATGGAATAAAAAGGAGAAAAAGAAGAAAGTGTGCCTGTTTCAGAAGAGCTGCAGTCTTGGCCGTAGCCTTTGGACATCGGCGTCCAGTTTCTTCAGCTTCCAACACAGACTCACACTGGTGACTCTACAGTGAGCTTACAAGATTTGACCTTGGACTGGTGCTGCATCTTCGATCCCTCTTGTCCTATAGCTGCCATCTTCTTAACTGAGCAGCTGCTGGACCTTCCAGCTCTCCAGAGCACACACAGCTGTGGTGGATTCTCCTGCCCACAATCCTGTGACTCTACCTAACAAATCCCCTTCTATGGTTGTATATATTTCTATTTATTCTGTTCCTCTAAAGAACACCAAATAATACACTCATATATTCATATTTCTGCTCTTTTCATTGCCCCTTTTTCCTTCCCAAGATGCTGAGATTCTTTCTTTTATCATTCTCTAGACTCTAAGATCCTTTCTGTTTGAAGAGCTTACTCAGGCCAATCTTTCGATTTCTAGCAGTGTTGGTCTCTTAGCAACAAATTCTTTTAGTTTTCTTTTATGCAACAATATTTCTCTATTTCCCCTCATCCCTGATGGATAACTTTCCTAGATACAAATTTGTGATAGGTAGTTCTCTCTCTGCTCTTGAAAAGTACTGTGCCATTTCCTTCTGCCCCACAACTTCCTGTGAGGAACCCACCATCATTCAGATTGGTGTCCACTGTATATAACGTGTTGATTCTCTCTCACTGATTTCAAGACTTTTTTCTTTGGCTTTAGTTTTCAGAAGTTAAATTACAATGTGTTTGGTGTTGATTGCTTTGTATTTATACTTTTGGGCATGTACACAGAGTCTTGGATATGCAGGTTTGTGTCTTTTGCCAAATTCAAGCCATTTCAGTCACTGTATTATTCAGATACTCTTTCAACTCTACCCTCTTTCTCCTCTCCAACTGGAACTCCGATGGTGTGAATGTTGACCCTTTTCTTATTGTCCTACAAGTTTCTGGTCTTTTTTTTTGTCCATTCCATTTTCTTTTTTTTTCTCTGTTCTCAACACTGGCCAGATTCTGTTGCATGTCCTAAATTTACTGATAATATCTTCTATCACCTCCACTTTCCTGTTAAACTTATACAGTAGGGTTTTTCCCTTCATTTATTACTACTTTTTTTTCAGATAAATATTTTCTTTTTTATATATAACTGCTATTTCTTTGCTCAGATATTTCACATAACCTTCAGTCCAAGACAATTTGTATTAGATTATCAAAGCACTTATAATGGCTATTTTAAAATCCTGGATAATTCCAACACCTGATCCACTCGGAGTCGGTGTCAGCTGCTTGTCTTCACTCACTCAAGGTGCGTTCTGGGGGTTCTTGGTAGGACAGATGATTCTGAATTGTATCTTAAGATTATGATGAATGAGATTCTTACGTTAGGAGACTCTGGCTCCTCCATAAATCTTTCGTATTAGCAGTCAGCTCAGTGTTAGCACATATGTCTTGGCCTTAATTTCACGGGCTCTGGGTCCAATGACAGTTTAATTTTCAGGCATTTGGTCTGCTGAGTTTCTCTGGAGCTGCTGGAGGTTTCCATGGTCCCTCCTGGGCTGCCTGAGGAGCAAAAGGACTATCTCTGGCCCTGGATGTTAGACTTCTCTTGGTGAGAAGATGTCCTCTCACCCACACTCCCCAGAGCTCTGTATTTCTGGGTAGGACACTCAGTTCTCCATGAAACCAAGAAAAGGATGAGAAAGGAAGGTAACTGGAGACCAAGCCCAAGGATCTCCAAGAAGCAAACACTGTATATAACAGAGAGCTGCTGGACAGAGAAGGAGGGACATAATGGGAGAAGTGCTCAGAGTGGGTACCCCAGAAGCAAGACAGGAAGGTGTGTTAAGCAGAGAATGGCTGGCCGTATGTCCCATCAAGCTGGACCAGCTCGGCAGAAATACAAAATGCCCAGAATGCAAAGCAAGGAAGGAATGATACTGGGACTTCAAAGGCCCTTCACACAGCCTTCGTGGGACCTTCACATGAAGCTAGCAGAGACGATGCTTCTGCCATTTGGACTAAGATTGACACAGGAGCCTTTCCAGCCCCCAAGGTCATGGTCTGTTCTCAGGCTCCACTCAGCTCCACTCTCCGGCGTCAGAGGCCTCCACTCTTTACTGCTGCCCGTGTTTCCTGTACCCTGCACCCCTTACCATGCTGCGGCTGGATTCATCCTCCACTGTGGCTTAGTCCTTGCCCCGACTCATCTTCCCCACAGAGCTGTCAAGCTTCTTGCTTCACCAATCAGTTAATGCAAATGTTTAAAGAATACGGCAGCTACTTTTAGAAAGGCATCATCCCTGGAATGATTTTAAAGGTCACTGCCTGTTATAGGAACATTTGTTGAGAGAAAAAGAAATCATAAATTCAGCTTCCCCTGGACAGCAATTTTAAGAAATGTTGGCTATCCAAATCACCTCCCCAAAGCCCACTAAGTAAATGCTAAGGAGGAAAAGTAATAACTGTTTTTACAAGTGTAGTTGGCAGGTTTTATTAGGAGTACATTCATTTTAGCTAGGTCAACCCAGATAGAGTAGCGTTCCATTTTATGCAATTGGAGGACTTTATAGGCATTGCAATAAACCTGCAGGCAGTTCGAAAACACCTCTTCTCAAAGACCTTTTCAGAGAGAGGTGGGATGGAGGGTATTTGCGTTATTTGGAAATTTAAGTTCAATTCTTATCACAGTACCAATAAGATAGGCTACTGTAAATATTTCACATAATTTTCTGGATTTTTTTTCATTTGAAAAGTTGCAGCAAATTATCTCTAAAGTACATCATAGCTCTGATATTCTCGAAAGTAAAAACTCACTTTCACAATTGGGAATGATTAAAGATTCAGAGGTCTAACCTTTATCTTTTAACCATGCGCTATTGCCTCTTGACCAGAGTCATAATCCATAATCGGTGAATGCTTCCCAAGGGCATTATGCTGTATAGCAGCTTCCAGAAATCAGGAACGCTGCTTTCTTAGCCAACCAGCCACAGGATGGCCCACTGCACTTGTATTTCCAGTCAGAGCACCTGGTAGTCGGGTGAAGGATGTGGGAGACCAAGCAGGCTGCTTCCCAGGGAAACAGAATCCAGGCAAGGAACATCAGCAGTTAAACGCTAGTGTGGCTTTCTCTCTCCCTCCCTCGCTTTCCCTTCTACCTTTGTGAAAAGAAAGACAAAGATGGCACGAGATAATTCTGTAAACCCGGGAACCCCAGACACCACTGTTGTAGCCTGCACGGAGGGGCCCGGCGTGGTCACCCCTGGGGGGCAGGAGCAGTAGCCACCATGGCTTCACTCCAGCCCTGCCTGGCACATAGTCCTGGGGACCCAGTTGTTCAAAATCCTTTTTCTTTCATTTGTTCTATGCATTTCCAGAGCATTGTCCAGATTCCCTTGTTTCTCGACTACTGAAGATCCTCCACACACAGAGCCTGGACTTGGGGACAGAATTACCCTTTTACCCCGGACCTCTGTGACCCTGTATCCATTGGATGAAAGGCTCACGTGGTGATCAGCGCTCATTCTTGAGTCAGCGGTGACCACAGACATCCCTACGCAAGTCATGCTCCCCTCTTAAAAAGCTCATCAAGTTCCGAATTGCTTTTCGCAACACTTGTGCTTCTCCCAGAGATGGGTTTTTCTTGTTCTTTTTAATCCTTGACCTACTTTTGCTCTCTATGCAATACACCTGATGAGTAATAATGACTTCAGAGAAGGGAGCAGGGGAGGAAGCAAAGGTGAAGGGATGCTGCTGGAGCATGAGCTCGAAGCCCTTGAACTCAAGGGCTTTCTTGTCAGCACACACTCAAGCACATCCATCTGGATGGCGAGGCTGCTGGGGAGTCCTGCGGCAGCAGAGGGACGGAGACTTGTGCCAGTCTTGGGAGCCATCAAGCCAAGCCCCACAGAGTTCACTTCCACACTCCAGCCCAGAGCGAGGGTCCGTCCCCGCGAACAGGAAGCGAGAAACCGTCCTGGGAAATGAGACGCTGGGGTCGCACTGCTTGTAACCTGTAAAATTCATGTGGAAACTTATCCCCTGGTTCCTACGTCAGTGGTAGATGGAGGAGGTGCCTTTGGGAGGTGACTGGGATTTGATGAGGTTGAAGGCAGAGTCCTCTGATAACATGGGTGGCTTTTGAAGAAGAGGAAAAGAGAGCTGAGCTCTGTCTTGCCACATGATGCTGCCACTGAGTCCTGATGCACCCAAAAGATCCCCATCGGGTGCCCAGCACGTGTCTGCATGGTGCTCTCGGACTGTCACAGCAGAGAATAACAGAGACAGGATTCTTGGGAATTACGTGAATAAGCTTCTCTTCTTCCCAGACTGTTTGCCACTCAGGGTTTCCCTTCCAGCCCTCCACGATGGCAAAACTGTACAAGCTGCATTTGTGAGCGCAGGGCCTTGGACAAGGGTGACTTGAGCAACACACAGGTCTGGGTTAAAATCCCGCTTCTGCAGCTCTCACCTGAGAAGTCTCTGGCATCGCCACTTCCCCATCTGTTAAAAGATGACAACTTCTCCTGGCTTCAGTGTTGCGAGAATTAAAGCTGACTGATACAAAACCTCTGAACACAACAGACTTCACCGAATGGTATCCAGGGTGATGTGCGAGACGGGGACCAGGCATTCAGAGAGCTACAGCTTGGAGACTTGTGGCTCTCCTGATCTGGCTTCCTGGTAGCCGGTCCCTGGGGTCAGGGGCTTCCCAGAGCTCACCACGTGTGGCCCCCTGTTCTTATCATTGTCACTCTGCTGTCAGATGACCAGCCAGGGACCGCAAAGCACACACAGGAGGAGGACCTCAGGCCACGTGCCCTGGAGCCAGAGGTCACTGTCACTAGTGTGCGAGCGTGGCTAGGACAGTGGGACATGGCCAGGACACAGGACACTGCCCAGTGGCCTCAGCAACACATTTGCTGATTTCTTACAAGTCGGGAAGCTGGAAGTCTGAGACGGAGGTGGCGGCATGTCTGGTGTCCTCCGAGGCCTCTCACCGTCTCGGGCTCTCCTGGTCCCCCTGCACAAAAGTTCTTTGTCCACTTCCTCTTGTGATAAGAATACTGATCAGATCCAAGTGGAGCTCACTCTGCTGACCTCATTTTAATTTAATCACCTTCTAAAGACCCTGTCATGGTACAAAATAACCATGATAAATGTGATCATTATGTATACAATGTACCAATACATTTCTTGGTAAACATAAATAAATAAAGACCCTGTCACCAGAAGGTGACCCAGTGCCCCGCCGAGGTTCCCCCTCTAGCGGGGGGCGGGGCAGAGTGAGGCTTCACCATGTGAATGGTGAGGGGCAACAAACTCTCACCGAAAACAGGAACAGGGACCCAGACCCAGACGCTGCATAATTCCCTCTTCTTTGTGGAGAAGGAATCCAGACCTTCCCCAAAGTGCTACTTTTTTCATTCCTTCTAGGTTTGCTTGTGGTGTCATTGGGGCAAACACTAGAAAAAGAGGGAGTGATAGAGCCTGTCTTTTTCACAGGCTCAGAAGGCACCAAATAGCCCCAACCAAGCTATTTTCCACCCACCAGGGAGGGCACGTTCCTGCTGAGTGAGCCTCCTCAAGTACCACAGCTCAATGTGCCCACCTTGCCCCCAGGGATCTATTCCAATTATTCAGCCTTAGACCCCCGCCCCCCGCTCCCTGTTGTCCCACCCTGACATTGGCTGATGCGAGGACAACCAGCCCCATACCAACTGCCTTGGGTTAGACTGTCCCTCTGCCACCTAGAATCTCAGCTCAGATCAGCACTTCTGCCAGAAGATGTCCCTGCTGGCCCTTGAAAACTAGCCAGGCACATCTGGTCCCATCTGGGGAGGAGGAAGGAAGTTGACACTTAGTGATCTGCTCCACTCATTAGGTTTATCCAGAAAAGCTTTACATCTGGGGTTTCGCCAATCAGTTCAGCTAATGGCGTGTTGGGTATCAGGGAAACAAGAGTTACACGGGCTGGCCACACCCCACCCTGCAGGTGTGCTGTGGGCAGAGGGAGGGCAAGACCTACAGAACAGAGGCTTGGAGATCTCAGGAAGAAAACAAGAAAAACTAAATCTAGAAATCCCACTCCACCCAGCAATTCCCCTTCCAGGCATCTTACCAAAAGAGTTAAAGACAACATATCACAGTGATCTATGCATACCAATGTCTACAGCAGCATAGCTCATAATAGCTAAATCTTGGAAGCAGCCAGTATGTCCATCAAGAGATGAATGGCTAAAGAAAATGTGGTATTTATGCACAATGGAGTACTACTCTGCCATAAAGAAGGATAAACTTCAGTCATTTGTAGGAAAATGGATGCACCTTGAGTCCATAATGTTAAGTGAAATAAATCAAACACATGCTTCAGTATTGCATGATTTCTCTTATACAGAAAACACAAAGTATAAATAATTTAAGGAGCAAAATAAAAGATAAATAATAGGAAACAGGGAGAGATGGAGGGAGGGAAGAAAGAGTGAAGGGGAAAGGGATATAAAAGAAATTAAGATGTGTCATGTACATGTACCAACTCCCCACGATGAGTGTAATTGTTATCTATTGCAAACATGTACTCATAAAATTAAAATTAAAAAAATATTCATGGGGCGTGGGGTGCTAGGGAGTAGAGAGTGGGAGGAGACAGCGTGTGTCTTGAGGAAGGACACTTTGCTGGACATTGCCAATGTGTTTCCCTCCTTGGGACATGAAGGCCCTTAGCAACGTCCCCAGGAAAGGCCCTTTGTGTGCAGGGACCAGGCTTGACACCTTCCAGTACAACTGCTAGGAGGAAATGAGGAAACTGAGGCTCAAAGAGATGTCCTCACAGGTGATGAGCGACAGACCCACAGGTTAAACTCAGGTTTGTTGACTACGAAGTCCAGTCTGGCAGCCGGCACACAGTTGACACTCCATTAATCCTTGTTCATTCATTTGCTTTTTTCTATTTTAGCCAGTTTGGAGACAGGCACAGCAGAGCACTTGGCGTTGCCCTGGCCGCCCAGCCCTCTGATGCTGGCAGAGCAAAGCAGGCCCAGGGCCGGGCCCCACGCGACCCAGGGCTCCTGCCCCACATTGTGCCACGCTTTGCACGCTGCATCTCATTAATTCATGAGAGCTCCATCCGCCCCTCTTGGCACTTGGGTGTGCGGAGCAGGCCTTCCTAACCCTCGAGCGGGATGTGGCTCCGAGCTATGACACTCTGGTCGATTACTCTGCGTTGGTTCACATTTCCCGTATTTCCCTCTTGCTTTGTACCAACAACACTGCAATGAGCTCACTTCAGCGGCTTCTGTTTCCAGGGAGAAGAGCGGAGGATTTGATCTCCACTCACAGCGTGGCCCAAAAAAACAAGCTCTAAAAGCCGGCAGTTTTTTTTTTTTTTTTTTAGCCTTGTTCATTTTTCTATGAATAAACAATTTCACTTTTTATTGTTTTTTTTTTAGTATGTGTTTGTAATACATAATCATTACATTCATTTGGAGAACACACACACACATACATACATATATATGTATCTCTCCCCTATTTTGCTCATTTTTGATCCACTTCCCCTCCCACCCTCCCCTCTCCCTCCTTCCCCAGGCCCCCTTCCCCAACACCAAAAGGTCTACCTTCTTGTTTCCTACCCTCTCTCCTTTATTTTGTACTTTATGTTTTGGGTTTCTTGTATAGGAGAAACCATGCATTCCTTAGCGGCAATGATAATAATTCCTGCTCCTCACTGAGGTTTCAAACCAAACACTCAGTTTAAAAAGCAAAGCAAAATTGCCCCATAAACCCAGAGAGGGTGGGCTTCACATTCAGAGCCCTCCAGGAACAGATGGAAGACGTGCCGCCCCCTCCCTGCTGCCGCAGGGTGCAAGCTGGAGTTGATGCTGCTAGGGGCTACGCTCGCCTCACAAGGAACGTGCCCTCCTGACCTTGAGCCTTTCCCTCCTTGCACTGGAATAGGGAGCACGAAAACCTCCCAAGCTGGGCTCAGGCACTGTGCCTGTCAGCAGACTTAGGATTTTTTTTTGTGGGGGCAGTGCTGGGTTTGAACTCAGGGCCTTTGCTTGCTAGGCAAGCGCTGTACCACTTGAGCTAAACTCCAACCACCTCAGACTTAAGAAACAGCAAATCTCAAGCTTTAATTTCAGGGATCTTAGAAAATACTCTCCCCCAGCTGAGCCACTTCCAGAATCACCACTAGCAAAGGAGGCAGGGATTATCTCCCATTGCAGTGCAGATGTACCTGGGGAGGGGATCGGGGTGGCCAGGGAGCGCTCGTGGGTAGGCAGGTAGGTGTGTGTCCGTGTCCCAACTCCTATCTGTGTGACATTTTGCAGAGGATCTAATCTCTCTGAGCATGAATGTGCTCGCGTGAGCCTGCCTCATAGGAACAGTGGACTTGAAACCATTCAGAAGTAACATGTGTGAGATAAACACTAGCTGCGTCCTGTACATTTTATAATGTGTTATTTTCATTCAGTTCTATGCATTTTAAAATCACCTGCGATCATTTTGGTTCTGCTTGGATTCTAGGAGTCAGACTGTCAGGATGTGATTTCCAGCCCTGTTAGTTGCATAACTTTGGGCAATGGAATGAACCATCCTGTGCCTCGGTTTCCTTATCTGTAAAGCGGGATTGAAATTGTTCCTTCCTCATCGGGTGTTGGTGAGGATGAGTAACCTGAAAATCTATGCTTGGCATGGAGCCTGGCACTTCCTGCATAAGAGTTATTACCTGCCACCCACGAAGCCCTGTTCCTTGGTAATGATTCAGCTGAGCGTTTTGAAGACATTTCTTTAATGTAATATTAACTAGGTGAATATGCCTGCCTCTCCTTTGGCTTATCTTTCCTTAGATGCCTTTGATGTACATGCCCTCACTTCCCTTCCTGCCCACCCCCCAGGCCCCCAAAGCTCAAGTGTTGCACCCAGTTAAAATAATTCTGCCTATTAAGCCAGAGAACCAGCAGATCTCCTGGGACAAATTCAAGGCCCTCCGAGACCTAGTAGCCTTCCAGTCACACACCTGAGCTACATGACATGTCCTGGAAGTCTTTAATTTAACAATGCCCAGATGGTTGGAGCAGCAAATATTGCCAAGTGGCCCTGCCGTGTCTGGATGCACGAGATCACTCCCATGTGCCCTTATCCCCTGTCCCCAAAGACATGTGTCTGACGTGTGATAAATGACCAAACCTGCTGGCTGCAAGTGGGGGAATAGCAACGATTTGGTCAAGTATTACTTGTTTCAGATGGTGTCTTTCTGATCTCTGGAACTCCCTTGATGGGTCCCATAAAAGCTGGCCTCTCTGGGTCATCCTGTCACCCACCCGCTGCCCCTCCATCCTCCTACGTATGGCCATCACTTGTGACCAACATGCTATGGACATTGGGCAGTGGCCTTTAGCTCTTAGAGTAGCTTAGCAAAGAAAAAACAGGATTCCTAATTAGATTTCAATTTTAGGTAAATAAGCAATAATATTTAGTGTAAGTATATCCCAAACATTGCACGAAATACAGAGAAAATGTTTTCTTATGTATCTGAAACTCAAATACAGTGATAGCTTTGTATTCGTCATCAATTAGCTCTGGGAGGCCCAAAGAGTATCCAAAATGACAAGTACCAGACAAATCATTTAAATTTTTTTAAATTTTATTTTTATTAGTGTACGTTTGCAGTTCATAACAATTACACTCGTTGTTGAGAGTTGGTACGTGTATATAGCCTATCTTGCTTCTTTTCTAATCCTTTCCTTTCCTTTGCCCCTCCCTCCATCTCTCAGTCCCCTTTCCTTTTGCAAAAATCTATCTCCTATATTTATTTATCTGAAATTCAAATTGAACTTGACCTCCTGTGCTCTTCTTTGCTATGCTGGCAGCCCCACCTCCAAGTCTGTATTTTATATTGTTTTTGTGATGGGAGCTTTCTCTCTGCTTGGGGGAGACCAGGGGGTGTTGGTGCATTTCCAGAATTTAAAATGGCTCATTGCTTGTGTCTTCCCCAGGCTAGTCACACTTGGCTTCAGAATTGCTGCTATGATTTCCCTGCCTCAACCCTTGCTCTCAGGCCTGGCTTGGAGCCCAGACTTGGCACTGTCTACCCTTCTGGGTTGAGAGATTGTGCTTGCTTCCACTGTGGGCAGTACTCAGTGACTTCTCCTGGATTAGCCTGCATCCTGGGTCAGAGCAAATTGGAAATGTCCCTAGCTTTCCATCACTCCAACAAACACACCTGAGATAGTCAACTTACAATAGATGTATTTTGGGCTCTTGGTTTCAGAGAACTCAGTCCATGGTTATTTGGGTCTGTGACAAGGCAGAACATCATGACAGGGAGCATGTGGGAGAGCAAGGCTATTCTCCTCGTGGCAGTTGGGAAATGAAAGAAACAGAAAGGGGCTGGAGTCTCAATATTCCCTTCAAAAGCCCACTCCCAATGACCTAAGCTTCTCCCACTCAGCCCTCCCCCACTGACCTCACTTCCTTCCATTAGGCCATCCCTCAGTGACCTTACTTCCTTCCAAGAGGCCTGCTCCCAGTGACCTAACTTCTTTCCACAAGGCCAGCCTCCAATGACCCCACTTCCTTCTACTAGGTCTCACCCCTTAAAGGTTCCACCACCTCCCAATAGCGCCATGGGCTGGCTACCAAACCTTCAACACATGGGCCCTTTGGACATTTCAGGTGCAAACTATCGTGGTGGACAAGGAATAAAGATTTGATCCTGGACCCTTGGTACCCCATCTGATGGTGTCACACTTGGGATCACAGACTCTGCTGGGTGGAGGTCAGCAAGGCAGGAAGCGCTTGTGCAAAAGCTCATTGCGCACCAGCAGCAACTGCACCCCACACCCCCTTCCTCACTCGTCCCCTCTCCTCTTCACCTGCAAACTCTCTGCCTAGCTGGCTTGGGTTAACAACAGAGCACTCAAGCATCTGATTTTCACACACTGGCTCTGCTCAGAGCTGCCAAAAACAAGAAAAGTGGGTCCAGGGAGAGAGAGAAACATGTGCTTTCATTATTTTACTTTCAAGATGCATTTGAAGAGGGGAAAATAGGCCCATTGCCCTAACTAGCTAGCTGGATGGGAACAAATTCCTCATTAATTTTAAGTATGTCAGCTGGAGAAGGGACTGAGGTGGGAATGGCTGGGGGTGGCATTCCTTGTAATAGGATGAGAGTACACAGGAACGGGCTAGGGGTCCTGTAGCGCCTCACCAGCTCTGCAGGGGCAGGGGCACCAGGGGTGATATGTTCCCTGTAACAGCGGGGTCCCACACTGCTCGGTGGCCTGGCCATGCTGTCCCATGATTAGGACTTGCTCAGATGAAGTAGGAGCAGGAGGTGAAATACTGCAGGTGTTCAGTGGCCTGGGGAAGCATAGATAACAACAAGGGAGCTCGAGCCATTTAGTGTGGCCATCCACAGGCAGGTGGCAAAGCTGATTGCCTTTATGAACTCATCCGTTTCTCATTACCTTTTCAAGCAGGGAGGTCTATGGTGTGTTTGGGAGAGGGATGCAGCTGGTTTCTTAGAAAACCGGATTCCAGCCCCCAGTACCACCTTTAGTTGTGTGGCTTAGAGACACCCTCCTGGCCCCCGTGACTGTGGCAAGGGGCATACATGTGGCTTAGATTCAGAATGTGCCCCAGAAGTCTTGTGTTCAGAGGTGATTGCATCCTGGGAGTGCTATACTCGTGGGCGGATTCATCCCTCTAAGAGTCACACCTGAATGTGCTGTTAGGTTGTGGGGCCTGGATGGAGGTGGGGCACTGGGGGTGTGACCTGGAAGGCTGTACTCTCATCCCTGGCTCCTCCCTTCTCTATTTCCTGGCTGCCATGCCCTCCCGCCATGCTATGTCTGCCTTGGAGCCACAGACTAAATCCTCTAGAAACCATGAACCAAAAGAAACCTCTCCTCCATTTAAGTCGTGTGTGTTGGATGTTGTGTCCCAGCAATGGGAAACAGCTCATACAACACGGGAGGAGGGAATGTGAGGAGGAGAGGTGGCAATGTCCAAGGAAAGCTGTTCTGCTGCCTCTCTGTGGCTCACTTGTAGAAAGACCTCTGCTTTCCACTTGGAGTCCTTGCAGGCATGCTGTGGCCATGTTTTCTGCTTGCTTGGCCTCCTTATGTGGAACTAGTCTTCTCCACTCTCAGTCCTGGATAATTCAGGTTGGAGGTGGGCATGGGACCCACACCAGCCAATTAGAATTGTCCATGTTCATGGTCATATGACCAAGATGGACCAGCCAGAGCCAGTCCAGGACATGTCTGGAGGTTTTGGCAGAGAGACTCTTCTTATGGGGTTGCTAGGCTGGTGGAATGCAAGCTACTTTTGCCATTATTTTGGAAGAACCAGCCAGGAAATAAAAGCAATGCAAAAGAAAGCAAAGGTAAAATCGAGATGGAATCCTGGTAGTGTGGTTTTAGTACCTGGGTCAAGCCGTGCCTGGAACCCATAGACTTTCAGTTCCCTGAACAAATGCCATTTATTCCAGCTTGGGTTTCATTTTTGTAATTAACAACCCAAAGAGTTCTGTTTCATAATCTAAGGATATGATCTTGCAAGCTTTACATTTCTGAGACTCGGTTTCCTCACAGGTAAAATGAAGAAAGGATGCCCCATGTGTCATCCCTGGTATTGAAGACAGCCAGTCACAGGACCACGGCTATGACATCTCTCACATGAGCCATTTTTGCCCTACTTTCCTCTTGTGAAAGTGCCTAAGGAGACTACTTAATCCCCTCAAAATGGGAACAATTGAGAGAATGCATACGGAAAGTACACGTCTGTGGGAATATTTTTCCCAGGGGTAACTGCATTTTAAAAAAAGTTTTGAGGTGACTGTAGATTCACACGCAATGATAAGAAGCAACACAGAGAGGTCCTGGATACTCTCCCTTAGTGGTGAAATCTGGCCTAACTGGCATAATAGCACAATCAGGAAACTGATAATGATGTAGTTCACCGATTCTATTCAAATTCCACCAGTTTTACATGCACGCGCGCACACACACACACACACACACACACACACACAGTGTGGTCTACACTTAGTTCTACACAATGTGGTTTCGTGTGACTGCCACTGAGCCAGCGCATAGAATATTCTCCTCAGGGATCTCTTGCACCATCCTTTCCAGCCTCAGTCATGTTCCTCTCTCCTTGCTGAAACTGCTAATCTGTTTTTCGTCTTCACAATTTTATCACTTCAAAACTACTGTACAAATGGAATCATACAGTGTGTAACCTTTGGGACTGGCTCTCAGCTCGACTGAGATCCACCCAATTCACTGCTATCAGGAGCGGCTTCCTTTTCATTGCTGAGTTGTATTCTGTGATACGGATGTACCTTCCATTATTTAACCACTGGGAAGGACATCTGGGGTGTCTCCAGGTTTTCAGCTACAACAAAGCTACAAACATTGTGCATTTTTTTGGTAAGAATACAAATTTGTAAGAACACATTTTTATGAGATAAATGCCCAAGTGCACAATTGCTAGATAAGTCCATCTCAGTTTTAAAAGAAATTGGCCAATTGTTTTCTAGAATGACTGTATCTTTTTTCTAATTCCTACCAGCAATATATAAGTAACACCATTTCTCCACATCCTTAGCAGAACTTGGTGTTATTGTTTTGTTTTATTTTATTGTATCCATTCTGGTAGGTGCACGATGCTATCTCGTTGTAGTTTTAATCGACTCCATTGATTGATTGATTGATTGACTGATATTTTTGAGAAAAGATTTTGCTATGTAGTCCATGTGGGTCTTGAACTCACTATGTAATCCAGGCTGCCTTGAACACAGGATCCTCCTGCCTCAGCCTCCTGAGTGCTGGGATTCATGGACATGCCACCACACCCAGCATAATTTACATTTTTAAATGTTGGTAATGTTGAGTATCTTTTCATGTGCTTCCTTAAATCTGTAAACCATCTTCGTGTCATCTTCAGTGAAATAGGTGTACCTCTCTTTTGCTCTTTTTCTAATTGGATTGTTGAGTCTCAAAAGTTGTTATGTGTTCCAGATACAAGTCCTTTATCTGATGTGTGACTTGCAAATATTTTCTCCCAATCTACAGCTTGTCTTTTTGTTCCCTTAATATGACCTTTCACAGAGCAGAAGTTTTTAGTTATAATAAGGTCCAACGTATCCATTTTTCCTCTTACGCATCATGCTTTTGGTGCCACATCTAAGAAATATCTGTCTGCTTCTATATCTTGAAAATTTTCCCTTATGTTCTTTCTTAAAAATGTTGTTGTATTGCATTTCACATCTAAGTATATGGTTCATTTTGAGTTCATTACTTTTATGACACTTTAAGTTGCGTTTTGTTGTTTGTCTGCAGTTACCGAGTTGCTCCAGCACCGTTTATTGAAAAGGCCGTACCTCTTCTGCTAGACTGCGTTTGCTCCTTCTTAGCAACATACTGAGCATAATTCTGTGGCTGTATTTCTGTTCTCTACTCTGTTCTCACGGGTCTCTTCATCCCTCCACCACACCGCACTGCCTGGAGATGCGATGATGATCCTCCTGCTTCGTTCTCCTTTGCTAATGTCAGTTGGGCTATTCTAATATAAGTTGGGCCTTCTGAAGACATTTTATGATAAACATGTATGTCAAAAAAACTTACTGAGATTTTGATAGAAACCACATTCGACCTATAGCTCAACATAAGTTAGATTAATGTTTTTATTTTAGAGTCTTCTAACCCATGAACAGTTTGTCTCCTTGAGTATTTAGGTCTTCTGTGATTTCTTTCATTAGCATTTCATAATTTCCAGCATAAGGATCCTGAGCATATTCTGTTAGATTTATAAGTATTTCATTTTCTTGGAGCTCTTATGAATTGTGTTGTATTTTTCAAATTTGAGTTTCCCCTTGTTCATTTTCAATATGTAGAAATGCACAATTCATAAACTATATGGAAAAGAAATCTGGCAGGAGATGGCAGAAATAAACAGAGCAAGGCAGCTGTCAGTCATCCCTGTGACTTCCGTTTGCCTTCTGAATTGCGCAGAGGTGGAGGCTGAGGCTTGCTGACGGGCTCTGCCCGCTCCCGGCCTGGCTGCAGGTTCTCGGTAACTCACTACCAACCTGAGCGGTGGTGGCAGGATGGTAAGCCAGGTCCTCCGTTCACTCCGGGAAACCAGGGTTGGTGGTCAAGGCATGAAGCTCAGATCTCCTCCCTAGAGACGGTAAGCAACTGAAGCCCCGGTGGGCAAAGGCTCCAGAATGCAGGGCGGAGCTTACCAGACTGATGCACCGCAGGGACCTTAACATCGCTGGCCTCCCTCCAAAGTGGAGACCCGACGGAGGCTGCCAGATTTGACTGTGTCAGGTAAGGATGGTAAAGGAACGCAAACCCCTATCAGCCACTGTCACTAGCGTGACCATCTACCATCGTTTCCAAAGCAAACAGCACAGAACGGCATCAAAGGGCCATCCTTTAAACGAAATAAATGTACATTTGAAAAATCAAGTCAGCACATTGTTTCTGCTGGTTACTCCTTTGGTGTGGACCTGGGGGCTGTCACTGCAGATTTGGGCTACCAGCCCCTACATTGTGTGAGTCAATTCCTCAAAATAATCTCCATCTCTGTCTCTGCCTCTCTCCATAGTGTGTACATACACAGCACAGTGAGCCCGGGTATACCGATACACACACTACACACACACACACACACACACACACACACACACACACACGTAGTCTCTCTCCCTATTTTATCTTGCCACGCACCCTTACATGATGCTTCCTGAAGAGCATATAAAGTCCGCATCATGGTGTCAGCTTGGGAGTGTGATTTGAAGAGTGAGGTCAGGGAAAGAGGCTCTGGCAGGGCACTGCCTAGTTAGAGTCTGGACAACAAAATGGAAAGTGTTCTTGGAAGAGCTCATGGAAGAGCCAGGGAGGCAGAGGAGATGGCAGGGCGAAGCCTGGGGCAGGAGCACAGAGCACACAAGCTTGGGAGCTGATGTGGTTTGGGAAGAGGAGGAAGCGGGCCCTGGCCAGACAGAGGGCCCTGTGGCCACTGGGTCTAATAGGTGTCCTCCATGCAGCAGGGGGCATGAGAGGATGGCAGCAGAGCCTGGGGGTAGTGGGTGAGGTCTTGCAGATAGGGTGGGCGTGGGAGGGGTGGGCTGGCACTCAGAAGCACTGGGCCCCTTGCAGACCTGTTGTCGGGTCCCTCACACTGCTCTGCTCGAGGGCAGCACCTTGGTACCCTGTACCCCAGGCCCAAGTGTCACCTCCTTTTTCTCAGCTCTGAAACAAGCTGCGTGCCACTCAATAGTTCTCTGATTTAAGCACTCTCCCGCTCTGCATCGTGGCCAAGTGTGAGTTCAGAGGAAGCTCCTAATGAGGGGGCAGGAAAACTGGTAAGATGTGGCTTCTGTCCCTCACACACCTGAGAGTCCCTCACCCAACACAACTCTGATCCTTGATGCTGGTCCAGTTTCTGCTCGGCTGTGCGCTGAGATCCAGGGGTACCTCTGAGGCAGGAAGGAGCTAAGAAAGAGCCCGATAGAAGAAAGGAGGGAGGGTTAGAGACCACTCAGAGCCTGCTTTCCAGGACTAGATCTGCCTTCTGAGTTGAACATTAGCCCAGGACCTAACGGTCAGGTCTAAATACAGTGAGAAAGGTAAGCAGGTAACTTAGCTGAGACACAGTAAGTCCCCAGGCACGAACCCAGTGGTCTTCTGCACCCCTTGTGCAACCCAACCCTAATTACCACGTCATTGAGCATGCAGATTTCACCCACTGTGGGCTTCAGCCACTGTTCCTCTGTGGACCACAAAGGGTCAAGAACTCTACAACCCGACTGAGAGGCTGAGTCAGGCACTCATTGGTAGGAGTCAGACCTCAGACCAAACCTTCAATCCCACCCTAAACCCTAAGGATCGAAACCCTTAGCACCAGCCCCTCTCAGGGCCATGAGTTCTTCTCCCTCACCCACTCCCACCCTGGGCATGTCACTGGTCTTTTCTCTTTCAAATACATCATTGGTCCTGCTGCCACTCTTGGGTGCCCAGCTCAATTCTTTGCTTAGGACATCAAGAACCTGGACAAGACCCCAGCCTGTAGCACCTCTCTCTTGACAGAGTCCAGCAGTTTGCAGAGTCCATTAAATGTCCTATCCCCACTTTTTTAAACTGAGGAGTCCCAGTAAAACTAGTTCATCTCTGAGTCTCATGCAGAAGAGGGAACTGTCTTAGTCCGTTTTCTCCTGCTATAACAGAACACCACAGACTGGGGAATTTATAAAGAAACAAAATGATTTGGCTCGTGGTTCTAGAAGTTGAGATCATGGAGTTGGCAGTTGGTGAGGGTCTTCGTAACAGCAAGAAGGGCAAACGAGCACATGTGTGACAAAGAGAGAAAGCACAAAGGAGGCAGAACTCACAGCAAACCTGCTCACATGATAACTAACCCCCTCCCAAGACCGGGACATTAATCTGAGGCCTTGGGATCTAATCACCTCTTTTCAGACCCCGCCTCCCAACACTGTTGCACTGGGGATTGAGTCTCTGGCACAGGAGTTTCGGGGACACAGCCAAACCCTAACAGAGGTCACTGAGGGGAATCAGTCAATTAATGCTCATGGGGCAGGGCACAGAAGAAGCACTTGGTAGAGTTGTTACTGTCCTTTTTTCTCTGTAACTCTGCTTGTACAGTCAGATACAAGTTCCAGATCAGTTGTAAGATTGTGTCTAACAGCACCGTCTGTTCCTTCTCTGTCCCCCAATGGTTCTGACAGTCTTTCATTATTAAGAGTAATAGTTATTAGTATAAAAATTTTATAATAAATAATTAGCATCGCTTGACTCTTTGCAAGCAAGGTGCCAATGGTTATTATGCTAATGATAAGTAATTATTAGTACAATAATGAACAATTATCAAGTATTGGTTTCTCCCTCACCGAGGGAGTTTACACCCCTTACAATGCCTAAACTCTCCATTAAATCATTAAGTTTTCAGAATAGCCCTATAAATACAGCCCAGTTTATAGATGAGGAGCCCGAATCCTGGAGACAACCAGGAACTTGTCCAAGGTCACTCAGCTAAAGGGTGGTTTGTATCTTCAGTCACCAGAGTTGTGACTTTGTGCAGGACACCTAGCTTCTCAGAGCCCCAGGTTCTTCAACCAAACTTCCTAACGTTGTCACATGCACTAATAATCTCATAATGCTCCAACTGCATGCAGGTAGAAGATATTGCTATCGGTGGCCTGGCCTCAGCTCAAATGGTGCTCATCAAGTGCCCTTTTTCCTCAGTCAGTTCAGTGGAAGTCAGGACTCCCGCTTGTCCGGGAGAGAGGTGGAGCCAGTGCTATGTGGAGGACCATGAGGGAACCTACCGAAATGGCTCCTAAGGCCCAGGAGGTTCAGGCAGGAGGGACTGATTTGCCTAAAATCCCCACACCTGGCCTTTCTACCACCGAGGCTCTTCAAGACCACGGCTTTTCATGTTGGAGAGCATCACACACCCCGCGGAGATCTTCTTACTAGAGCAATGCATGAACACACACAATTTCAGGGCTCACAGTCACCCTAGCGCCTCACCCCAGCCCAGCTTCAGATGGAGCTTACATTAGCCAGCGTTCTGCAGAGGAACAGAGAGTCAGTGATCTCAAGATGGTACTCAGTCCGAACAGACTCTCCTGGGAACGAGGGAGGTGGCCGGAGTAAATTTCAGCCCCAGGCAGGAGAAGAGAAAGGAGGTGGCCCAGGGCCACCAGTGAGACAGGAAGAAAGGGCACATTTTTCCTTCTTCTGCCCTCAGTTCTGTCCTGTTCAAGTCACCAACTGTCAGCCCAGCCACAATGGGGAGGACATCAGTTTTACTCAGTCCACTGACTCAGATGTTAGTCTCACCCAGAAACTATCAGACACACACACACACACACACACACACACAAACACACACACACACACATCCAAAAACAGCATTTAATCAGGGAACTCATCAGGGGACTATCACAAGGTATGTTAGTCACTTTCTGCTCATTGGAATAAACTACTTGACAGCCACAATTTAAAGGAAGAGAGCTCTATTCTGGCTCACGGTTTCAAAGCATTTAATCCATGGTTGGTTGACTCCAAGGCAGAACAGCATGATGGAAAGACCTGGTGCAGAACAGCTGCTCACCTCATGTCAGCAAGGGAGGAGGGAGAGGGACAGAGAGAGGAGAGAGAGGCCAAGAATACAACCTTCCAGGTCACACTCCCAGGGATCCACCTCCAACCAGGCCTCACTCTTAACAGCCACCCAGCTACTGAGTTATCAGATGAATCCACTGATGAGCATAATGCCCATGATCACTCCATCTTCCAAACACAGGAGTCTCGTGGGAGATCTAAACCATAATGCAGGGCTTTCTAGAGAAGCAAGGACAACGGCCCCGGCCCAGGGCTCGGAAGAGGCTGCCCCATCCTCCTGGAGTTCCTGAGCTGCCCTTGCAGAACAGAATTCACAGTAGGCATGCAGAGCTTCCACGCACTCCTCCTTGAATTTCCCTGGCTAGGTGGGAGGTACAGGCAATGTTTGCCGGAGAACAATCAGCTTCACATTCATCAGGTGTAGTCTCTATGGAGGGCTCACATTGCAGCAGCCCTCTGCTCTTTCCAGGGCCCGAGGAAGCCAGAGCTCTTGTACACCCACAACTCTCACCACTCAGCCTCCCTCCAGGGTTTCATGCCTAGCTGAAGTTGGGACCTGGCGATGGCTCTTTTTAGCATGCTGTCCCACAAACCCTCTCCCTCTTGTCCAAATAAGACCTGACTATGGAAGTATTGGCTCAAATAAGCCTTCTCTGCTTTGCCTTTATTCTCCTCCCTGACCCTGAGGCAATTCTCTGACACTCTGTAGGACTGGGCTTCCCCAAATCCCTGCAAGGGCCCAAGCAACAAGAACTCCACAGGATAAGGGTGTAGGACAAAGCAGCCCAGAACCTCAGTGCTCTTTGAAATCTTCTGTTTGATGTTTAGAATTCATGCAATGCTTTGCATCTCATCCTGTGATGTAGACAAGTTCACTGAAACATTTTAAAAGTTTGCTGCTGTTTACCATCTAGTACAATGGATGTTCTAGGACATCATCCCATGTGTTGCCTGTGGCTTTGTCTAAGTTTCTACCTAAGACACTGACTCTCCCAGAGAACCAGCATCCTCTTAAGAGGAGCTGCTAGAAGTGGGTTAGCATTTAATGTGAGAATTCAAATGAAATAGTGTCTGAAAAGCTTTGGTGCCTTTCACTGTAACACAACTTGCAGTGCTGGATCATGTCCAATAAGGAGGCTCAAAACAGTTCTTAGAAGATGTGATTGAGAAATACAGTTAGTTTAAAGTTTTTAAAAAATTTATTACAGTAAAAGACACATTGCCATGACTCCCCCTCAAAATAGTCCCCCTCGTTTCAAATACACTTAGGCCGTCATTCTTGCTGCTTTCTGCAGCAGCTCTGGAAGTCCTCTTTCGTGAGTGTCTTTAGTTGTACTCGCATGGCTGCCTGTGTGTCCGGAATTGATTCAAAACATTCACCTTTTGTGGTCATTTTGACTTCAGGGAAGAGCCAGAAGTTGCACGGTGCCAGATCCAGTGACTAAAGTGGATGAGGACACGCGGTTGTGTTTTTACAAGCCTGCCTTTCCACTGTGTGGCACTCAGCAGTGGCATTACTGCATTTTTTATCACACCTTGTAAACACACCCATGAAAGGACTTCCAACACTGCTCTGGAACGTGGCAAGAACAATGGGATACATGTGTTCAGAGCAAGGTGGATGGAGTATTTTGAGGGGATTAATGGCAATGTGTCTTTTACTTATTACTTTTTTATTTTAAACATTCACCATCTATTTTCATCACATCTTGTATATGGAATTGTTAATTGAAGTATTAAAAATGGTACCTGAGTCTCTTTCCCTTTCTTCCCTTCCCCTCCCTTGTTCCCCAGCCCATTTGAACAAGTTCTTCTTACTTCCCAATATCTATCCTCCATTTTGCTCCTTATTTGCACTTTGGGTTTCTCATATAAGGGATTAAAAAAAGAGAGAATGGAAGGGAAAAAATGGAAACAGAGCTTTTCAAATGGGGAGAGGAAGAAAGGCTGAAGGCTGGGGAGGGGAATGGGAAAAAAAGAACTAAGATATATTATGTACAGGTACAAATTCCTCATGATGAATGTGATCATTATGGGAAACATGTACTAATGAAAAATAAAGATAAAAAAAGGTACATGAGGAATCACACACAAAGATACTGACATTAAACTTATTTCACATAAAAGATAAATGCCCATAAACTTGCCTGTCTTCTAGGTAAAGTCAAGGCCTTGGCCTGGTGTCTTGTCCTTTGGATTAGAATCTCATACCTTCTTACATAAATCACAGGTGTGATAAAGAGGCTACAGTCAGCAGCTGGGATCCTAAAAGTAGAGCAGAGGTTTATGGGCATCCATGAGGCAAGAATCCCTTGTATATTTAAGTTTTCTCCCAATCCTGTACAGTCATCCTGCCCACTCCTATACCAATACCGTTGTTTTTTAGAAACATAGCTTTCTTGGGTCTTTTCCACAAGAAAGCTCTTTGTTTCCATACTCCTGTTTCACTCATTTGCAAGTACTGAATGAAATCATGGAAATGTGGTTTTGTTTAGGAAGAATCCTGGTTACTCTGGGTGAAGAGCCCTTCAGCATGAGGGTGTTCTGGAGAGACCTCCCCCAACCTGCATATATAACATTGAACCTCAAGCCACAAACACAAATGGAGACTCTCCCGTCATGCTACTGAGCATTTAAAAGTACCTCTAACATAAAAAAATAGCGTGACCTCCTCTCCTTAAAAACTCATCATACCAAGTTTCATGTAGAATTCTTGGACCCCAGAGAGCTCCATGCTAGAGCTGGGTGGCAGAGAGACCTGTGTGGGAGGCCCTCAGTTGGGTCTCCTTCCGTTCTCTTCCCATTCCCACCTGCCACACCGCGGGAGCTGGCAAGGATGGTGGGCTCTCCATCTATGCTCCCTGCAAACAGCTGTCCCTTGGCTACTCTCAGGCAGGGAGCCTAGAGGAGCCCTGATCTGTAGACAGAAGGGAGTCGGGGTCCTGAGTAGGAAGTGCTGGAGTCCCAGGTGCACCAAGCAGGGCCTAGACCTGGGAAAATGGTTAGATCACGGGCCACCACTCTTCGGGCGGATTAGTGTAGTTCTCACAGGACTGGATTAGTTCCCAAGAGAGCAGATTGTAACAAAATGTTGAGCCTGGCCCTTCTCCAGTCTATCTTGCTTCCTCTTGCCATGTGAGCTCATTGACATGCTCTCCCACCATGTTCTGACACAGCCGAGGCCCTCCCCAGAGGCCAAACAGATGTGGTGGCCCAACCATGTGAGCCTGAAACCGTGAGCCAAGTGAACCTCTTTATACATTACTCATCGCGTGGGATTCTGTTGTAGCACTTGAACAGCAGGCCACACAGTCTGATCATCAGTACCCATATTCAAACACTATGCAGAAGTATGAAGATGGTTATGTCCCCATTAAACTCTACACTCCCCAAATTTGAATCATACATAATTTCACATATCTGTCTTCCTTTGATTTTTTTTCCCAAACATGTAAACACACAAAAATCATCCTTAAACCTCATGAGTTTCATGAAAACAAGTGGACCACGGTGGCAGTCTCCAATAGCCTGGTCCCTGGACCATAAGGCAAGACAGGAACTCTGGGCTGGCGCATCCCTCTGAGCCTTGGACCTCTTACCTCGTGGGGATGCTGCCTCTGGGGACATACGCAGCCCTGGTGTTTTACACAGGCCAATAAAGGAAGAAGATTAAGACCAGCTTTACAGTCAACAGAGCTGCTTTGACACAATTCTCACCAGGCCTCCACACAGCTTCACACCACCCCCTGACCTTACCCTGGCTGACTTGTGATTTCCAATATTCTGAGTCTCCTCAGAGATGTGAGTTGGGGACAGTCTCATTTTCTGGGACAAACAGATCCATGCACACAAACTACAGATTGCTAGAAAACTCACTCTGGGACCCGCGGTGGAACTGGCTTGTTCCAGCTCCCCAGAGCCCTGCCAGGGGCAATTTCCAAACAGGAAGCCCAGCAGCCACCTGGCCAGTCCCCAGGGCTCTCCTGCTCGCGATGATGACGGCTGATGGAGAGAAAGAGCATTATTCTTCATTTCTGCTGCACGGCTGGATTTAGGCCGTGTCTCAAATACTGGTTGATGTGGTTGCTGGATAATCTATTTTCCGTTTGCTCGCTTACAAGCAATTTCTAAGGCTCTTGTGGAAATCATTGTTAGTCATCCCTATATTTAGCCTTGAGCCGAATCAATTTGATGGCCTCAAAGCAGAGAGAGAGGGAGAGAGAGGAAGAGAGGGAAAGAAAGAGGGGCAATTTTGATATTTTGATAAGGGTGCACTTTCTCACAATTTTCACTTTTAAAAATGGCAATGTGCACTCCGGAGGTAGGTGTGATCCTTGATAACAGATGTAGTGAAAGGAAATTATGCAAAATCACACTTAAGTCTAACTGACCATGCAGCCACCAGCCACTTCCCCCTCGGCGTGACTCAAATTACCATGGGAACCGTCTGGTTCTTCTGAGAGGTGCCTCGGAAAACGCATCTGGCAGACAGTACCGCCCACCCCAGCCCTGCTTTCCCCAGGACCGAGCTCATTCATTTATTCCTCCTGCATCTCCCACGGCTCCCAGAACTGGCCTCCTGTTGCTGAGAGTCAGAGCACTTTCAGGGATTACCAAGCCCAGCACTGGCCAACTTCAGGGTAGAAGGATGTGGACAGGAGCCCTTCACCTACCCCAGCCCCACTGTGCTCTCTCATCACCTCTACACTCAGCGCCAGACCAGTGCCCCCAGGAAGCCCTCCAGCAAACAGAGAACTCGAGGGCCAGCCCGGGCCCCTGTGCTCCACGGCAAGGACTTTCCCATTCAGAGTGCCACACACAGTTGTATCCTAACAAGTGAGGCAGTTGTCTCAGCCTGGCCACATGAGATCTGCCTGTGCAAAAGGGTTCATTCTCTACCTTGCTCTACCCTCAGACCAAATAATGTACAATGTCTAGGGGCGTAAGTTGGCCTTCAGCCATTTCTAAGGGCTCCTTGGGAGATTCAATCACACAATCTATAACTACAATATAGAAACAAATGTCCACCCCCCCCAACCACACACCCTGCTCCAGACCCAGTGGTCCTGCCCCTCTTGCCATCTCACCAACAGTGTACACACCCCACATACAGTGCACTTCTCGAGGTCTTCCTGTTCACTCACCTGCTTTGCTCTCTGACCATGCAGCCCACAAAGGTAGGGACAGCACAAGACTTGTCACCTGGCAAAGCCTCAGTATTTTCTATAGGTAGCAACCAATGAGTGAAAAGACATAGCCTTTGCCCCTAAGAACCCATACCTAGTATATGAGTCAGCTTTCCCATTGCTGAGACATAATGCCAGACACCCACAATTTAAAGGAGGAGAGCTTTCATTTGGCTTATGGTTTCAGGGTATTTAGTCCATGGTTATCTGGCTCCAAGGCAGGAACATCTGCCTGAAGGGCAGGGAGAAACATAAATGTTTATTAATTCACAGTATCTGGGAAGCAGAGCAGGGGAACAGCACCAGAGAGGAAGAGGCCAGGGACCTGATGTAGCACCCAAGGCCACATCTCGATGACCCACTCGGATACACCCAGAGTATGCTTTACTAATCTTCCAGGAGGCCTTCCAGTTAATCAAGTTGACACAATTGAGTTTAACCACCATGCATGGTAACCTCAAGGCATTTTTCCTTAGCCAGAGTCAGGCCTAGTGTTTCTAGATTCCCAGCTGATTAGTACACTGTCTTCTACCCCAATCCTAGAAGACTGCTGTTTGCAGAGCTGGTGGGAAGGTCTCTGCTTTCTCTGGAGGGACTGAGCCTTTGGTCTGAGTTTGTGATCACCCTCACTTGTCCTGGGCTTGATACCCACTGGAAGTCCTGGGGGAAGCCATGTCCAGGGCTCTCAGGAGCCAGCACATTTCCTCTCTCACCTGTCACATCCCAGTTGTTACTTGATTTATCCTGTCTGCCAGTTACATCCCTCCTAGGCAGGGTTCTCAGCTTCCCGGCTGACTCCAACGTGCAGCCAAGGCTAAGACCTGCTGGTCTGGGGAAAGCCCCAATACTGCCACATTTTCATCACTCCTAAAACTCATTTAGCAGGCAGTCAAGGTGTGAGACTGGCCACCCAGTAAGGGTCCACACGTCCTGCTGGTTTCTAAGTAGTAAGGACAGCAAGCATTTGAGAAGCACTCACTGTGTGCCAATCACTGCCCCAGCTGCTGCATGCGTATTAACTCATTAAATTTTCAAGATTTCTGGACAAGGTAATAATAATTAATGCTTAATTTGCATTGGGTACTGCAGGTACTGTGCTAAGTGCTTTACCTGCATTAGTTTACTGGCAGATGAAGCGTACACTAAAGCACAAAGAGGTTAAGTAAGGTGCCTGAGGTCAAGGCTTGGGATGTGATGTTGGGAGGGCACACTCACCCAGGTAAGCATGTGTGGAGCCTGAAAGCTAGGAAAGGTGGCCAGGAGTCCATGTAGATGAGGGCCGAGGAGGACCTCCAAGGGGACCTCAGGGTTGGCTTGAGACATGACGGCACCTGCTGAGTAACTGCTCTACGTAGAGGAGGGGCGTACCTGGGTGAGAAGGGAGCCCAGGAGGAGGGTTTGCTAGTGGTCCCAAGCAGTGCCTTCAAGGAGGCCCAGGGCAGACACCCTCCTTCATCCTCCTCCTCCCGAAACAGCCTCCACCTTGCTTTGGAGACCTCCCTCCCAGCTCTGGCTGGGCGGCCCCGCTGCGTTGTGCCTCTGCTCCCCGATGGGGTGCACCAGCCGAAAGGAGGGCAGCGAGCACTTGGCTCAGACAAGTCACAAATCTACGGGATTTGCACCGGGCTGAGCATGGTGGCTCAGGCTATTTGTGGCACTGTAACAGAATGCACAGACTGGGGGGTTATACACAACAGAAAGTTATTCCTCACACTTGGAGAGGTAAAGAAGTCCAAGATCAAGGCACCTGCAGAACCACTTCCTGGTTCACAGATGCCATCTTTTCACCGTGTCCTCATATGGTGGGAAAGGGAAGGGAGCTCTCCGGGGCCTCCTTCGTGAGGGTGTTAGTCCCATTCAGAAGGGCTCCACCCTCACGATCTGATGCTTCTCAGAGGCCCACCCTACTCTCACCAGGGGAGTCAGATTTTCACATACGAATATGGAAGAAGTGAAGGCACGAATATCAGATCACAGTGGACAGCATCTGAGCCAGGACAATGAGATTTGATCTCGATTCTTTGACGGAACAATTAAAAAGAGAACTTCTTTACCTGCTGGGGTAACTGAAAGTAAGAAGAAAACTTGAAATGCTGGCAGCCATCTTCACCCTACAAGGTGAGGGCCAGACCGAGGACAGGGACAGCAGGACACAGCCAGGTCTGAATCCTAAGGACAGCTCCTTAGTCTCTAGATCTTGCTGTATCTGAAGCCATCGGCATCCCTCAGTTCTGGGAATAATAAGGCACTTTCTAGCTAAGGCAATTGGAGTTGGATTTTTGGCACATAGAACTGACAAGGTTCTGACGGGGGCATTAATCCCCGTGTTGCAATGGACTAGCCTATTTAACCTCTCAGAGCCTCCGTTTTCACAACTATAAAGTGAGAACAATATTATGAACCGCACAAGGAAACATTAAAAATGACTCTTATGTAAAGTGCTGGCAAACGGTAGATCTGTGATCCATGATAACGCCCCCTTCCTCGTTCGAAATGTAAAATAAAATCTGGATCTAAGAGACACAACATGTGGTGAGACTCAGGAGAGACATGAAAGTGTAACAAAATGACCTTGCCTCAGAAAACAGAATATACACTGGCACAGAAACTTCGGCCAGTAAGAATCGGTGAACCGAGAGCCCTGTTAGAAAATCAGCAAGTATTTTGAGCTATATTGAAACTCCCATGACTTAAATGCATAAGTGGAATAATTTGCCCTATGAAGTTACCAAATCCTTTAGACAGACTGCTCTGGACCTTGCCCTCGGAGTGGGCAATTGCAGAGTGGGCAGCTGGAGGAGAGTCCTCGTTGATTTCATCTGCTGCCTTCCAGCTAACCATCTCCTTCCTCTGCCCGGCCCTTAACCAGCACTTCCTCCATCACAGAACAAAATCAGACCATCAGTCATTCATAACTTCTCTGCTGACTTTTTCACGCAGGGCCATAAGCTACAAGTGTTCTTGTTTTATTTATTCTCATTCCTACTTTAGTATCTTTCTTCTTTAAAAAAAATTTTTCTCTCTGTCTCTCTGATTCTCTCTGATTGATTCTCTCTCTCTTTCTCTCTCTCTGGATCTATACAAATATCAAGAACAAAACTGGTCGACTCTGGTTAATGAAATATCAATTTCAAACACCGTATTCTGACTCCACAGAAACTTTGAACTGCGCCTGCCTGAAGACTGGTGTTCCGATGATCCATGAAGGAGCATACGAAGCGAGTCAATCAAGCCCAAAGAGTTGCTTCAGTTATCCAGGCAAACCGCCAATCACACCACCAATGTATCAGTGATTTACCAAGCATCAGTGGCTAGCACTATCCTGGGAAATGTGGTACAACCAAGATGGCATAAGGTGCTTACAATCTGGATGGCAAGAAAGGTGAATTCCCACTAAGGTGATGACAGTTAAGCATTCGCCCATGGAGAACAGACTTTAAGGGCAGTCTAAGGTCAAAGAAGGTGGCATTTAATGTAGCCTACACCAATGACAAAGATTTATGGAAGATTCCAGGTGGCTCTTATGGAAGATGTACAACCAGGAGCAGGCCAGAGCAAAAGCAGCGGGTAATGGGAAGCCAAATTCTGGGGTCTGGAGGATCCTGGCACCTGATGATGACGGGTGAATAGCTGTCACAAGAAGCAATCATCAGCCATGACCAGCCCGAAAAAAATGTTCCCTGATAGCCCATAAGGACAGAAATGGGGCAGCTGGGGGTGGCTTACCGCAGTCCCACCCAGGCAGGGTCCCAGAGCCGTCCTTTCACTCTACCACACTCCAGCAGGGCAGCTTTTCACCCACAGACTTGTCACCTAATGCCACTGGATTGCCACCACAGTCACAGGGACAACCTGCTCGGCCACATTCAGTCACAGGAAGCAAGAGAGCAGAAGGTGACAGGAAAAGAATGAGTGTCTTCCTCTTGATTTGAGGGGGACATATGCCAGCACCTGCCCTTACCAGAACGCCTCCCCTAATGGCCAGACAGGAGGATGCAGTGACTCCCAGCAGCGAAGAAGGCTGAGGATGTATCTGGCATGTTTAGACTTAACTGGGAATCTGCACTCTGTCGGCAGGAGGAAGGATCGAGGGTGAGGATGAGTACAGGGCAGGTGACCAAGGGCTCTGCTTGGTGGGCGCAAGGGGAAAGAGGTGGGGTTTGTAGAGGGATTCTGGGCGTGCAAGGGCTTGAAAGCAAGCTGGGGGTTCCTAGCACAGCAGCCCTGAGACCTAGCATGCACTGTAAGAAGAGTTATCCATTCACGTTTAGGCCCCATCCCCAGAGATTCAAACTTGAGAGGAAAGGGAAGGAAGGGTCAGGGTATCTGCCAGCTTGGTGACTCTGGAGCAGATGGCCTGGTGGCCTTGCTGTGAAAAGTGCTGCCCCGAGGAGGCCTTGCCAGTCTGGACCATGAAGAACCAGGATTGCACTGAGGAGCGCAATCAACAGCCGTGACTAGAGGCAGGGGAAACCAGCCCGAGCGTAGCAACTCCGGAAGGACAGCGTGACGGAGGGGATGCAGTCCCCTGGGGAGAAGCGACAGGACCGCTGGCTGCTTAAACGTGGGAAAGGAAGATGTCAGAGACAAAGGGAGGACTCCTGAGTTTCCAATCCTAAAATCAAACACAGAGAAGTTGCCCTGGCAGCAACCAGGTGCCTACTCGGGGCTCCTGGGACCAGACTAGGTGCTGTGAGCCCCACTACATGGTCCCAAGGAGCAGGCTATTCATTGCCTCAAATGTCAAGACAGGGAAAGATCAAGCATTTGCAGTGTCCAAAGGCGTGAGAGAGCTACGTCCCCAAACTGACTCTAAGACATTGACTCCACTCAGACTTCTGCAGGGCAAGCCTCCCACTGGTGACAGTAACTATCGTAATAATCGATATGAATCAGCCCCATGGCAGCGCCTTCCAGGATGTTCTCATTGACCCTCCAGACAGCCGCTCTTGGTCTCGTTTGGCAGATGAGAACACCGAGACCCAGAGGGTCTAATCCTCTTTCTTCTGTTTGGAGCTGGCTAGGGCAGAACTGGAGCTGAATCCTTTTCTGTCCATCTCCAATCCCCTGTATTTAAAGCCCCGTGGAAGGTAACTTCGTGACTTCTCTCCACGGTTTCCTTGATGACTACCAGACCTCTCTCTAAGAAACGGAAGTTACTAAAAGAGAGGTCAGGACTCTGGTTGAAGAAAATAAACCCCCTGTTTGTTTGTTTGTCTCTTTTTTGTCAGAAACTATGGCATTTCCCTCAATAACAGAACTTTTCGTCTCATATGGTTGTTAGAAAATATGACCACATATATGAATATGCCACAATGAAACTCATTATTTTGTAAAATTAATATGCACTAATAAAAATGGAATTGGGAGACAGATTTCCCAATGAAGATCCTTCACAATGTGTGCAGAATGGTCCTCAGGAGTCAGACATATGCAAAGGACCAAGTTCTATTGAAGGCACACACGCTTGCTCAAAGACTAGACCTGGGCCAAGACTGAAATGGCCTGCTGATTACAGTAGGTTTCATGGATAAGCAAAAAAGGTGCAGGAAAAGTGCTAAACACCAAAACCAAATGCTTGCCGGGTTAGAAAACTGTCTTGTGACAAGACTAAAGCCAGCCTGGACTGAGGCTGGCAGTGACCTTCAGCCCCCGGTGGCCACTGGGCTCCTCTCGGCTGAGTCACTTCTGCGCTTGACCCCGTCCCCTCGGCACCTCCGAGACGGGTGGTGTCCAGCACTGCCCCACCCGCCACGCCGACTGCCCACTGCTCAGCCCATGTGTGCCCACTTCCCTGATGCCTCCCTAATCACAGAACGGAGGACGAGGAGTAGTCATTCACACCTTCATTGCTGACTTACGATTTTGTGAGGTAAAGGGACAAAATAACACAGCTACAGGTTGGAGAGGCAGTCACAGAACTGCATAGCGATTCAGAGATACTAGTAACACCTGGGGCTCGCCAAAAGGGCTGTTGCCTCAGAAGGCTTTAATAAACAAAATAACTCACGCTTGCCATGCGCCTGCAGCGGGGGCGGTGTTGAGCGCCACCAACCCCCAGTTGACAGAGTGGGTAGCGCCACTCACAGAGCACATCTTCACACAGGTGCAGGGCTGAGCACAGAGCTTAGGTCACCGCCAGCCCCCAGGAGGTGGGGTTCCATCTCTTCTTATAGATAAGGAGGTGAGGATGTGGCTAAGAAGGAAGACTTCCAAGGCCAGTAACTGGTGAGAAGAACATCCAGCCCCATCTCAGGCCTGCCAGACCCAACATCCACTTGTGTACCTGGCCATCGAGTCTCTAAGACAGGCCTGTAGCACAGGACAAGGGACAAGAATGGAGACTCCCATGGGCTGGACTCCCTGCCGTCGTGGGACATGGTGGAGAGAGATCAAAAAGTAGAGAGAGAAGTCAGGGCTCCGGTCAGGATTCTGATGCTCACAGTTTGACTGACGCTGATCGGGCAAGACGTATGAGGCTTCCAAGCCTCCCTCCACACCCCTGTCTGTAAAACGAGGGTAACGAGAGGCTTCCAGATCAGTTCATGACGCAGTATTGAGTATTGGGCTCACATGTGGATCGCAAGCAAGTACAAAACTGGGAAAGAAAAAGTGGAGCAACTGTTTCAGGCCTTGTACAACAGAGCGGGGTGGTGACCCCTGATAAAAGGACACTTCAAATGATTTCATATGTGTACCAGATTTCTGCCTGAGAACACATTCTAAATTGCGCTATGAACACACATCGGACTGAAATAGACAACAGTGTTATCATTGAGTAGAGGGAAAATCTTAATTTGGTGCTAGAGGGCAGCTGGAATTTGAGAGGGAGGGCACCCAAGCAGAGGAAGATACACAGGGAAAAGTGCCCCAGAGATCTGCATCATGGACCTTCAGGGCCGGGGGACAAATACTAAGCCGCATGCACATGGTGAAATTCCACGAGGCTTGGTAGAGAAGTACTGATGGGAGCTGAGGGGTGAGTGAGGACCCCAGAGAAGCACCAGGCTGAGAAACAGGAGGCTCAAACTCACTGGAGAGGGAGGAATCCTGGGCATTCAGTCAAGACCCCAGAAAAGCTGTGCCCTAAAACGAGGGCTACTCCAGCCCCTCCTGCCAAAGCCAAAAACCAACCATTGTGGCTGGAAATTAGCTACTTGCCAAAATAAAGCTTTCAAATGGGAGAAAATATAATTCAGACCCCCGACAATACAGCATTCACAATGTTCAGCACACAATAAAAGAATCACTAGATACAAGAGAGGTAGGAAATATGACCTAATTCCAGGAAAAACATAGTCAACAAAAACACAGAGAGAACAAGGAAGTGGAATTAACAGAATAAGAATACTTAAAAAGCTGTTTCATATTTATTCAAGCATTTATGAGGAAAATGTGGATACGATGAGTAAATAGATGGGAGTCTCAACAAAGAAATAAATGTACATTTTTGACACATGTGCAGTTGTAGACTCAAAAGAAGAGGCAAGAAATATTACAGAAAAAATATTGAAAAATATACAACAAAATTTTTCCACATTTAATAATACGTATCAATCTAACAAGTTCAGATCCAACAAGCTTAATAAATCTGAGTGGAAACAGAGGAAGACTACATTTTGAGGTATCTTAGTAAAATTTCTGAACACTAAAGATAGGGAAAGAAAATTTAGGCAAAGAAAAAAGACAAATTGTATGTAGGAGAATTAACAATAAGAATACTGAAAATGGAAAAGCATCTTTAAACTACTACAGGGAAAATCAGTTTTGAATTCTATTTCCTGCTAATATAACCTTGAAAACTTAAAATGAAACTAAGATATTTTCACACTAAACAGGCTGAAGAAATTTGTCAATATACGACATTACCAGAAATATTAAAAGAAGTACATTTGGCTGAAAGGAAATGAAACCAGATGGGAACTCAAATATACATGAAAGAATAAAGAGATGGAATGATAAATATAACATTTTTGTCTCTTGATTTTTTAAAGACAACAGTTGAAAATGAAAATATTAAGAATATATGGTATGGTTTATTGCCTATCTAAAATTAAAATGTAGAAAAAATAGCACAAAGATGGAAAAGAAATGAGTTATTGTAAGATTTTACATTTTATGTGAAGTATAATACTAACTAAAGATAGACTGTGATAAGTTAGCACATATTTTTAAACTCTAGAGCAACCACTGAGAAATAAAAAACTAATATTTGAACAGTAATGTCAAACAACTTAATTGATATTTATAGAACATAAAATCCAAACTCCTACACATTTATTTCAGGGATACATGGACCACTCACTAGAATAGATGATATAATGAGCCACTTTAAAAGTTTCAATAAATTTTAACTATTGTAATCATGAAGAGCATCGCCTCAAATATCAGCAGTACTAAATAAGATGTTAATAATAAAAAAATCAAAAAATATTCAAATATTTAGAAATGAAGCTATGTATTTTGAAATATTCTGAACATCAAAGAAGAAATTACAAAGGAAATTAAAAGCATTTACAAATGAATGATAATAAAATACATTAGTATTTGTGGCATGCAGCTGAAGAAATGCCTAGAGGGAAACATAGAACATTAAATAATTATACAAAAAAAGAGAAGACAATTAAAACTGATGATATGAGATACTACCTTAAGGAGTTAGGAAGGAAAGGGACAGATTAACTCCTTAGAAAAAGGAAAAAAGTAGAAAGAAAATGATAATGAAAATTAAAGAAAATAATTAAAAAGAAAACAAAAAAGAAGAAATCAGTGAAATCAAAAGCTGATCTCCAAAAATATTAGTAAAAATGGTAAATGATAACATCCATATCCAGGCTAAGTGAATTAAAAAAAAAATGGGGGAGGCAAGGAGAGAGGGAGAGAGTGAGAGAGAGAGAAGTTATCAGTTTTGGGAATCTAACGGGGAGCCATCACTACATGCCTTACAGACACTAAAAAGGTAGCAAGGGAATATAACGAAAAATTTATATTTAAAAATTCACTATCTTAAATGAAATGAATAAATTCACTAAAAGACCCAATTATTAAATTAAATTAGAAAGAAATAGAAAAATCTGAATTTACCCTTATTTCCTAAAGAAACTAAGCTTGTAACTAAAATATTTAAAAATTCACTATCTTAAATGAAATGAATATGCTTTGGGGTGCGCATTCCTAAATGTCCACGTGGGCCCTCTAGTCCAAATTTCCTACCCCAGACTGCACCCAGACACACCTAGAAATGCTACAGGCACTTCCTGTGTGCTGTATAATTTTATTTAGTTTTTTTTAACACACCTACTGTTGGTTTAGGCTGGTTGGCTGTCACTGGCAGCTTTGAGAATTTAACCTTCAAGGAGACACGAAGCCTGAAGTCCCCCCAAAGATGATTCGGCATTAGAATGCGTGTGCTCACTCCCTGAGACTCTCTCTTAAAACGCAAATGCTCCTTGCTGCATCCTTGCAACTCGCTGCAAATGCCAACGATACTAAAGTTGGACGTGCACGGGAAGCCGAGCGTGAGCCGCACCCCCAACCTGGGGCCAGCTATTAAGCTCCCTTGAGTTTCTTCCACAGCTGGGCTCTTAGGGTAAAAGCACATTCCTTGGCTGGTGTCCTAAAGGACGGATATCTTAAAGGCTCCAGCACGACGGGCAGCAGGTTGTCCAGCCACTTTGGCCATCAGATGGCATCGCCATCAGTCTTGGGGGGAGAGAGACAGGAACAGAGCAGGGCATCTCCACGGCCACCCTGGTCAGTGGTCCCAATTCAAGTCTAGGTGCTGTGCAGTAGCCAGGTGTGTTGGCACCAAGCGCACGCACGGGGCAGTTGCCTTTAACTCCCAGCTCAGACGAGCTCACAGGCTCCGAGTGATGGTTTGTGATTTGTAAAAGTGGGTATAAGCCTACATATTTTAAACTATTTGTTGTAAAGAAGAAATGACATACGCTCTACCTTAAGGTATCATCTTTTTTGACTACTGTATATGTTTTTAAGCATGTAGAAAGCATCACAAATATGTTAATTAAAGCAAGTGCACACTATGTGTTTCACTGTGATCCCCGCCCTTTTTTAAGAGGTACACCTTTCTGTCTCATTTTTTTATTTTTTAAAAAGTGAAGACCTACATTTCTGGGATCAGGTGAAATCTGGCATGTTCCAGGTGGGATGGTCATCGATCAGACACTACATTTATTTTGCAGCCCACCAATGGATTAAGATGCACCGTCGAAGAAATTCCAGCCTGGCCCACAGCCCTGGTTCCCAGGCAGGGAGGACCAGGGGCAACAGGGACTTTGTGGACAGGTGTGTGATGAAAACCTCAGCCACCCAGGTGGATGCTTGTCTTCCCACTCACGTGAAAGCCAGAGGCTAGAGAATTCATTTCCTGGACCTGCATCTCAAGCACTACACACTGTTCCCTTCAGACAAGAGAAACGGATGCTTTTACAGTTCTGGAAGCCAGAAGTCGAGAATTAAGGTGTCCACTGGGTTGTGGCTTGTTAGGGGCTCCGAGGGAGAGTCCACCCCATGCCTCTCTCCCGGTTTCCGGTGGTTGATAATGGTTCACAGAGCTCCTCGGCTTTCAGCTCCATTACTCTGACCTCTGCCTCCTGGGATTCTTCACATCGCCTTCCTGTGTGCCTGTCTCTGTGTCTCTTCTTCTTAGAACATTAGTCATATTAATTAAGTGCCTGTCCTACTCGAGTATGACCTAATCCTAACTAATTACCTCTGCAAGAATCCTATTCACAAATAAGTTCCCACTCTGAGGTTCTGGGAAGGACATAAATTTCTGAAAGATGCCACTCAAGCCAGTAGAGCCATGTATTTGTTGTTTTTCTCTGCAGAGCCCAAGGGCTGCCCAGCTCACCTGATGATCTCGCTGTGAGGCTGCGCTAGTGCTGAGGATGATCTTGGTGTGGTCTTTGGGTCACCCCTCTTCCAGGGAGTGGTCTGGTGTTTAGTCACTAAATGCTGGAAATCTTGGTTCTTGGAAGTTATTTACATGAAAGTATTGTGTCTATCCCCAGGTGGCCACCCAAGAGCCTGCTTGGAGACACAGCGGTCTTCCAAGCTGGGATCCACTCCCGAGGTTAGACCTCTCCTGCAGCAGCAGGGAAGGAAATCATCAGCAGGAGAAAGACAGGCAGGCAGAAAGGGACCCAGGAGGTGCAAAGGGCAGAGTGTTGGAGTGGGCAAGGGTGCAAGAAGGGGCTCAGCATTCTGGGAAAAGAGAGAACTCCAACAAGAAAGCCTGACAGCCAGACAGACCACACACTCCTCAGCTAACTTCAGCAAAATATACAAGTCCTTATTTTTTCAAGAAAGACAAATGAGCAGAATGTAGCTGCAGGGACAGAGTTGTCTAAACCATGATTTATTCACCTACAATTCACAGCGCAGCCCGAACGCAGGGAAAGTGGCTAACAGCAGAGAGCCGCTGATGAAGAATTTATTGGTGTGGTTTGCAAGGCAGTCCCAGGGTGTGCAAAGCCATCTATTTTCCAATTTGTAAATCAAAGTGTTTTGGGTCAGGCAGACAAGCTCAGTCTGATGCTAAGGGCTGTGGCGTGTGAATCAAAACAAAATCTGCAGTGTCGGGAATCTAGCAACTTGAGAGCAAATTCAGTTTCTCTCCCATTTCCTCCCACCGCAAGGCATCTCCTCCTGCAGCTCCCAGGCCCCAGCATTGTTCAGCAGATTGCCAAGGTGGGGTTTCAGATATTTGTACCCAGACCCTGTGGGGTCTGTGTGCTCTGAGCTCCAGGACATACTTCAAGGGTGCAAACATTCTGGCTTCATTCTGCATTTAGAGACAGAGTGCCTAAGATGCCATTGCTATAGACTTGGAGAGGGCTCAGTCTGTGAGATCTTTCCTACATCCATTGGCCTTTGTCTTAGTTACTTTCTTGTCACCGTGACACAATACCCAATGGCCACAATTTAAAAGAGAAAGTGGGTGGTTTCAGCTCACAGTTTGTAGAGGTTCCAGCCCATAGTTGGCTGGCTCCATGGCAGAGGGGCCTGGTGGAGGAGAGTTGCTCATGGCAGGGCAGACAGGAAGTAGAGAGAAATCAAGGAAGGATGAAGAAAGATAGACCTTCCAGGCCACGCCCCCAGGGGCCCACCTCCTCCAACCAAGGTTCGCCTTCCAACATCACGTTTAGCTGTAAACTCATCAGTGGGCTAATCCACAGACGAGTATCACACCCCATGATCCAGTCACCTTTGTCAAGGTCCACCCGTGAGTGTGTGAGGCCTTGGGGAACATCTAGATGTAGACTGTAACATACTAAGTGACGAGTGGGTAGGTAGCATATGAAGTGTAGACATGCTGGACAGAGAGAAGATTCACATTCCCAGTGGGATGGAGTGACACAAAGTGGCAAGACTTCATTGCACTACCCAGAATGGTGCACAATTTAAAACTTACACATTACTTCTGGAGTCTTGCATTTAATCTTTTCAGATTGTGGTTGTCTGTGGGTAAGTGAAACTTCAGAAAGTGAAACTATGACTAAGTGGGAACCCAATGAACTCATTTCATCTTTAACTCACTCTTTAAACGAATGCTTTGTGATAGACACTATTATTTCTTTTACAGATGAGTAAACTGGGCCACAGAGAGAAGTCCAAAGCATCATTTCATTAAATCCAAAAAATTTTGTGGCATCCTCGTTCATTCTTGGGCCCTCCTTAAAGCCTGAGTCTTTGGAGGATTCTTCGTTTTCCTCAGATCCCAGCTCTCAGAGCCCGGTCTGGGGGGGAGATGGGTGAATTCATCGGACTTCTTGTTAGTAACTATGAGGGGTATTCGCTGTCAGAGATGAGAGTTTCTTCTCTCTTTAACTGCAGCCACCATTTAAGCTGTTTGTTTCTGACTCCCTTTGGTTTTTATGCCTTCCCATGATTAAATTTGGTCGTGACATGACCATGCGTGGGGTGGGGTGGGGCATGGAGGGCTGCTACATTTGCTACATTGGCTGTGATTTTATTCTCTCTCTCTCTCTCTCTCTCTCTCTCTCTCACACACCCACACCCACACACACACCCACACACACACTCACACACACACACATATACACACACTCTGGAATGCCCCTGGGCTGATACCTGCAGGTCCCTTTCCTTAGACAATAAGCTCTCTGGAGAGTATTTTAAAAGATAAGAAAACAGTCAACCTGCCTCCAAGAAACACAGCAGAGGGGAAGTCCTGACCTACATACCCAACTCAAGAGAGTGCCAATTGGGCCTGTTACATCACTTGGAACAGCCATTTATCCCCAATAAACAAAAAGTCCTTTGCTTTGTGACAATGACAGAAAACCCACAAACTGAGAGCTTTGACAGAGCTTTGGAATGTGCACCTTTTTGGTGGGGTCCCTGGGAGACTGCCCCAAGCTGTGTCTGCAATTTTTGGGAGGACAGAGACCCCCCCCCTGGGCTCTGTCTTCTGTTCCCTCTGCAGATGCAGCCCTGTGCCTGGTTCTGCCTGAGGCCTGGAAGGGGGTCGCAGCCTGTCAGACCCTCAGCATCTGCCACTTTCCCTGACAAAACACTCATTTCACTGCAGTTACTTCCTGGCAGTGTGCCCCACGGGCTTCCTGGGCACATCCGTGACAGCAGTGATTGTGTTTTCCCTGTCCAGAGTCTCCAGTGCCTGCCACAGTCTCCAGGGCCCAGGGGTCCCCAATACATGATTGTGAATTGACTTCCAGCAATCAGCTAAGTTTCCCTGAACCCGGACGATGAGGGTGTGTCCAACGAAACACCCCTTATCCCTGAGGGATGTGTTCCAAGACCCTCAGTGCATAACTGAAACTACAGATCTAGCAAACTTTATGTTCAGTTAGCTTTCCCCTCTCTGGGACACAAAACCCAACACCCACAACTAAAAGGAGGAAATGTTCAATTTGGCTCACAGTTTCAGGTGATTCCATCCACGATCGGCTGGCTCCAAGGCAGAAATATTAAGGCAGAAGGACATGGTGGGACAAAGCTGCTTAGTGCACATTGGCTGGGAACAGTGCCAGAAAAGAATGGGCCAAGAATCAGCTATAGTACCCAAGGTCACACCTCCGTGACTCACCCAGACACTCCCAGCCTGCATTCATAATCTGTGAGGAGTTTCTTAGTCCAATGAGGTAGACAATCAGGATTAACAGTCCCACCCTATATATACCATATTTTCCCTATACATACATAACTATAATAAAGTTTAATTTAATATATTATTAAATATATTAAATATAATATAATATATTAAATATAATATATTATATTTAATAATTTAATTTAATATAATAAAGTTTAATAAAGTTTAATAAAGTATGCTCACTTAGGCAGCACATATGCTAAATTAGGCACAATAAGAGATTAAAACAATAACTAATAATAGAATAGAACAATTATAATAGATACTGTAATAAAAGTTACATGAATATGATCACTTTCCCTCTTTCTCTAAATGTCCTCCTGAACTGTGCTCACCCTTCGTTTTTTTTTAAGAGCATATGAAGTTTATGAACACATTACATTAGTGTTAACAAAAATTAAACTGGTATAATTTTCAAAGAAAAAAATTATTTTACTCTAAGGGTGTGTTCATAGCAATATGATCCTTCAGAAAGATCATTAGTTTGTTTAGTATAGCACATTAACATAGAAAAAGCAGTAAGCATCTTCCAACTAAAATCAGTGATTTAAATTAAGATACAAAAATGATTCTGTCTTTTAAGATGTAAGAGTAACCATTTCCAGAAGTCTTAAGATCAATTTTTTTTCTTTTCTTGTTTTACTTTGCCCCTTCCCCAGCCCTCCCCTCATATCACATTGTTTCTCTGGCATGAGCAAACCATAAGTTTAAATAAGGACAAAAATGTGTAATAGATATTGTGGGGGAAAAAGAAAACAGTCAAACAGGAAGGAGAACGGGGCAGGGTGAGGGAAAAGGAAAAGAAAAGAGGAAAAAATGGAAAAATGGAAATAAAGCTGTTGCTCATCCTTCTTGTGATGATGTGAAATGACACTGCCGACCTGAGGAGTCAGAGCGAGGAGGAGGATTTGGCAGTGTCACATAATATTAGGACACTGTTGGCTTTTGCCCATGAGTCGGGAGGGGTCTTCGGGCCGTGACAGCGCAAGCTGACCCCACATAACTAAGACTGTAGAAAGCAAAACCACAAAGAAGGAAGGATGACTGCACTGTAGACCACACTCCTCATTAAGGCCTTTGTACGTCCCTATTTCCCAACAGGAAAGTATAAGGCACTGAAAGGCTCCATAATTTGAAATTGCATTGCAGGAAAAGGTTTAAAGAGAATCTGAACTCTATCAGGCTGACACCAGAGCCCAAGTCCTGGACCATGACACTGGATAGTCCTGGCTGGGCCTCCTGACTTCTATTGAGGCAGCGGGTAGCTAAGGAAAAGACTGACAAAAGAAGAGAGGCCCCCCCTGGGAGCCTACTTTCTGGCACTGGATCCACCTTCTGTGTTAAACACTAGCCCAGCAACAGTACGTTCAGGTCTAAGTACAGTAGAAAAAGTAACCAGGCAACTTAGTTACACACAGTAAGTCCCCAGGCATGCACTCAGCGGTCTTCCACAACACTCAGCGAGCCCAACCCTGATTACCACGTCACTGACTATGCAGATTCGACCTCCCACCATGGGCTTCAACTACTGTGACAGTTCCTCTAAGGGCCATAAAAGGTCAAAAGCTCTACTGCCCTACAGCAGGAATCAGAGCTCAAACCAAACCCTTTAGGCTTACCCCAAACCCTAAGGCTAAACCCTCAAAACGCTCCGGACAGTACTCTCTTCTCCTTGGCCTATTTCCACCCTGTCGATGTATCTGGTCCTTTTTCCAATACATCATTGATCCTCCCACTACTCTTGGGTGTCTTGTTCACTTCTTTGTTGAGGACGTCAAGAACCTGGACAATATCCTAACCCGGTAACACTACCAACCTGGAGCCTGGGATCACTAACGTCCTCAACTCTCCCATGCCAAAAGGTCTGGGATGGGCCCAGATTATACTCCAGCAACCTGTGCAGACTCAGAGCCCCTCAGAGAGGTGATGTTCATTCGTATTGGTCATCGTAGGGCTGGGCTTGGCCAGCTTCTACCGCCCACTGCTGTTATGGCCTCAGGCCAAGTGCATAACTTTTTAGAGTCTCTATTGCCCACGAAGGACCAAGATCTCCTCCAGGTGATCTTTGGAACAGCAGCCAGATTCAGGGTCCAAGGACTGGGCTTAATTTCCACTGCTGCACTTATCAGTTCTGCGACCCTGGGGCAAGGCAAATGACACCTCAAGCCCCTGCTCCGTTAATAAAGCAAGAAAGGTCACCACCATATCTGCCTCTTCACCTGCCAGGAACAAAGACATGGAGGCCACTGCGGTTGATCAGAAACTCCAGAAAACCAAAGACAAAACTGAGTTTGGACCCTGCCGAACCAGCTGGAGTTACAGTTCTTAACCACCTCACTAGGCAGAGGGCTGAAAAGCAAATGAGAGGTCTGGCTGTAGAACTGGAGCTACCCAGGTCCTTCTCTTGCCTCCTCCACAAAGCGAGTGTGAGAACATGGGACGTAGACAGTGGAGGTGCCAGCCCCGGAATGTGACTTTATACAACCTTGTAGATGAATTACTTGACTTCCCCAGCCTGACAGTGGTGAGGATCCTTTCCAAAGCAACAGAATTGTGTTCCAACTGAGGAGAAATGGTCCGAATAAGAACTTAACACAATGGCATGACCTGTGGGAGTCCAGAACAGCAGAAAGAGTTCCTCGGTGGACTCTGTTCCCAGCAGATCAACCATTTACCTACGCAAAAGTCGAAAACAAGAACAGGAGTATTTCTAAGTGTCTGAAAACGCCATGAAGACATACAAAAAATAAAAGATATTCATTCAAGAATCTAAATCCCAGTAAGAGCAGTAAAAGCTGGTGGCATTTGGGCCATGAGCTGTCTCTCCTCCCAGCCCAGAGCGCTCTTAGAAAACTCAGCTGCAGCTCTTCTCCCAGGATGCACCACTGAGGTGAAGGTTCCCTTGTTCCCCACTCTTGGCTACAGTGTCACCCCGGGAGAAGTAGATCCCTGGCATTTCTCATCTTCCCCAGTTCTGTCACCAGCCTGAAACCACAGATTCCTAACAGGCTGTTGTCTTGTCCGCTTAGTTTACTTACAGATACCACTTGCTTCCCAAAGTTAACAACAGATACCCATCTCCACATGCATCTGACTCTCCCCACCCCACCACCATTTACCACCTACCATCGCTTAGCACCAGCGAGGGGGACTCCAGACTGGCTTGGCCCAGTCCCAACACTATGTTGACGCTCCAGATGACCTTAAATTCATTACAATCTTATTATACTGATGAAATCAAACCCACCAGCGCCACAACACATCCAACTGTGCCCAAATTAGGGGAGAAAAGAGGTGGCAGTCCGGTTCCTGTAAATCTCCTTCTTTCTTTGTGGAGGGCTCTGATGACAGCATGCAAACAAGATCTCCTCAGGGCCCAGTCCCAGCAAAAACCTGGACCTCAGACCTCCTAGGGAGAAGAGCCTTAGAGCATGAGTTTCCCTCCTACTTCACTGACCATTCAATAAAATCTGCCTACTCCTAGAACCCTTTGGTTATTTGTGAATTGTACCGAATGGGAAAAGAACCTGTATATTCAGTACCAGTTCCATGCTGCAACACCTCTACCCTGGTGGATGCAAGCAACAACCTGACTCTCTCCCCCCATCCTCTCTTACCCGTAGAAGAGAAGCTCTACTCCAGGTACAGCAGGACATGAGTACTGAGACTCAGGCCCCCTCCTCTCCTCCCTGGCCCAGCTGTATTGCAGCTGGACCCCTGGAGGGACAAGCCAAGAAGACTAGTTTTTTGTAATGATCCTGAGCAACTCCTACATAGCTAGGCTAAAAGATAAAACAAGGCAAAATATCATAACAAAGACATTAGAAGTTGAGCAGAGTGTAGGAAATAGACTTCACAGAGTTGGTTTAACCAGCTTACTAAACAAATATGCAAATGTCCAGCAAATGGTAGGACAATATTAACTCAGGTAAAGTGGGCACAGATTCAGTATATCCAGAGTCACTGTAACCCATTATCTAAAATAGCAAGTTTTGAGCAAAATCATTGTGAGGCATATAAAAGTTCTAAAGATTACCAAAGATGACAATGTAACCCATATTCAGGAATAAAAGCAGTCACTAAAAATTGTGAAGAAAAAAGGAGTCAATAAATCTGTGAGGAATAAAAGCAGTCAATAAAACTGTCTAGACCAAGATTTTATATCAGCTAGTATAAATGTTTAAAAAATACAGGAAATCTTGTCTAAACTATTAAAAGAGAATATGACCACAATGCCTCACGAAAAAAAAAGGGATACCAATAAAGAGATAAATTATTTTTAAATGGATATTGTATTGTATCACTTTCTATGCCATCCAAATCTGCCAACCTGATAGAACCATGGAATGGCTTATTGATAACAAAGCTTAGGCCCTTTGCACTATAGCATAGTATCTCCTAGGACACAGTGTACACTCTGAATTAGCGATTTTTATATATCTCCATGTCCCCAACAGATAGAGCATATGAACTGGTAACCAAGCATGGGAGTATCCTCATTTGGAGAATTTGTGTACCCCACCCAGGAATACCTGAATTGTATTTTGTGGCCTTAGTTTCCAAATGGCAAACGTGTCAAGGAAACACAGGGATGGATCTATTGAATTATAAGTACCAACTCTTTGGGGGGCAAGTTGGACTTCTTGTCCCAAGAGATCATCAGGAAGGAAGAGGAATGATTGTCCTTACAGGCACAACTTAAAAAAAATTAAAAATTCTGGAGTTGAAAAGTTCAATAACTGAAATGGAAGACTTACTGGAAGGTCCCAACAGTATTTTGAGTTTACAGAAGAAAGAATTGATGAATATGAAAGACACCAATACAGATTACACAATGTGAAGAATAGACAGGGAAAAGAATGAAGAGAAATGCACATGGCCTCAGACAAAGTAAGGCACATGTAAGTGCACCAACACTGTGTAACAGGAATCTCCAAAAGAAGGAGAGACAAAGAAAATATATTCAAAGAAACGATGGTCGAAATTGTCCCAAATTTTAAAATCATTAATTTACATGCACATGAATATATACCCAAAATATAACAAACACCAAAAAATGCACATCCAGACACGCGGCCAAAATATTGAATGTCAGAGACAAAGAGAATTGAAAGAAGTGAGAGGAAAATGTTTTATCACATTCACAGGCTCACCAGTTAAGATTGACACATAATTTCTAATCAGAAACCACTGAGGCTAGAAAGGTATTGTGCAAAAGAAAAAAACTGTTGATCAAGGATCTTATATCCAGTCAAACAATCTTTCAAAAATGAAGGAAAATAAAGGCATTCCCAGGTTGAAAAACAAAAACAAAAAAAAAAAACAAGAAAGTTTTGTTTTCCTAAAATATCTGCCTTACAAGAAGTACTAAAGAAAGTCCCTCAAGCTTAAAGCAAATAATACCTGATAGTAATTCTCATTTACACACACAAAAATAAAGAATCTGCATCAACGTTTATGTGGTACGCAGTAGTTACATAGGTGATTACAACAGATGAAATAATTGTATGTTTCCCCTCTTAACTAATTTAAGATCAGTTGCATAAAACAAAACATACATTATTGCATCATTAGAAGTATGACCTGTAGAAATGCAACGTATTTGACAATTAAAAACATGAAGGAAGTAGGTAGGAAGAAAATTATTGAAATAAGGAAATGATACAAGATATAATGACTTTCTCTGTTCTTCTCTCAGCCTCAGTAAAAGACAGATATTACATATACTGTAATATACGATGGAAAAAGATATACCATATGAACAACAGTCATAAGATAGTAGGAGTTGCCATACTTGTATCAGGAAAAATAGATTCTTGAACAAAAAACTTACTAAAGACAAAGAAGAGCATTTCATAATTTAAAAGAGTCAGCCACCAAGAAAATATAAAGATTATTAATACGTACCTACCTAACAATAGAGCTTCCATATACATGAACCATATACAAAAGAATTGAAGGGAGAAACAGCTAACTCAAAAATAATAGTTGGAGATTTGCACAGCCTATTTTCCATAATGGTTAGAACAAATAGGAAGAAGACCAACAAGGCACTAGAAAAATGTAAACAGCACCATTAACCAAGTAAAACTAGCATGTATCTGTAGAATACTCCACCCAACAATAGCAGAATTCACATTGTTCTCAACCACACAACACTCTCCAACACAGATCATAAACTAGGCTTTAAAACAAGATTCAATAAATTTAAAATGATTTATGATCACAGTGCAATTAAATTAGAAATCAACAACAGACCAAGATCAGAAAATACGTAAGTATGTGGAAATTAAACAATATACCCCTAAATAAAAAAATGGATCAAAAAAAATCACAAAGGAAATAAGCAAGTCTTGTAAGATGAATGAAAACAGAAACACAACTTACCAAAACTTACGGTTGCAACTAAGCAGTGCTCAGGGTAAAATTTATAGGTGTAAATGTCTCTATTAAAACAGAAGGAATATCTCAAATCAATAATTTAGCCTTCCACCTTAAGAGACCAGAAAACAAGATCCAACTAGATATAAATTTTTAAAAAGTGAGTAAAGGTTGGCGTGGAAGTGTATTAAATAAAAAATAGAAAAACTATAGAGAAAATTGACAAAATTTGCAAATTTTAGCTAGACTCACCAAGGAAGGAAATGAGAGAAGATTCAAATTAGTAAAACCAAGAACAAAAGAGGGGACATTATCACTGATTTTATGGAAATAAAATATTTTAGAAATGAATATTTCGACTATTTGTATAGCAACAATTTAGACAACTGAGACAAAATGGGCAAATTCCTAGAAAGACAAATTACTGAAACTGAATTAAGAATAAATACAAATCTGAATTGAGCTATAAAAAATGATTAAGGTTGCAGACTACAAGTTCTTTAGACAAAAATCAATTTTATTCTTATTGTTTATTAGCAATGAACAATTCAAAAGTGGAATAAAGAAAAGCATTCCATTTCCAATAGCACCACGAAGAATACAATTACTAACAATAAATTTAACAAAAAAAATGCAGCACTTGTAAACTGAAAAGCAAAAACATTGTTGAAATAAGTTTACAAATGATAGAAACATACCTAGAGTCATCCCATTACTTTCCCACAGCCTCTTCTTTTGACTCTGTAATTTATAACTCTTGCACTGGGAGGCACATTCTACATATCAAATTAAGAGTTAGAAACACACATACTTTTTAACAAAACCCCAAGTCATTAATAATGAAAATGTTCTCTGTGGGAAAATATCTAAAGACCTTATTAAATAGTCTTCTAGGGACTTCCAGGAAGATGGCAGAGCGGAGAAAAGGAGAGTAAAAGCCTCTCCAAGATTTGTTGTCCAGACACTGGAATATAGCAATTCAGGGAAGATAAGAAGTAGGGAAGCGTGTTTTCAGGACCCAGCAGGGAGCTGAAGCGAGAGTTGAAGCACATGGGGAAAATAAAAGAAGAGACCAGCCCAGAAGAAGAGGTGATGGACTAACGGTGCTTTCCCCCAGAGCTCCGGCTCGCGGCCCCAGCTAAGAGCCTGGCCTCACAGCCCCAGCTTGCAGCCCCCAGGTCACGGTCTTGGCTCATGGCCTCAGGTCACAGCCTGAATCACGGCAGCAGCACACAGCCCTGTGTATGCCCAGCACACAGCCCAGCTCATGGCCCCAACTTGCAGCCCCAGCTCTTGGTGCAAGTGATGCAGTTTGAGTCTGCAGACGCACATTGACTGCTGGAGACCCCAGAGACCTCCACTGAAAGACACACAAATGGAGCAGAGCAGTGGACACTGAAGACTGCAGTGGCTGGTGAGTTACCTGAGTCATCTGATCTCAGATGGCCCCCAGGAGAGGGTGGCGATCAGCCGATCTCCATCTTGGAAAGGGGCCAAGCTCAGAACTCAGAAAAGCTGCTAGCACCCTTTGGTGCTGGGGCAAGGAAGGGCAAGGTGGGGCAAGGCGGAGCAGAGTTCAAACTCAAATTGGAAGGAGAGAAAGGAGCCAAGTTCAACTGGCAGGGAACTGAGTCCAAGCCGGTGGGAGACACACAGTGTGTCTCCAGCCTTACAAATTGGGTTTCAGCCCCACAGCCAGTGGTCAGGCTGAGCATCAATGGAATGGGTGAAGCCTTGCTATTGAACCCAGCTGGGAACACGCACTACCCTGCCAAAACCTACTCCTTGGATTAATCAACAAGTACCTGGGTCTGTCTACTCTGTCTACCAGTGACAGCAGAGACACACCTGGAAGTGGACATTTTATTTTTTTTTTAATATTTTTCCCTCTCTGCTCTTCTTTTTCTTGTTTTTTTCTCTTTCTTGTTTTTATAGGAAAGTGACTTTCTAGTTTTTTGCTGTTTTTGTTGTTGTTGTTGTTGTTGTTGTTCTGTCCTTGTTTTACTTCTTCCTTCTCTTCTTTCCTTCTGTTTCCTTTACTAGTTCCCCAAAGTTTGTATAATTTCCCCCTGGCTTCCAATCTTGCTTGTTATCTCTTTCTCTTCTATTTCTCTATCCTTTCCTCCTAATCTCTTTTGAATTTTCTCTGCTGAGAGTAAAATCACCGTATTGAGGGCATATTTACTGATACAAGTTTCTGGTTTATTTGAGATATTGTTATATAGCCACAAATCTAGTTCATAAGGTATAAGGTGGCAGATCAATAGTTACTACAGTTTGTTATTTTCTAGACTGTGTCTGATGCTACTGTTGTTGCTGACTGTACTAGTTTAGCTAAGGTGACATAATTGTTCTACTCAGTTCTTCCTTGCATGCCAAGACTAAGACTGGCAGAGGGTCACAAATAACACTATAGGCCAAGGTCAAAGAACTAAGGTATGGCCAAATAGATATCAGCCTCTCAGCCCCAATAAATCGATGAGGCAAGG
>PVJO010001111.1:0-189199 GCA_004026905.1 Hystrix cristata
TGTAAAAGCTTCCATAAAAGTCATTTCAGATGGCTTTGCCTTGCAGCTCTCAGGACCAATTTGATGCTCTGGCTGCACCCATCAACAAGGAACTTTTTCTCCTACACAGAAAACCCTTTATAATATCTCTTTCGTTTTGGTTTGGTTTGACAAATAGAAATTCAGATTTTTAAATTAAAAACTAGATATTTCAGTGAATTTCAACTCTGCTATTTTTAGTTTTTCAAAACGGCTATAAAAATACAAAGAACTCAAAAAAATCAGACCCCCCCAAATTTAGAGACCCAATCCAAAAATGGGCATGTGAAATGAATAGACACTTCTCAGATGAAGAAGTACAAATGGCAAATAAATATATGAAAAAGCGTTCAACGTCACTGGTCATTCAAGAGATACAAATTAAAACAACACTAAGATTTCTTCTCACCTCAGAAAGAATGACTATCATCAAGAAATCAACCAATAACAAATGCTGGCAGGGCTGCGGGGGAAAAAGGAACCCTCCTCCACTGTTGGTGGGAATGTAGAGTGGTCCAACCACTGTGAAAGTCAGTGTGGAGATTCCCCAAAAAACTACAACTAGAGGGTCCATTTCACTCAGCTCTTCCTCTGTTTGGTATCTTCCCAGAAGAATTAAAAACATCATACCATTGTGATATATGTACAACCATGTTTATAGCAACACACTTTGTAATAGCTAAGTCTTGGAAACAACCCAAATGCCCAACAACTAAATAATGGCTAGAGAAGATATGGTTTTTCTATACAATGGAGTATTACTCTGCCATAAAAAAGGATAAATTTGAGATACTTATAGGTAAATGACTGCACCTTGAGAACATACTCTTAAGTGAAATAAATCAGACACACAAGAGTACATATCAAATTGTTTCTCTGATATGAGAAACCATAAGTGTAAATAAGGACAAAAAAGTATAATAGATACTAAGTAAAAGAAAGATAAATTCAATAGGGAAGAGAATTAGTAAGGGAGGAGGGGGAAAAGAAGAAAAGGAAAAAGAAAAGAAAGGGAAAAAGGGGGAAAATGTAAATAAAGCTACTGTAACTAGGGGAGGGAGGGGGAGTGGAAGGGAGGAGAGGGGAAGATGTATCATGTACAGGTACAAATTAACTATGATGAATGTGATCACTATGTATACAATGTACCAATACATGTTCTTGGTCAATTAAAAAAAAACACTATAAAAGCAAAAATAACATTTCAATGACAACAAAAAAAGAATGTATTGCTTTCCTTTTTATATAGTTAAAAAAACCTGTACATTTATGCACATATTCCTCTCCTACTTCAGTTAAGTAAGTCATCAGGCCCAAAGCCTACGTGTCCACACGTGGTCTGTAGGCATTTGGTATATGTTAACCTGCTCTTTTGCCTGCTTTCCTCTCCCACTCCTAATTTCCCTTTAAATCCTCCAGGTGTTCCAATGAAATCAACTTTTTTACCTGGAAAATGCCTTCGGTCTCATGAATACCAATTCCCATTGTGCCCACTTATTCTATTATGGTTCAGGACCACAAACTACCTCTACTGAAGTCCCATTTTGTGTCGGGGCAGGGGGAACTGAGAAGAAGGACGTGCCTGGATCAATGGCAGCCAGATGCTGTTTCTCCACAGAGTACTGACTGAAGGTCCTACATAGTGATTTATTCACTAAGCAATGGGTGATTCTTCTTGAAAAAGAGTCAGCAGTAGGGAGAAAGAGGAGGAAAGGAGTTCTGGTAAAGTAATGATCCCAGGTGGTCTCATTTATTCATTGAACAAATTGGGAAACTGAGATAAAAATTACTTCTACCTTCAAAAATCTATAGGGGGGAAAAAGACAGCGGTAGGGGAAGGGATCATGGAAGACAGAGAAGATGGCCACTGACATAATTAGGAATAATTAAAATGGGAGAGGAGTGGAAGAAGGCTGAGTTATTCCTCTAAACAGAAGGAACGGCACGCAAAGTCTAGGACACTAGGTTAGGAATTACTAGGGTATGTTTTGGCTAAGGAGATGGAATTTTATCCTGAAAGTTACAGAGAGTCCTTGGAAGGTTTAGTAAAGCAAGAGGGTAATATGATGAGATTCCTATTTTTAAATAAATTTTGATTTTTATCATGTGTGAGGAGGAGGGCTTCTGACATGCTGGTCATGTTTATTAAGGTAGGCGCTGGTTAATGGGTGTGATTTGTTAAATTCTTCCAGCTATATGCTTATAGATGTACTTTTCTCTGTGTATAGTATACATACTTCAGTAAAAACTTTCTAAGAAAAAATCATTGTCATGAATAAAGAGTAAATTGGGTAAAGCCAGGATGAGTGAGGGTATATAGCTCAGTTGGAAAGCAACTGTTATACTTCAGATATGGAATGAAAAGGGGCTGAACTAAGATGGTAGCTGTGAGGATGAGGAAGAAAGTGAAAGGAGCATAAATTCAGAGGTGTGTAGCCGGCCAGTACTTTCCTCTAGGAAGCCATTCTGGACACCCGCATATACATATCCAGGGTAGTTTACATGGCCCTCCCGAGTGCTCCCCAATATATACATCTTTCAAAATATCACGAGTCAGGGATTGTAACTCTTTCTTTCATGGTTCTATCTACAGCGCCAAACAAGGCATCTAGCAATAGTATATATCATCTCAGTGAATACTTACTGAATAAATGAGTTCTCTTAATGTAGCACTGAAATTATCTGTCAATATCTGCTCCCCTCTAGAAGATTGGTAGGTATCAAGAGATCTTGGCTGTATATTTGCTGTGGATTTAAGATTCCCTGCAACTTCCAGGCACGGTGGGGCACATCTGTAATCCTAGTACTTGTGAGGTGGAGGTAGGAGGATTGTAAATTCAAGGCCAGATTAGTCTACATAGGAAGTTTGAGACCACCCTGTACTACACAGTGAGACTCTGTCTTTAAAAAAAAAAAAAAAATCACAATAGAACTCTTGTGGCAAGTGTTGGAATCTTCATCAAAGTTGATTGCTCTTAGTTTGTGTAATTTTGGATAAATTTTAATAAAAATCTATAAAAAATGTAATCACTATCCAGTAAAAATAAAATATTGAGGAAAACAAATACAATGATAAGAATCTTTATCCTGAAGTATTTAACCACAGTGGTGAAAATGTCCTCAGTTATATAAAGCACAGAAATTCTATTATATCCACAGGAGGTGTACAAAGTAAGAGACTACTCAGGTAGAATAAAGACATTATTTGAGATTTAAAAAAAAAAAAGTTGATTGCTCTTTTTGGCCCAACGTGGACCAGGAACTCGAAGCAGTCGCTATTTTTGAGGGATGTGACCTCTTTTTAGATGTTCCGCTGGAGTAAGGGGTAGAATCAGCCCCACCTAATTCTCATGGAACAAAAATGCGGAGAAGATAATCCTGCAAAGGAAAAAGTGAGGTGTTGCCGTTTAAAGAAAAGGGAAGGGATGTGGGGCAGGCCAACAATATATCTATTACCCATACATAAGGAATTATCACTGTTTATCAAATGAAGAGGTTGGACTAAATGAATGCTGAATCACTTTAGAAATGTAAACATTCCATGATTCATTCTAATTTAATATCAATAAATGATTGATTTGTGTATTTAAAGTCTCCTCGGTTTCCAAAAAACATTGCACAGGAGAACTGCCTTTTGGTTGCAAGCATAAAGCAAAGGCAGTTACAAAGAAGGGCTTTGCATCCTAAGGTTGCTCTAGTAGTTCAAAAGCTCCACAGTTCAAGACTCAATTTGTCAAGGAGAATAAACAATCAATTCACAATGTGCCAGGGTGACCCATTCAGTTTCAAAGTTTTACATAGAACAGAATTTCGTGGGAGCGAGAGCCAAGCCAACTCTGGTACCTAAAGTTCAACCTCATTCTGTGCTCTTCTCCAGGGAACCAGTTCATTTGCTAGTATACCCAGTTCATTTTAGGCTTACCCTAGCCTACTCACCAGAGAGTGACTTGGTATATACTGAGTGCTTCAGTTTCAAGCTGGAACAAATCTGTCATTTTGAGCCCTGTTAGAGCTGAGCTATCCTCAAAGAGGTTGCCATTTTCAGTTGGATCTGAGGTTTGTGTGACTGCACACTGACCTGCTAAGTATATTTTCCATTTTCCCCCTCTTGGGAAGAGAGAAAGGCAATTCAAAGTCCCTCTATTATGTACTTCCAAATGGCGAGAAGCCAGTAAATAGGTGTATTCGAAAAGCAAATATGTAAGGATGGTTTCCTTTGTCAGGCACAATTTTTTAACTGTCTAATTGGGCAAACGAGTGTGGTAAGAACAGTTAAAAATTATTAGGAATTATTTAAGATAACAGCAATCCACAGTTCATTGCTCATTGCCTTGCTAAATCCTTAATGGAAAAAAAAAAAACTAACACAAATTTATAAGCGCTTTTCTTTGTACTCAAGTGGAACAGTTTACTGGCCTTAAAGGAAATTGTTATAGATAGTCAATATTGATAGTCAAGAGAACATACTATATTTACCTTAGAGTTTTACGCTTTATGTGCTCATGTTCTCCCTGTACATTTACTTGACTAAACAGGCAACTCAAGAAGTTTGGCTCTTCAAGAAAATGTATATGGTGAAATTTTGGTTAAAGTCAGAGATATCTGCATGATACTGTAAATATTTCAAGGGTTTAACTCTTCTTTTTTTATTAAACTAATCTTTCTTAAAATTGATTATTCACAGTCACATGTAAAAGTGATGGAGTGCAAGACTTAAAAGAAAATTATTCTGACATTGAGATAAACATGCAACTATTAAGTAAGGGCCTTGCATTTGCCTAACAAATATTTATAAAACAAATTAATAGGTAAATGAATGAATATCCTGATCAATTTTATATTTCATGGGCACTAATGAAGCAACTCAATTTCTGCACTCATGAAATCATGCAAAAGACTTGGACCTATAAAATAACGACTAAGATTATTTTATATCACCCAGATGCAAGTAAGAAGATAAGTATCACCTTGGCCTCTCCATTTCTAATTCAGGTTTACCAGCATTATCCCTTCCTCCATCCAAAGTCTACTTGAGTCTCTAGTCAAATGAGTGAGCAAAAGTTCTGTACAGTCTCAGAACTCAGATAAACTGTGACTGAGCTCGCTGTGGTAACCACCCCACATCAGAGCTTGGCTATACCTGAACTCAAAGCCACCAGGCAGAGAGGCAGCCCAGTTCTGTCTGGAAAACTGGATCACGATTACCCTCCCTCCCTCTGTTTGGCCCTGTTTCTCACACAGATCTAGAAAAAATGGGAAGAAGATATGTTTTCCTTACAAGTCAGGTTAATTCTGCATTGACCCATAAATTCCTCTCCAACAACCAGTCAGAACAGAACAGTGCGGCTGAGTGGGTTCCATCACACTCCCTCCTGCGATTCTTCCTCTAGAAAGGGACACTTGCAATATCAAGAAATACTTGTTGGATCAAAGTGAACACAATTAGGGATATATAAATGATTGTCACTAAGTGTGAAAATGGAAGGTAAATGCATGCTGCTTGTGTGACAAGGACAAAAAACAAAGTAGTGGGACACTCAAATTTTGTAGTTCCAGGTCCAGCTTCCTGTGGCCAAATAAACCACAGCCCAGAAGTCTTGAACAATATATAAGGGTGGAATCACATTCATAATGCTGGATACAGGATTATTTTCAACTACTCCAAGAAGAACCTGTGGTATGTATGTAATTTTGTTGCTTAGTGCAATTCAACATACCATTGCTTTTTGTAAGAGAGGGAGGGAGGGAAGGAGAAAGAGAGAGACAGAGAGAGACAGAGAGCAAGACAGAGAGAGAGAGAGAGAGAGAGAGAGAGAGAGAGAGAGAGAGAGAGAGAGAGAAACATTGCCTTAGTATTCTAACTCCATTACAAGAACTACTTCTGTCCTGGCAGCACTTATCCTTCAGCCCTGCAAAAGAAAACTTCTTTCCTGAGTGAGATCACTGTTCAGACTGAATTTCTTGGGTCATCCAAGGCAGCAGGAAAATAGCAATAACTCTTCATGGAAGGTGTAGATGCAGTCTGACTACCCATTTGGAAAACCCACCATTGCTCATTTCCACCACTAAACTGCTTGCTGTTCTTCCCCTGTGGGGAGTGCTGTTCTGGGTCCCATTTCCCAATTCATAGTTTGAGAAATACTGATGGAGAATGTTAATAGCTAAGATTTTGATATGATGATCCCAGAATTTGCTGTGCTCCTTTAAAAGATAAAATTCTGTAGACTTTTTTTTAATTTTCACATATTATAGCATGACTCTTTTGTCGTTACCAGCCTTGCAGAGCTATTTCTAAAGTGTTTCCTAGCCAAACAGTACCAAGACTTGTTCTACATTAACATTTGCAGAGCTATGCTAGGGTCAGCTCTTGTTTGGTTTTCAAACCCGCAAAAGCTATAAATTTTGCCAGTTAAACGCCAGGCACATGGAGTGTAACTAAGCAAACAGATGAAGATCTTTGCCCTGCAGGACTTGCCAGCTCTCATACTTGCCATATGCACTTACATTATAGCTGCAGAATAGTCGCAGGCCTGAGTTCAAAGGTTGACATCAAGTCGAAAGCTGTGAATATGTTTACCCTTCAGTAACCTGGTGCACCTGCCTTTTGACGCAACATTTCCTTGATTGCCTTGCCTCTCCTCCTTTGTTACTTCTGTACTAACCACACGTGTCATTGTCGGGGGAAGCGTCTTTTAGGCACCTGTCTTTGCAACCTTCTCATCTTCCTCTACCATTTGGTAGGCAGAGTTTTTCAGACTGTCGAGGACAATTTGGAATTTAAAAGGAGGCAAGTTTCAGTTGTGGGAGGGAGATAGACATAAGTTGTCCACCCAATTGTTTCTACTTTCTCTGCTTTACTTATGGAGATGAAATGTGGAATTATAAATTAGAAGGAAGCTCTTTATCCCACACACATGTGCTCCAAGCAAGAACTATAATTAAGCCAGATAAAACTAAAGGCAGCTGTATTACTAAGGAGTCTCTCTGCTGCAAAACATACTGCTAATATGGAAAACCACAATTAGCAAACCCTGTTTGTGTACACAGAAGTTTAATCAGCATTTTAGTCTCTTGCTTTAACTTTTTATTTTATTGTAGCAAGAACCCTTAATATGAAATTTATCCTTGAAACAATTTTTAAGTGTACAATACAATATTGCTATCTATAGGCACAGGTTCAACAGATACCTGGAGCATACACATTCTGCATAAACTTCCAGAGCTGTTGATTAGCAACTCTCTTCCTAGCGCTACCTCAGAGTCCCTGGCAACTGCCCTCCCTCTGTCTGCTTCTATGTGTTTAGTCGGCTATTTTAAATTCCTAATGTAAGTGGAATCAGGCAGCTTTTCTCTTTCTATGCCTGGACTTGTTTCGCTGAGCGTAATGTCCTCCAGTTTAGTCCATGTTACCCTCTAATACCCTGTCTTCTTCCTATCTCTGTCTCTGTCTCTCTATGTCTCTGTGTCTCTCTCATGGGGGGGGCTGTGTGTGTGTGTCTAGACAGCAGTATAAATCTGGCTAGAACATTCTGGGAACTAAAGAGTTTGGAGTTCTTAAAATGGACAGTGTTGACTCTGAATTTGATTACCCTATTTTCATTCAGAGTCCTGTGTATTCCAGAATATAAGCATATGAGGAAAATCTAAAGGGTTTCCTTTTTGTTGTATAGATAGGAAAAGGTATAAATATCCATTAAAATACGATGATTTAGGCAAACATAAATTACATAGGCAAAAGGTCATAATACATGGCTGAGGGAAGAAATGTGGGCTATAAAATATGTGTAATGTGTATTTTTATCAAAACAAAACCAAAAACCTCCTCCTATGATTTCTATCTCCATAAATGTTTCAGTTGTAAAACAAAGGATGTTAGTAAGATAAATCAGTCTTAATAAAAAGTTGTTTGAGAAAAAAATTGTCCCACCTGATGTAGCTGCAAGGAAATAAATGAAATAAGTTTTCCCAGTTTTTTTTTTTTTTCTCTACTTTTAATCTTCAACCTGTGTGGCTTACAGATGCTTTTGCTATGACTATTTGGCCAAAGTTAGCAATAGGGTATACACCCTCATGGCAGCAATCTCTCCAGTACCGGCAGTGATTATCTCTGGCAGGAACCAAGGAAACTCTTAGGGTCCAGGGTCAGGACGTAAACACAATGAAGACTGAAAGTGAACAAGGCACAAACACCTTTGGAAAAAATAGCATTTTTGTTTTATTTTGGTCTCAGAATGCTTTTAGTACAGTTCATCATGGAGTGTGAAATGATGTTGGTTTAGGCTTGCCGATGGTTTAGGATTGCTCTATTTTTCACCATTTTAAAGAAGCGCCCTTATGATTCTGATTTTAGAAGCTTTCATTTTAAAAGTTGATTGAATTAAAAAGTAAAACAAAATAATCGCATCGTAGTATAATTTTTAAAATCATCCCCTACATTGGGCATTTAGGTGGGCTCTTTAATTCACTATTACAAACAATGCTGGCATGAAAAACTCTATACATACATCCGCTTGGGAAAGTGTGCAACCGGGCAATGAAGAACAGTAACGAACTGCTAAAGGAGCCAGAGACAGACTGGAGTGGAATAAGGACAGAAACACTAGCGGGGGCGCAGTGCCGTGAGCTCCATCCTTGTTAGTCTCGGAGGCTGGTCAGAAAGGGCTCGATTCAAAGTGGCCAGCCCAGGCAGCAAGGTTCAAAATAAACAGGAGAGAGGACAGGGACTTGTTTATTGGCAGAGGTAAAGTGGAAGTCAGAAAGGAAATCCCTGAGCATGTTTACAAAGTCACACTGGGAACTCAAGTGGGAGCAGGACATTATTTCAAATGGATGGATGAAATACTACCCCGCCATTGCACTTTTTGCGTGGCATCCTACTGCACATGGAGAAGGCTGGTGGTGAGAACTTTTAGAAGCTAAAGATTTTAGATTTGTAAGAATAGGAAATACTTTGCCCTAACTCAAGGTAGTTTTAGTGTTATAGTTCGTGATTAACTGAAGGTGTAATCCCTCAGTCCTCCCCATTGGCCTGTAGCACCGATTGTGAAGTAGCCAGTGATGAGAGAGTTCCATAAACACGGTGGCGGGCGGAACCGTCCCGGGTGGAGTAGCTCATCTAGCATTCGGAAACCAAATGGAAATTTTTATATTAAGCTTGGAAGAGTTTGAATCTCGACTCCAGAGATTATCAACTGTTTCACAGGGTAAATATTTTTAAGTAAAGAGAGGTCATACCTAGTCAACAAATCTTTGACAAGTGTAGTCAAATCTTTGTTGACTATACTTGATTTATTACATTAAAAACAGTAAAGAACTTCAGAATGGAGAGGTTTTAAGATGAATTTATCCTACAGAGGGAAGAGATTAAAGGTGTGTGATCAGAATATTAGAAGAAACATGTTTTCTTTTCTTTTTCTTGTGTGAGAATTACACCCCAGACTTTTTCTTTTGATTTTTAAACAGTATCTTAAATTGTCAGGGTGGGCCCAAACTTGCACTCCTCCTGCCTCAGCCTCTGGAGTAGCTGTGATTACAGGTGTGTACCACCACACCCAGCTAAACAAAAGAACTTTTTGAGTGTGTGTGTGTGGGTATGAGTGAATCACAAAGGATATATTAAGTGAAAAATTTGGAAAATCCAAATATCCAGAAATGAAAATTTAAGACAAAAACATAAAGAATTTTATATAATTAATAAATGGAATATTACATGTTATATTAAAAGGAATAATAAATATTTACACTGTGCAGTGTGATTTTTAAACAGATAAAGTAAAACATGCATAGAAAAAATATATATCAACACGCTATCATGGTTGTTTTGGAAATTAAATTATAAGTGTGTGTCTTTTTGCATTTATATTTCTTTATTTTCCAATTTTTCTATATTGTACATATATTACTTTGAAAAGTAAGAGGGAGGTTTTTATTTTATTCTTTTTAATCTCTTGTTAATCTAAAAATATGAAAGTGGCAATAAACATATCTTCATAAAGTCCCTGGTTCCTTTCTTTTTAGAAAACGAACTCCTCAGAAATGATGTGCTGGTATAAAAATGATCGTCTCTGAGTTAGATTTTTCATCCCTGTAATTTACTAACCATCATCGACACTGTATCTATTTTTGTTGTAAAATGGATTAGCACATTATACTGTAGTAAAGGGTTAAGGTTTATAACGCTTGCTTTGAGGAAAAGACTCAGGCGCCGCTACTTCATCATCACTTCACATACTTAATGAACAGAAGCCCAATTTATTCCAACTGTGACAACTAAAGACAAGTTCGGTATTTTTCCTTCGTTATTTTTGGGTACTTAGAAAACTTTACCAGTAGTAGTCTTTCATTACTTTGGGTTAATTTACAAATAGATTTTACAAACTAATGTACTTTTTTCCCCACACATCTGAAATTGAGAAACAAGTTTGGGTTTCTTCAGTGTTCTTCAGACACTAGGAGAAAGAGGTTCCTTCTCACTGAGACCTTGCATTCTTCTTATCCTAGAGTTAAAAAAAAAAAAGAAGAAGAAGATATGTAAACATTGTAAACAGTGTTTCAGTGGAATTATGTAGCTGAGAGTTACCGTATGGGAACTGGAAATATTGTAATCCACAGAAATCCTCTCTTAAAGGTGTTAGTTCTAAGATGTATATAAAACACGTGCAATCCTTCATAATTGACACACTAAATACAGTAGGCTCCCTTGCTCCCCTCCCATTGTTTGTATTCTATTTGTTTAATAGAGAAAACTATTTCAGGGCAGGGAAAAATATGTGTGGGTTAGCAGGAAAAAAAAAGTCCTGACCATAAAGCAGGCATTCACCATATACTTTCTGGCTGGTTCATTCACTGGTTCTTCTCATAACAAAGGGCAATTGAGCACCTACCGTGCCAGGCACCATGCTAAGTGCCAGAAAAACAATGATGAGGAAGAGACATGGTCCCTCTCTTCATGGAGCTTTTGATAGTGTATGAACTCCTGTGGACAATTTTTAAAAATTATCTGTGCTCATCTAATACATTTTTATGCAGAGTATCTTTCTTTTTTCATCGATAATGAGAAATGTCATAATTCTTAGTCATCAGTCGGATTCACATAAATTGAGCAGTTGTGATGGTATAGTAGATACTAGCGATCGATATCATATGGCAAAAAATGCAGCTAGTAACTTACAGAAATGAAGCTATGTCCATAATACCTCTATATTGTAACATGACCACTGTAAGGGATAGAGTACGGGGCTATTGGCATGAGGTAGGGATAGAGGACTGGGGGCTGCTAGGAATGTAGTGCAGAGGGCTTAGCAATAAATGGGAGCCAGGAACAAGTCTCTCCCAAATTGTATGGATGAAAGTCATGCATTATGGTCAAAATCAAACTTAATTTTTATCATAGGATCCTGACTGATGAACTGGATAACTTACTGGATTTCTATGTCTTCAAATAAAGGCACTTTACTCTTTAATCAGTCTTATAATCCGAATTCAGGAAACTATTCATCTTTAAATAAATTGTTTCGAGAGTTTTCTTGGAATGATGGACGTACCCACTATAAATAGGACCTCACAAAATGAGAGGAAAGTCGAGATAAACAGCACTCCCTGCCCCCAGGAAGCAAATGGCCTAGGTTTGGGTTGACTCAACCATTACTCCAGGACAATGAGACCTTTGTGGATTATGAGCGCAGTTGCCTCCTGGGTTCCCAGCCCTGACCTCTCCCAAACCCTGCCGGCCAGAGCACTGGCATCTGAGTCCACAACTTTCCAAATGGCTCCATTCTTATTGCCCAGAGACTAGATTGTCTGGCTGTCCAGTGGTTAAGGACACAGCTTCAGGGTCAGAGGGACAAAGGTTTGTAGTTTGGGCTCCATTACCTCCTAGACTTGGGATCTTAGGTAACGTAGTATCTCTATTCCTCAGTTCTCTTACTTGGAAAATGGAGATCATAATCCTTAGCTCATGTGATCATACGGGTTATATAACTCTATAAAACATTTACTGCTATTCTTGCCACATGTTAAATGAGGGCTACTACTTTATTGTTATTAAACCCAGGTTTCCATAACTGGTTCCTGTTTGCTACATGAAGTCCCCTCAGTAATAGTAGTAAGTTTGGGGTTTGTTTTGTTTTGGTGCTGGGGATTGAATTCAGGGCCTTGCACTTGTAGGCAAGCACTCTACCACTTGAGCTAAATCCCCAACCTCTTGGGTTTTGTTTTTAAACTTCTCAGTTTCTCAGTGGCTCTATGCTCCTGCCACTGAGCCCACGTCCTCCAGGTCCATGCCTGGCCTTATCCTTAGTGGCACTTCTATAGTGCTCTCATTTCACTATGGTCCAATACATACCCCAGATCCCAGGTGCTGTTCAGCTCAGGGTTGCAGCAATGCCTCATGGTTGAATGCACCGGCTCTGGGGACAGGCTGTCTGGGTTCAAATAACCCACACTTCTACTTACTAGTTGAGTGGTGCTGGCTAAATTATTCAGCCTTTTTGTACTTTGTTTTCCTTAACTGTAAAATAAATTATACTTATTTCATATTATTATAAAGGTTAAATAGAATATTAAGTATCGCTATATATATTAAGAATCTACAATAAGCAATACTATCCAGTGTTTGTCATATCTTGGTTGAAATTATGCATACTTAGCTTTTATTCATTTCTTTTCACTCAGAGTTATCACTGATAGTAGATAGATTTGGGGGCGCATGTCCCTACATCATTTGGATACTGTGCTTCCATGCCAAGACCTCTGCCTTCCATATATCCTGGTAAAGTGACCCTGGCAGACACTGGCTATCACAGTGAGAAATGAGCGATATTTTGTTCCAAGACTGAGGTCTGTTGAGGAGCAGTACATTGGGTCCTGCAGCGCACTGGCTGAACCGGGGGAGCCAAGCAAGGCACTTGCCTTGTTCTTAATTCCCTCATCTCCTTTTCTTCATTTCACTGTAAACAAGGTTCATCAATCTAGAAAAAAGGAGAGAGCAAGCTTCCTCCCCCCACAGCCTGGCTGCAAGCTAGAAAGACTTTTATGGCTAAGAAGTTAAGAAAAGAGTAGGAGTGTAAGTCTGGTATCGAGTCTGTGTTCCGGGAACACTTCGGTTAGTTGTTTGACTTTCACAATGATATAACATGCTTGAACAAAAAGTGACTTGAGAGAAAGAAGTCAAGAGGAAGTTGACTCTTGACTGCAATCTTTAATTAGACCACTGGTTTGTAAACTGCACAATACCCTCAGGGGTGTCTGTGGAAGTCAAGGGCATCCGGGTCTTACTTCTCAATCCTCCGTGCCTCGAATAGTACTTGGCTTGCGGCAGTAAACTGTTTCTGCTTGGTAGTCCTGGCTTTAAGCCTCCCACAGGGAGATTCTTTTTAATGCTCCAAATCCTTTCCAGGGCCACTGTCAATATTTTCAAAAGCAAGATGGTGATTATTAGTGTATTCTCTTTTTAGCACAAAGTCTTGCATGTTTACTTGATGATTATATTTTTCTCTTATTGGGGTAGAGGTTTATTTTGTTTAATTCATCAAGCCACCCAAGCAAAGTCTTTGTCATTTATTTAATCTTGTATTTCTTTCCATACATTCAGTTATTCCCCATGCAATTAAGTCTCTACAGTGTTCTCCTATAATTTACACCTAAATAAATACATGGAAGCCAGATAGGTACACATATAACATGACATAAGAGGATCCAGAATAATTAAAAGTTAACACATAGAATTTATTCAGTCAACCTTATGATTCTGACTTAATTCCTGCAGTGAGTAGAAATGTTTCCACAGAGAAGAAAACCCAGAATTACCACATTACTTCATCCAACCGATTCAAGAATCCTCTAGAAGCCACAAAACGATGTTGCTTAACCCCCCTTCAAATAAGCAATAACTCACTAGATCCTATATTTAAAACACATAGCAAAATGCTTGGAAAATGATGTCTACACACTGATACCTAGCAAATTACAGGGCTCGTATCCTGATACCATTCAAGAAGTTTTAGTCATGATTTGTACTGGGCTGTGACCCGTAGTTTACAATCACTTCCTTAGGTTTTGAGACTCAGCCAACAAACATTTTGTGAGCTTCTGTGTGGAAAATTACAACCCGAGTCAGGTAGACTGGTAAATTCCGGTCAGTTGCCCTAAACTGTTTTTCTGATTTCTGAGCCTGCAGATTTAAGGCTGAAGACTCTCTACGGATCCAGGGCTGCCCTCCGTCACTGTCATTGAGACTCGATCTCTCTTTAAAAGTTAGGACAAGAAGGAGCATAGTCTTTGGGTTCAGAGGAGAGCAGCATTTCAGTCTCATGTTTACCACCTCTAGTTGAGTGACTTTGGGCCACTATGCCTCAGTTTCCTTATTTTCAAAATGAGGATAATAATATCCACCTTGAAGGATTATTGTAGGATGTAGAGGAGATGGATAGAAAGTGCTTGGTACTCAGTGGATAGCTGCTACTTATTTTATAGGGACAGTGATTTTACTGTCCAAGCACGAACTCAGATTCCACTGCTAGAGATACGATTACTGAGCTCACATGCCAAACTGAATGTTAATACTTGCCTCCCCATCCCCACATGGGAAGAGAATAGCTGAAGCTATCTATCAAGATCAGTTTTTTCCTCCTTCAAGGGCCTTCAAGGAAGACTCCACAATCTCCTGTCAAGACCTCATAGAGATTAGGCTGCTCCTTATATCTGACCTAAGTCTGCCTTTGCCGCTGAAGCCGGTGGGGTCTCCTGTCCCATCTAGAGACGGGAAAGGGCTTCTCTCCAGCCCTTGGCAACGGACTTTCAAATTCACATGCCCACAAACATCTATCAAACACTTCCTATGTGTGACGCCCTGTGAAAGGCCAAGGAAATAGACTTATACTTGGTGTAAACTGTGAAAACATCTGGTATATGGAAGGCAATTGAAAATGCAGAAGCAGAACTATGCAGACCCATGCAAACAAACCAGAAGCATACTACTAGTCAGATTTAGGCGTGCTCTTTCTGATGCAATTATAGGAAAAGCCAGAGTTAAAATTGAACAGAGACAATACCTGAAACATACATGCAGATTCTACAAAATACATAAAAAGATTCAAAGCAAAATAGTTACACACAAGTATTTAGTGTATTCAGGGGCAGAAGTTGCTGGAACAAAGAACACTACTTTTATTTGATATGATGTTTGGGTGAAGATGTAATAAAAGATGACACACCGGACTGGAGAGAAAGAGGTCTAGAAAGAAGCAGCTGCTTCTTTTAAGAGAAAATGAACTTCCTCAACTCTGGGCATGTCCATTCCAGGAGGGAGAACGAAGACAATGTGGGGAGCAGAGCCAGCAAGACCTCAGTGTTGGCAACCTGGTTTGAAGAGAGAAGGGTAGCAGGCGCAGGGGAGAAGCCACGAGAAAAGAATCGAGCTCTTTCCCAGAGTCTTCTAGACATTCTTCGCTCTTCCCTCTCGTGTCCGTAACTCTTTCTAGTTAGAAATCTTCTTAGGTCTGCTTTTACTCCGAATTTAAAAACCATGAAACCATGGTTCACACCAAAAACTCTAGCCAAGGGGACATGGTCTAGTTTCACATAGAAGATAAAAATATTTTTATTCCTTTTAGTGGTCTCTGGACTGTGAGTAATGAACACAAGGACTTGAATAGCCAGTTTAAAATTGTGTATGCTTCTATACTTCCCTTATGTGAACACGTTCAGAGATTTGACCAGAGGAAGAAAAAATTAAGTAATTTTAATTTGTGTTTGGTGACTCCTAGACTCTACAATTATCTTGACATCCCTGGCTGTATGTAGAAAATTCCTTGTATATTGTAGGTGCACAAAACATTTTTATTGTTTTGTGCACCTACAAAATCATGAACAACAAACCTATCTACATTTTCTTCACAACATTTTGCACTTTTAAAATTTGTACTAGATATAATAAATAAACCAGACTCAAAATGAAGTTTCCATGAAGTTAAGGCACAAAGAGAAACAAATTAATGGACTTGGCATATGCTTTTGAAATTCGTTGCAAAAGGAAACGTTGTATAAGGGGGAAAATGGTAAGCTGCATTAATAAAACGTTTAATGATGTAACCTCTGCAGGTTTCAGTCAGAAAAACACACAAGCCCTTGAAAATACTAAATTAACATACTATTTTTGCAAAGTCCTCCAAAGAAGTTCTTGGAAATACAGAAATAGTTTTTAAATAAATGGCAAAATAAATGCACTTGTCTATAATGAGTGTCTCACAAGCATATTTTTTGCTTTTAAGAAAGTTCTGCAGACGGGAAATCTTCAGGGAATCAATGAGAATGTATGAATGTTGACATTAGCTAAATTCTCCCCTATCCAGAAAGTTCCATAAATTGCTCCAAGATTCCATTTTCATCTGATTAGAATACATGATTTAAAAACCTCTCTCTCCCTGTCCTTCTGCCCTGCCCCACCTCTCCCTCGATACTAAGCATCTTTTTCCTCGCAGCAAGGCTCTGAATCCTTATCTAATAGAAACGGGTAAATCACTGATACCTGTCTTGCTACAGGTTTGAATCTGGAGACTGTACTGAAGCTGAACCAGAAAAATGGCGCTTTTTTCCCTAAAGATAACCCCGTGTTGTAAGCTACTAAATCAATTTAAAATCTTTTTTTTTCTGCTGTAAACATAAATTCTGTAAAGATAGACAGAATAAGCCTGCATTCAAACTTCAGCTATTCTACTAGCCAGCTGGGGGATGCTGGGCCAGTCGTTCCGCTGCTGAGACTCAGCTTCCGGATCTACAAAATGTGAGTAAATAAGAGCGTATATCCATAAGGGTGTTACAGGAATTTTATTTTTGTTTGCTTGGGGTTTTTTGTTTGTTTGATTGGTTGGTTGTTTTTTGAGACAATCTCACTGTGTAGTCTACACTGGCCTTGAACTCACTATGCAGCCTAGGCTGGCCTTGAATATGCAGCGATACTCCTGACTCAGCCTCCTGAGCATTGGAATTACAAGCATGTGTCACTGTTACAAGAATTAAGAGAAATAGTTTAAACAAAACTCAACCTGTCAAGTGCTGAAGATACTTCTGTAAATGACAGCCATTATCATATTACTATGTTATTATCACCATTGTCATTACTCTCACCCCAGCATCTAATGCACCTCACTGAGCCCACGTACTCATACATCAGGAACCTAGTTGGAGTGGGGTACACAATACCAGCCACCTACGACACGTGTCTTCATAACCCCGACTTCTGCTATCACGCAGGACCACAAGGACAAGTGGGATAGCTCATTTACCTTCGAGCCCCAGACTGGCCAGCTCCTGAGTTCCCTACAGCTGTGCAAACAATATTCAAAAAGAAATACAATGCGCATTCTGTTAAACATCCATAAAACCTAACTTCTGGATCTTATTCTCTTCTATCAACTTCATTTAACCAATGCAGGGGAAAATAGCACAGAAATAACCCACGGCTTCTGGGCACTTTCATAACTGTAATTATTAAATAAAACATGCTATAAGTAGCTTGACTTCAAGATAGATCCCCCGATTTATTAATAGACAGTACAAGCTCTTTAATAAGTTCACCCATGTTGCTATATGGCCTAGTATTGCTTCACTTGTGGTTGAGGGGAAATCCAGTCTGGACTCTTACTGAAATATCACTTTTGCCAATTAATTAGATTGCCCGTGCATGCGATGTTGTTTAAACATTCAAAAAAAATGCATCCATACATAGCTGTATAAATATGCTCAGATACATGCTTGAATACATGCTTATACCTTGGGATCCTAGAATTTTGACAGATTTTGGCACATTTATGAAATAGTAGATAGTGTTATTTAAAGCCACAATCTTGTATATCACACACACACACACACACACACACACACACACACAAAACAGAGTCCACCAAAAAAATGTATACACATTTCAGGAAAAGGAAAACTTGTATAAATATTTTAATAGTCATCAGACATTGACTCCCGGTAAATCAATTACTTTGTCCACAAACACATTAGGATTTTTATGATGTCTCAATAAATTTAGTATTAAAATATTTATACAAGTTTTTCTTTTCCCGAAGTGTGCGTACATTTTGGTGGTGTGTCATATATGCGTGTGTGTATGTATATATATATATATATATATATATATATATATATATATATATATCTGTGTATATATGTGCATGTGTGTGTGTGTGTATGCGTGTGTGTGTGTATATACATATATTTATGAGAGGTAAAGGCCAGGTGAACAAAATAATTGACTTTCTCAGTCTTTTCTTCCCCAACCCTTTTTTATGGAGGCCAGGACACCAGAGAAATACTTTTTCCCTATTTCTACTATGAGAAGAGAAAACCTACAGTGGACATAAGTAACTTGCAGTATGCTCTGTTTGGGTAGGAACTTGGTGCGCAATGGTGAACTGAAAGTGGGTAGACAGGTCCTTGAGGAGGCATCACACTCACCTCCAGTGACTGTTGCCAGGTATGAATGATAACTCATTGTTGTCAGATCTTCCTTTATCTTATTCCCTCCTTCCCCACCCAAGATAATCTGGATATCTAGATGTGTATGTAAAGGTTATTGATTTGTTAATGTTGACAACTGGTTCCCATATTTAAAGAATACTTTACAGAGCAAATAAATGTCTGCGGGGTTAATTTGGCATATGGGTCAACAGTTTGGGAACTTGAGCTACACTAAGGCTCATTCGATGTGGGGCATGATGGTCTGGAGGAGATGGAGGGCAGCGCTCTGATTGTGGACTTGGACCTTAGGCCGTTTCATTCATCTGGCTGGGTGAAGCAGGGGAAGGAGCAAGCTGGAGAGGGATGAGTTTTGTTTTGGATATGTTGATCCTGAGTGCTTAAGGACATTCAGGCAGAGGGGTTTCTCATAGAAATGTAGATTTCAGAGGCATCAAGTGAAGTCACAGGGGAAACTAGGGACTAGCTGAGACAATCCAGGGAGAGCTAATGGAACACAATTAGAAGACTGTGGGTAATACCCTGGCAAACATCAATATTTGAGGAGAGAGGAGCGGTGAGTAAAATGAGTTCTTAAAAGACAATGAGAAAGAATTTCCAAAGAAGATAAGAACCAGGACAGTTTCATATCATGCAATCTGAGGAAGGAACAAGGTTTGAGGAAAGGGCCATCAGGCGTGTTAAATGTTGCAGATCTCAAGCCAGCAAAGGGTAGAACAGAATCCACTGGTCTTAGCCATATCGTGTCACCAGACACCATAATGAATAGAAAGTCAATAGGATTTGAGGGCGGAAATGAATTTGGAATTCGGTTCTGCCACTTACTTAAAAAAGCATAGCCTCAGACGAGTTTTAAATCCTCTCGAAACCCCAGTACCCCGCCAAAAGTAAATCCTCCTAAAAATCTCAAGTTACTCATCCTAAAATGGGGGCTATAATGCCTATATATCATATAGCTTTTGTGAAGGTTTGTGATAAGCAAAATGAAGTCACCCTCCTCAAGTTGTTTTCATTCTAGTGGGAAAGTCAGTAAAGGAGTGTGCAACTAAATAGGCCACTTCAGGTAGCAGTAGGAAAAAAAAAGCAGAAAAAAAAGAAGTAGTAGAAAAGATTAGAGAGTGGTTTAAGGGAAAGTTGGTGTCTACCCTAACCTGGTGGAGTGGGAAGGCCGCTCTGAGACAGTGGCAGATGAACTGAAACTCTAATGAAGACACTCAGTGGCTGGGGTGAAGGGAGAGGGTCTGGAGGCAGACACAAGTTTGGCACGCTCCGGAGTATCAAGAAAGCCTGTGTGACTAAACTGGACTGGAAAAGTATGGAAGATAAATTCAGAGAGGTGAGCAGGTGAAATGAGAATCAAATTCAGTCTAAGAGTTCTAAAAACCACTGGAGAAGTTTGAGCCTGGAGGCAAGGTGTGGAGATGCAGTGTGTAAACTGTGTCTCTGGTTTCCGTGTAGAGACCAGACACAGGACCACAGTAGAAGCTATTACAGGAGCTGCTGCTGGGCCTGTGAGAGATGTGGGGGCCTGACACAGCTGTAAGATTTAGATTTATTTCGTACGTAGGCTCAGCAGGATTAGCCGATGGAGTGTGGAGCGAGTGTGAGGATTTGACTTCTAAGAATCTGTCTGAATCAGCTGAGTGAAGGGGGTGCTATTTCTTGATATGGAGAAGACATGTTATGAGTGGGTTTTTAAAATTCTGGGGTACAGAATTAGAGCTCATTTCTGGACATGTTAAGTGTGAGAGGCCTGCCAGACATCCAAATGTAGAGTCAAGTAGGATTTTAGGATTTGAAGGGGAAAGCAGAGAGTAGCAATATACATTTTGGAGTCGTCAGTACAATAGAGCTAAATATGCTCGCCCAAGGTGAGCATGTAGATAAAGGGCCCAGGGTCTCTACATTTGAAAGGCCAGGGGAGAGTCTGCAAAGAGGATGGGGAGAAACTGGTCAAAGAGGTAGGGGCAAAACTAGGTGAATGGAACAGGGAGATTAGTGAGCAAGTTGAGGAAGTGTTTTCAGAGAGAAAGAGTAAACAGTTGTGTCAGGTGCTACAAAGACACGAGTATAGCAGATGGGTTGTTGGCTTTGACATGCAAGAGGAAAATTATTTGCCGTCTGGAAAAGAACAATTTCCTTGAGCTCACAGGAATGAAAGCTTAACTGAAAAAGGATATATAGAAGTAAAGACAATGGATCAAGTATACTTACTCTTAACGTCTACAAATAGCTACTATAGGAGCCATTGAAGTCCCTAAAAGTTTTGTATAGAATTCTAGGTGTGTATTACAAAGTGTGTCTTCCAAAAGAGAAGCCGTACTTGTCAGGGGTAGTTAAAGGCGGAGTATATCACTGCCGATCCTGATCTAGAAGGTCCAGTGGCTGGCTCAGGGCACCGATAGTAGGAATGGGCAAGTTTTCTCTTCCATAAGTAAAACCCTTTAAAATGTAAGCTGTATAATATGGTGTATGCTTGTGATTCTAGCACTCAGGAGGCTGAGATAAAAAAATCTCCAGTTCAAGGCCAGCCTGGGCTACACAGTAAAAACCTGTCTCGAGAAATCATCCAAAATAAAATAATAAAATAAATAAAATAAAATAACCTCTTAAGTCAGTGGGATCTATCAGTTTTTAAAGAATTTTCCAGGCTGAAATAGTACCTCTGAGTGACCTCTGGTGGGTGATATGAAAATGCAGCTTAGTCTCTATTTTGCGTGAATGATACTTAAAAAGGTTTCCTAGAAATATCAATTTTTACTTCCTATTCACTTAAACTGTCTCACAATCAAGTCTATCCAGTAAGAATTATACAACGTTCAACTAGCATATAAATTACCTTGTACCCTATGTAGTCTTTGAAAATAGTGAAGATAAATCCAAACTATAATAGCATAGGCTTATAAAAACATTTTAACCACTAGGAAATAGAACTTGTAGGCTGACTTTCACAGCTGAAATATCATAGTTCATTCTGCATCCATTCATGGAGTTCGAAATAGGCTTTATTACTTCCTTGAGACATTACATGAGCAAATGCGGCCATGTACTGGTCTCTCATCTTGTAGGTGATATAAGAAGTAGGCGATACAAGAAGATCCAAAAGCTACTTCTATAGCTGGTTTAGAAATGTAAAGTGGGCCTGCACATCATGGAGTCTGAAATGATTTGCTCCAGGCCTGCAGCATCTGCTCTTAGAATCCTGACGGAATTTGGGACCCACCTCCCCAGAACAATCCTCCTCAGAAAATACGAAGTTCTTTGAGCATAGACATCCTAGTTTAAATTCTTTCATTTCTTCTAGCAATTGCTGGTACCCAAGTGCATTTCAATAAAAACCTGATAATTTGAAGAGCATAAAATATACACACAGTAATCGCTAAGAAGGCACCAGGAAAATGAGGGGCACTAGCAGTCTCAGAAGTATATCTATGGGGATTCTGGAGCTTCCAGAACATATCTGTTCTCACCCGAAGCCCTGGTGAGAGCTGTCATGGCCAGATCATGTAACTCCTGAAACTCACACACTCTGTGTTTGTGGGATGAACTCCTTGGATGATGTGACCTGTTTAAATAACTTAATTCTTCTGAGTCAGTAGTTGGCAAAGTGTGTTCTCTGAACCAGCGGCATCAAACTTTACTTGGCAGAAATATAAATTCCTGAGCCCTGCCCCAAACCTACTGAGCCAGATGCCCTAGGGCTGGGGCCAGAAATCTGCTTGGAATAAAATCCTGGGTTATTCTGATAAAATCGAAAATTTGGGAACCACTGTCGTTATCCATATCTATATTTCTAAGACCAAAGATGTTACTGTGTTTTACAAACATATGGGAAATTTTTTACTTGTTATTAAAGAAAAATAATGCCACAAAATCAGGACAGTAAAATACAAAAGATATTTCGCTCATTTTTTTCTAAATATAAAGGTTTATTTGGGCATAGGCACAAATAATTAGAGAAATTTAAAAAAATTCAAGAATTTCCCAGAACCCATTGACCCATTTTTTCTTTTCATAGGTATAGTTGCAATAATAAATGAAATAATCATGCTGCCATCAAATAAGTAATTCCATATTCATTTCACAGATATACTTCATTTGTCACTGAGATTACCTGCAGATGGGTTATTAATGTGGCATTCATCTCTCTTGAAAGAAAGCTCTTCTTCTAAAACTTCCTTAATTCTCTTATGTGGCTCACAGTATAAAAATTTCTTCCCTGAAAAGCATTAAGAAACCAGTTACTGGGGGCTGGGGATTTAGCTCAGTGGTTAAAGTGCTTGCCTTGCAAGCACAAGGACCCAAGTTCAATCCCCAGCACAAAAAAAAAAAAAAAAAAAAAAAAAAAAAAGAAACCGATTACTTATGATATTCTGCCTAATCTTCTAGCGATTACACCTAGAGAATAACTTTTTTAAAAGACACATCACTTCATACACGTATCACACAACTTACCCTGCAGATACTATCTTGGAAATGTCTCTCCCATTGCAGTTTCAGGCTCTTCGGGATTTCACACTTTCATGTAATTCCTGAACTTGTGGGCTAAGTTTCAGGTACCTCACTTAGGCATGATGAAGAAATAGATGGAATTTTCTCACTAGCGTAAAGAAAACTTTCAATCATTTATCAATAAATTCTTATTAAAGCTCTACTCTGTGCCAGGCATTTGGCTCAGGGTTGAAGACAAAACAATGGACAAGAAAAGTGTGAGCAATGCACTTGTAATTCAGGCACAGAATATACAATGACTTCCGCATTTTTAAATCATTGTTATAAAGATCAAATCTGGATTATAGCGGTGAACCACTTATGGACGTGTGACTTCTTTCTGGCCTCTAAATTTGTCTCTAATTACTACTATTCTCAAAGACTGAATCATTTGTTCTAAATACCTTAGCTATATTTCTTTTCTTTCTTTCTTTTTCACTCTTCATTTTGTTTTTCTTTCTTTCTTTTTTTTTAACTACAAATTTACTTTTTTTTCTGCTCATCCTGAAGGTGGAGCTCCAGAGGCACAAAAGGGCTCAGTGCTCTCTGCTTTCGAGGTCGGCCTCTCTCCATTGCTTCCCGGGCCCAGCCCTACAGCACTTCCGTCTATTTCCACCTTGGTAAGTGCTGTCTTCTCTGCTAGAACTGTCTCCTGATTTTTTTGCCTGTACAACTTCTACTCAAAGTTCATGTCTCAGCTTAAATGTTAACTCTTCAGGGAAACTAACTCCTTGGCTCCACAGTGTAGAAATGTCCTTTTCTCATGATACACCTCTTTTGTCTTTCCTTTCCTTTACTGTAATTTGCAAACAGGCTCATTGCACTTACGTACATTTTTTGTGTAGCTGTTAATTTAATATCTGTCTTCTTTACCAGACCATAAGCACTATAAGAATGAGGAGATTGTCTTTCAATTTATTAGAACCCTAGAATAGAGCTTGACATAACAACAGATGCTCAGCAATGTGTGTTTGGGTAGAACTAACACTATTAGTTAGATTAGCTTGAAGTAAAGATGATTCTATGCACATGTCTGCCAATGCAGTCTTGTGAATGTCAGGAAACTGGTACCCAGTTCAAGAGCCATGGAAAACAAATACTTTAGTTATTTCAGATTTGGTTTCAAACTCACAGTGACACGGCAAGTATCTCATCTTTTCCAGACCAATTAATAAAAAAACACAAGTGAGCCCATTAGACTTGAGTATAGACTGGCCCAAAGGGGGCAAGAGATCTGCTGCCCCTGACTGGCCCTGGTTCATTCCTGGTCATGAAATAGACCTAGTCACAAGGACTCAAACACACCATCATACATGGTAGAATTAGATACTTCTAGGATCTCATTCTTGTTTTGTAAAAGTAGAGAGTCATATAAATGAGGAATAAATGTAGATATTACTTGAACAAAATTTTGATTTAAACTTTTTCTATAGAATCATGATCTTCAGCCAGAAAAGGGTTTAACAAACATGACTAGGAGGGAAGCAAAGTCTATAATGGGACAGCAGAGAGTTACCTGCTCTAAGTTCAGGTCTCCTGACAAATTTCAGCTTTGTTGCTAACAAAATGTACAGAGGAAATCACTAAAAGTCATTAGAGGAACTGTGAAAATTGAGAGAATGGTAAGGAGCTAGTATAGGCAAATATCTTCTGCTTAAAATAAGAAGAAAGAAAGGAGGGAGGGAGGGAAGGGGGAGAAGGGAAGAAAATCTACAAACTGTATCATAGATTGATGTAGATCATCACCAACATTTGCAGTGTATGGTCAGCAAATGACTTGGATATATAAACGATGAGGATTAGTGATCATTATGTGTTAAGAAGAACATTACGTGTTAATAAATAAAGTTATTCTAGACTTTCTTTCAGAACGATGTTATTTCAAGCTTTTTTGGTTGTTGTTGAGAACTAACAACTGCTACAGTTTATTTAGTGTTATCATGCCTTAGGCATCTTACATATATAGTTTCCCTTTCCCACAATTCCTGTGGGCAGGTATAATTATTTCTTTTTTATAGTTAAATCCATTTATGCTGAAGATTGAAATTTTTCGAATTTTGGCATGAAATTCGTACATATTACTTAGAAAAATTCAAGGAACAAGAATGCGAAGAGAACTTATTTCATTATGTTGGGTTGTTATGGGTGTTCCAAAAATGTATTGCTAGGCATTGAAGGGTTAAGAAAGTGACTTCCTAAAGTCATAAAACTAAAGTCATTAAAAACAAGAGCCCACACCCACCTGACTCTCCTGCACCTCAGGAATTACTAAACTACTAAATTTGGAGGCACCCACAATGTATTTGCATTTTAACAAAATATTTGATAAAGTGGATCTGTAGGCAGCAGAATGCCCATTGCAGAGATGCTTTTAACAGATCAAGAGCTTCTAAAGACTACTTGGTCCTGTTGAAATCACCATCTAATTTGCTGATTTGGGTAAAAGCACTACCAGCAAATTCACCAGTTGTGAGAATGTCACAGACATGGGTGAATGATTAAGTTGCAGAATGAGGCCTTAGGGACTTATTCTAAACCTGGAAGAAAGTGCAAAAATCCATAGTAAGGTATTGGTAAAGATAAATATAATGATTTGTATTTGGGATCAAACAGATCAAATACATAAGTAAAAGACTGAAAAGGCCTGAATCAAAGCTATCCAGGAGACCAGAACTGCAGAAAGAAAGACAGACAAACTAAAGAGTATCATAACTTGCATTTTTCCAGGGTGTTAATATAATATCTGCTAAAATAGCAAATGTTATTTTGGATCCACTTAGTAGAATTATACTGTTCTGATCAAGAGAATTAAAGTTCCACCACACTATATAATCAGATCAGACCTAGAATACTGGCTTCTGGAATTTAATTAACTGGACTGTGTAGGAGGAGTTCAGCCGGAATGGTGAGAGCACTACAAATGATGTTAAAGGTGAGCTTACTTCTATAACAAATTTAGTGTTCAAATAGCCTCTATATAATTCAAGGATATTCACATGGCCAAAGACCTGTCAGCTTTGCTTTCTCTGTGATAAAACTACCCGCCTTTATAAACTAGTGAGTTTGGACACCTGCATTAACTCATTACTCCTTTCCCTACAACTTGCCCAATGCTTGGCATATAGTACACATCGATATATGTTGAATTGGTGTCTGAATAATTAAGTTCACCCTTTACTCCTGGAGCCACAGGACCAAATAACCTTTAGATGCTAAGCATTTTAATAGGAAAATCGCCAGAGAGAATTTTAAGTAGGAATAAGGAATTTGTATTACTTAAACACACTGAATTTAATTGCTCTAATTAAGGCCTCTGCATGCTGTTAATAATAACAACAGGAATGAAGTATGGAAACCACAGTGGGGCTGATACTGGGGGAAGAGGCCCCTTTCTCGGGAAGGTACCAAGTCTGTGACTACTTTTTGATGAGGTCTCAGGGGTATACGGTCCACTGCATTCTAAGTACTGAGGACTTCAACCCAGCACTCCCTCCTGGGGTTGGCCAAGGCAGAGGGAACCTGGAACACCTCCAGCTGCTCCCCAGAGATGCAATCATGGAGGAGCTGCTGGAGGGTTGGAAGCTGATCGCATTCCTCTTTGGGCCTATTATGTTCGCCATCATTCCTTAACACCTGCAGAGGACTGTGGTTGCAAGCAACTGTGAAATAGCTGTAAATTCACAAAACAATGTAGCTGAGTGCTGCAACCTGGTCAAGACTCAAGTTATAATCCCATCAGACATGGTCGGATGTGGCCAGGAACCAGAACTGTCTTTATATGTTTGAATATTGCTTGTGTGTGTGACAGGGCGAGGAAATGGCGGTATGTTAAAATATGACCTGTAATTGTGAGATTCTAAACAAATCAGGGAATGATTTGTGGATTTAAGAATCTAAGAGGTAAGAGTTGAAGTATTTCTCCAGCTCTGATTGAGTGATGTTGCAAATTATTTCCTTTCTTCTGGTCTGTACTTCAGTTTCCTGATCTATAAAAATGAAAGAATTGGCAAAATGATCTGCATGTTCCCATGAGCATTTATACTCATATACATACACACACATATATATTATGTACATGTAAATATGTGTGAGTCATATATGGCTGTATGTACACCTACATCCGTATCTGTATAATATTCAGACTAGTGCCACTACCCACTCATTAAGTCGAAGGTGACGCTGGGCTCTGATGCCTTTCGTGAAGGAGGGCTGAGGGTCACGGACAGGACGCCTCTGCCACAGGACCCTCACCTCAGTCTCTCTCTGCCCAAGCAGCTCCTCCCTTCTTCCTGCCCAAACCAGCGCGGCTTCGGCCAGTTGGATTCCAGCCTGACCCGGCCCCCCTTCCACTCGTCCTCCGCAGCCACCTCCCTCCTGCAGAGTGCAGAACTCACATGGTCTGCGGGGCTCCTGGGGGGCGCCGCCCGGCTCCCCGCGCGCCCTGCCCCCCAGCCCTGCCGGCTGCCGAAGCTGCTCCGGGTCGCGGCCAGCCTCAGGCTCCGCAGGCGCGGTCACCACCAGCGCTTCCCGCCGCCACATGCCGCCGAGTCGTGGCGTCCGGAGGCTGCCAGACCTTCTCCGCTCAGCTCAGGCTGCTTGGCAACGCGAGGCGTCTTCGGTTACCGTAGCGACGGAGGATGCTCTCTACCAACTTCTGAAGGCCTCAGGTGTGAAGTCCCGCGTGCCAAAGGTACTGAAGTTCTAGAGCTCCCATTCCTTATTGACTCTCAGCTTTTCTCACACCAGCTCTTCAAGAGAGACTTTCCAGATCCCTGATGGGGAGACTAAGATTCAGAAAAACGGAAATCTCTAAGGCCACACAGTAGGAAGTGTGCAGCTGGAATGTGAACTAGTGTGGGGGCAGATTAGAGGGACGTAGAGAAAACAACAACAACAAACAACAAAATCCCACAGGGCAAAAGCTGGATGACTAACATTGTAAAATCATCATACTTATCTGTGGCTGATAATCCTAAAATCATCACATGCTTCTCATGTACCTTGTGCTTGAGAAAATGTACCCCTACTGCATCCTTATGAAATCGTTACTCTCTTTACTCTACGCTGACCTTGTCCCCTTCCCAGAAACAAAGGCTAAGACCCTAACTGGCTCAGACAACACCAATCAGTCAGTGCAATGGTTATTTTTAGAAACCAACTTACCCCTATAAGTAGGAAGTAAGTCTCAAACTCCCTGGGCGTCCTAAGCAAGATGCCCCTATCTGTGGCACCACCCTGCTGCTAAAACAGCTCTTCTGTTTTCTTTGCACTTGCCACACTTTGAATAAACTTTGGCTTTGCACTGTATCAGTCTTGACTCCCCCATTTTCCTCCGTGAGCCCCACTTCTTCATTCTTCACCAGAGTGCAGGCGAGGACCTGAAGAGAGGCAGACAGACACAGCAAAGAGGGGCTGTGAAAGGAAAAGGTCAAAACAGGACTTTGAAAGGGGAGAGTTTAGGATGGCAGTGGTCAGACTGCTTCACACATAATTACTAATTTTACAGGGGAAGACATCAAGTTCAGAGAAGTTAGATTTGAAGAGCAAGAAAGGAAATCCAGAGGTTTTTGTTTGGAGCATGAGCTGCTTTTGTTTTTCCTTTCTGCACTCATTTTAAAAAGAATTATTTTGTTGTGTTAATTTTATACAAATTAAATGTGCATTATTTCATAACATTAAATGGTTCTACAAGACTTATAACCAAATAAAGGAGATTCTGTCTCCATTGCACCCCAGAGAAAACTACTTTTTACTCATTTGGCTAATAGAGTAATTTAGTATTTACGACCAGATCAGTGGAACAAAAGTCTAGAAACAGATCCAATTCTGTCTGATCACTACCTAAATGACAGAAATGTTACTTCTGTGGAGTTTTTATGTGTTCGTGGGTGAGGGGATGTCACGGTTTATTTCTAGATGTCCCCTTGGAGCCTCATGTAGGTGGGACTCTTGGGAGGTGATTGGATCATGAAAGTATGATACTTCTCAGTGGATTTGTCCAAAGATGAGTTTATGGCTAAATGTGATGTTGGGAAGTAAAGTCTGGTCGGAGGGGGTGGCCACTGGGGCTATCGCCTACAAGAGTCTATCTCCTTCCCTTCTCATTTGGTCTTTTTCTCTGTTTCCTGCTGCCATGCCATGAGCTATTTCTCCTCTGCTATGCCCCTCTGCCACGCCACACTGCCTTGGAGCCAACCAACTGTAGACTGATAATTCTACAAACCGTGAGCTAAAAGAAATCTGTTCTCCTTAGAGTTGTGGGTTTCAAGTATTTTGTCTCAGCGATGAAAAAGTAACTAGGACGGAGGAGGTCTTTCTAATAAGTGGTATTGGATAAATTGGGCAGTCATCTGGGAAAAATGAAACTTGACTTTTACCACACATCAAACAAAAATCTCAAAACACTGAACGTAAAACACTAAAGCTTCTAGATGATAACTAAAAAAGATCTCCATGATCTTGAGGTAGGAAAACATTTCTCAAACAAGAAACAAAAGGCATCAATGGTAAGAAAAACAATAGGTAAATCAGAAGTCATTGAAATTAATATACTCTCTTCGTTAAAACCACCAGAAAGAGTGTGAAAAGTCAGCCACACATGGAGGCACCTGTAATCCCAGCTACTTGAAAGGTTAAAGAAGGAAGACTGCAAGTTTGAGACCAGGCTATGCAACTTAGTAAGACTGATTCAAAATAAAAAATTAAAAAAAAAAAAAAAGGCTAGGGAGGTATCTCCATAACTGAATACTTGCCTATACGTGTCAAGGCCTTGGGTTCAATTCTCAGTGCTGAAGTAAAAAATAAGTCTGCAAAATCTAGCCACAGACTGGAACAACATTTTTTCCGATATGTATGACCAACAAATAACCAATATCCAGGTATATGAAGAACTGCTACAAATCTATAAGAAAAAGGCTCATAACCCACTAAGAAAACAGAGAAGGATGAATAAGAACTTCACAAAAGAAGAGCTACCTAATCAGGGGGTAAAATTTTGCTTCACATCATCAGTCATCAGGATAATGCAGTTGAAACTGCAATGAGCTATTACTACACACCTGCTAGAATAGCTGTTACGGAGTGAGCCATCACCCTGTTTTTATTGTTTGGTTTTAGTTTTGTGGAAGCTAAAGAAAAGAAACCACAGTTCCTTGCCAAAATAGTACATTTTATACTTATTTTTATCAATACTTTATACCCAAGAAAATTTGAAGTGGTATGTAATTGAAGATACACATAAGATGATTAGAAATGTAAAAATCAAAGGCCATTTAGAAGGGAACAAATTGCCTAATTTAATATAAGTACTACAATTGACAAGTTATCTCCAAGTTTTTAATATTGGAGAAAAGAAGAAAGCAGTAATTGTATGATTGGTACTTGATTAAATAAATTACATATTTATGAGTAAAAATGTTCAGACTTATTTATTTTTTCTAACTAAAATGTGCTTAAATTTCAATGAAGTGAAATGAAAAAGAACAACATGTCCACTAGATGGAGGCAAAACCCAAGACTAAATCTTTCTTGCAGAAAAATTTTAAAATGTATTCAATATAAAAACACGACATCTTTATTAAAGAACTAAAAAGTTAATATATTGTTAAGTTAATGTATAAATTTCATATTATTTTTAAAACTTTGGTGGATTAAGTTTTGCACTCTGTATTTAATTCTATGGATTTATAACAAGTATCAAATCATTTCAGTCTTTTTTCTGCTCTGTTTTGGGGTAACCGAATAAGGAATCAGGTTCAATGCTATTGGTTTTTCTTCAGGGAAGTAAATACTATAATAGCTTTGGTAGCCTATTCTAGATTCTAACAACCCTGATCTAAATTATTTTAAAAGCCAGCCAAATCCTTCTTATATAGCAAAAAGCCATCTTTTCAAACTTATTGAATCCTTCCAAGTGTACTTGATTTGGGGCAATTATCTTATTTCTTACTCTGTCATTTAATGGAGAAACTGTTTCTTACAAAAGCCTATTGCTTGGGATTTTAAAATTCCAGTGAAGCACAAGTTTGAGCCCCAGCATTGCCCCCCCAATAATACTAAAATAAAATTCCAGTGAATTGGTAAAATGATTTTTGTTCATTTTTTTTTTTTTTATAACTCACAGTACTCTGTAGGCCTTCACGAAGTTACAGCCCTAAAATGTAAGAAGTCATCATGTATTCCTGCTTGTTACAGAAATAACAAAAGAACAACATAGTCATCTTTGGACACCTGCCTTTAAAATTCAACTTCATTGAAGAATAACTAACGTAGGAAACAACTGCATTCTATTTAAAGAATTCAGTGATTTTTTTTTACAGCAGTATAGACCTGCAAAACCACCAACACAATCAAGATACAAAGTATTCCAATGACCTCCAAAATATTCGCCCTGCCCTTTTAGAGTCCAACTTCTGAGTCTGTCAACAGACAACCACTGTTATTCTTTCTGTCTGTAAATGAGTTCATTTTTCCCCAAATGAATATTCATTTGTTCCAACATCATTTGTGTAAGAGAATTCCCCATTAAATTCATTGGCACTTTTGTGAAAACTCAATTGGCTATCTGTATCTGGATTTACTTCTAGATTCTCTTCTGTCCTATTGGCCTTTATGACTAACTCGAGTGCCTTGATACTAGTTTCATAGCTAATCTTGAAAATAGGTTGTATAAGTCCCCTTTGTTTTTCTTTTTAAAAATTGTTTTGGTTCTAATGACTTTTCAACTAACAGGATTTTTGTTTATTTATGTTTTATGCCATAAAATGCAGTTTGCTTCTACTTAACGCATGACCCTTCCTATATGAGGTAGTTAAGACAGCCAAATTCATGGAAGCAAAGTAGAATATAGTTGCTGGGCACTGGGGAAAGATGGAAATGGGGGGTGGACGTTCAGTGTGCAAAATGAGTGAGTCCCACAGATCTGCTATACAGCACTGTATAATGGGTAACAATATTGTACTGTACACTTACATTTTAAATTTTTTTATTAGTACATGTTTGCAGTACATAGTGATTATATTCATTGTGGGAAATTGGTACATTTACACTATTAAGAGGATAAATTTCATGTTAAATGTTCTTCTCACAATAAAAAAAAAAAACCAAGGACTTTTACATGGAAGAGGAAACCAATTAACAAATTTGTTTTTGGCTTATACATAGTGTGTATATTTTATATACGAATATATGGCATACATTCTTAAAATGTATATACAAATAATCAGATTTTAAAATACCTATTAAACCTTTAAAAACAAATACAATTTACTCCTAATAGTAATATGTATATCCTCAAACCCTACCATACATGAATCACAATAAAACAATACTGAAGAAATTGGAGGTTGGGGATTTAGCTCAGTGGTGGAGCACTTGCCTAACAAGTGCAAGGCCCTGAGTTCAAACTCCAGCACCAAAAAAAAAAAAAAAGAGGGAAAAAGAAAATGGAATTTTTGTTATTCTAATTACTGACAAACTAACAGGTGCTATGCATCTCAGCAACTTTCTTCTCGCTGGAACATGATACCCAACACCCACCATCTTAAAGGAGAAGTTTATTTCGCCTCACTTTTCCATCTTTGGTCAGTGTGCTCCAAGGCAGGAATAGCACGGCAGCGTTGCATATTAGAGGAAAAACTGCTTGCATCATGGCAGCCAGGAAGGAGAGCTAGAAGGGAGGAGGCAGGGATGAAAATACTCTTCCAGGTCATGCCCCCGTGACCTGCCTCTGACCAGGCCACAGCCTAACAGCAAGACAGCTGTGGGTCCGCGTAATCGATCATCCTCCACAAGCCCTGCCTCTGAGCACATGAGGTTTTAGGGAGACATTTTCTATGTGAACCATAACAGTATGCAAATAATAACATTCAAAAATGCTACAAGTAGAGAGTTGTTATATTTGAACATAAACTTTGTGGGAAATTAGCTCAAAGAAAACACACTGAACACACATTGAATCATGCATTCTTAATCAACTTTATAAATCCAGTCAATAGCACATAGTGTGTGGTAAAGAACAAAGGTGCTGGAATCACAAAGTTTGAAATTTGCCTCCTCATGTATTAACTGCATGACAGCAGTCCATTAACTTTTGTAGGCCCAATTTCCTCATCTGAACAATGGTATCTACTGAGCATGGTGATTGTGAAGCTAACCTGAAATGGTGAATGTGAAGCACTTAGCACAGTTGACCTACATCAAGCACTCCACTTGTAGCTACTGATATTATCACAGTGGTTTGGTGTGCCACACTTTGTAGATATATAAGAACTTTTATAAAGTTCAGATGAGGCTATTCCATTCATGCTAAAGATGTTAGGTGGATTTGATAAACAGATACTAATATGTTTTTGTACACTGTGATTTTAATGTATTTCATTTTGAAATTTGTAAAATAGTTGCCAAAATAAATTACACCATATGATTACATTCCAATAGCAAATTGAAAGAACTTTGATATGCAATAATCGAATGTATTCTATTTTCTTGTTTATTCTGTTTGTTTACATTTGACCCTCCTAGCTCCTTCCCCATTACCCTCTTGTCTCAGGGGTGATTGGTTTCTCCAGCCCCCCCCATTCCTTTTATTTTCTAGAAGCAAATTCTAGGTGCTGACTTAATTGCAATTTCATTCAACAATGCAGCACAAAATTCACATTTGTAATGTTTCAACCTATTAAAAATCAGAATGTGGCTATCATCTCTGTTGATACAAAAGAAATTAAGAGTTTTTTGAAAAAAATCAACTAAGGAGTAAAATTTCTAGAGGCCAAAACCTGGAGTAGGAAACAATAATCAGTACTGGAGAACTCCCTTTTCCTAATTATATGTTTTAGCCCAATTTTTGGATGTGTTTAAGCAATCTCATTAATTATTAAATACGTACAGTAGAATCAATGATTCCATAATTTTTTAATGCATACTGATGGATATTTGGAATCCCTAACAAAATCTAAGGAAAGTATGACTTAATTTATTATTTATTTGCATGCTAATGAAAAAGACCAAGTTATGAGATTTCTTGACTTATTTTCAATAACATTTAGCCAGGGACTTATGCAATGTCTGGAGACATTTTTTCATTGTCACAACCAAGGGCTGGAAGGTGCCAGTGCCATCTAGTGAGTTCAGGACTTCCAGGAATATTGCTAAACATCTTACAATGCACAGGAAGTTCCCCTCCCCACTACCACATACACACATAATACAGAATTATTGGCTTCAAATGTCAATAGTACGGAGGCTGAGAAACTAATTACAGTTAACTTTGTAGATGGACTCCAAACCACCTTATCCTCTAAGGGTGAAACTACAAGCAAAAGAAAAATGAAAGGATTCTAGTATCTTTTCTCCCTTGTAAGGTTTACATTTCTTCAAATTTCAAGAAAGAAATAATTAAAGCCATGTAAAAGGAAATCTGCCTCCTGCTTTTTTTTTTTTCTGGTACATGCCCTGAAGTGTCTGATTCTTGTCTTAGTCTTTGTATGCTTCTCCCAGCAAAGCTACATCTTAGACACAGAAATCTCTGTAATCAGTATACATTTTCTTGGTCTTTGCAATCAGTATACATTTTGTTCAAGAGCTATTAAACTAGGCTTCGGAACAAGCAGATGGGCCCCTAATGTTTCTCATGATGTCAGACTGTCTCACTCTCTGATTATTAAAAATTGTCTCTGATCAATGTATCTGTGTATGAACTCCAGTGACTGCACAGGAGACAGTGACCTTTCTGAACTGAAATTAGTTCTCCAGTGTTTTCCTGATTTTTATGTACTACACATCTAGTGGAGATGAAACGCTCAACATACTGTAATAGAAAGAGAAAAAGGAAAATTAGGTTATTTTTTGGTTATAGAAGGTATTTCCTTCATTAAGCTGATCTTCTGGCTTACAAATCTTGCCACAGTGAGAGATACTGGAGGATGTGGCCATGTCATTAAATTCATAGTGAAGATTATTAGATGTACCTGAGTTTTGAATGGATAAAATAATGAAGCAAAAATGAATATTTTGTATTTTTATTCCTCTTAATCAGTATTAATAAGAACTTATCAAAAAAAGGAAAAAAATTATGTATGAATTTAAAGAAACTCATTTAATAGGCATCAGGAAGATGAACATAGAATAAGCAGTAAGTCATTCACAGCCTTGGATCCACTCTGGAAATACATTTTGTCAAAATCTCCATTTCCTTCCAGTCCAGTTATTTTGCTTACTCCTTGAGTTTTTTCTTTCTTTTGGAGGAAAGGTTTATTTTGACTCACAGTTTGTAGAGGTTTCAGTCCATAATCATCTGTCTCCAAGGCAGGGTGGCATGGCAGACAGGCATTGCAGAGGAGAAACAGTTCATGGCAAGCAGAAGGCAGCAAAAGCAGCAAGAAGCAAGGGACAATCAGTGACAACAGTAGCTCGCTTTCTGTCCCTTATATTCTATTCTACCTGCCCTTCGGTGGGGCACCCTTCATCGTAGCCTCACGCCATGAATCAACCCCAGCATCACAACCTTAATTCCAGAATCACCCACTCTAGATCCAGCCACCTCCAAAAAGCTCCATCTTGATTGCAGGAGGCTTTGAGGGGGACATCTACAAGCCATAACAGTATTTCATGTTGAAATGAGTATTCTGGACATATTGAGTTAAACATATCCTTTTAACCTAATTTTCATCTATTTTTAACATGGCTACTAAAAAACCCTTAAAATTACATACATGGCTCATACTGTTTCTATTTGATAACACTGGCTTAATTTCTACTTCTTTTGGGTCTCCTAGGGGGAATTTCAATGAATTAAAAACATCAACAGGCTATATTCAATTCTTCTTACTGTGTTTTTAATAAACAAAGATCTTAATTTCCATTTAGAGAAAGCACTTTGTATTACAAAGTTCCATGGCTATCTAATAATCCTGCAGAATTAGAGCATCCCATGAAAACTAATTTTAGTAAAGCATGACTGATGATTTGGTAAACAGATTTTGTAGGCAGTTCCATAAATTTCTAGGGCCATTTCAGGTAGGGTAAAGATGGTATATGTGTTAATCAGGAATAGAGTTGATCCAGAGATTTCATTCTGGTGTGGGATGTAAGTCTCAGGACAATGTCTGGTTTTGATTGCGATCTTCCAGCAATAGTTGTGGGTGCCATAATAGATAGCAACACATAGAAATACATGACTGTCCTCACATCTCTACTGCAAAGACTCTATGTCCCATCACCATTGTAGGTTATGTGCTAGAAAGCTCCCTGGAGAAATGTATTTGAGATTTATAAAGCCAAAGCCAACTAACTTGACTGGAAGCCTATGGAGTATGTTTACCTTCAACAATAACAAAAGTCATCTCTTCCTCAAGCGTATAAATAAAAATTAAGCCCTTAGTTATTAAAAGGATTTTATTTTTAAGTCTTTGCATAAACTTTCCACTATTAGGGAAAATTTTATTTGCAAGCTATTTAGCTATTTAGACTATGTAAACTGCGAAGTACCAGTATATAATAGTCAAAAGCACCATTAGTGAATGCCTTCCACAGAGGGATCTAGTAAATACTGACAAAAGTAAAGAGGGAACAAACAATAGCCAGGCTATGTATTTCATTGGAAACTTGGAGGAGGGATTTCTTTATATGCAGTCTGCTTGCACATTGAGGCCTGAAAACAAGACTAGTCAGTTAAATGTTAACTCTTAATCAGAAATAAGGAGGCTTCTTTGGTCCTGTTATGATTTATATCTAGATGTCCCTTCAAAGCATCATAGACTCATAGGTTGGGCTTTTGAAAGGTGATTGAGTCAAAGGGGCGCTATACTAGATGTGATGTTAGGAGGTTGGGTCTGCTCAGAAGAGATGGGTAGGTAGGGGCATGACCTGAGATTTATCCCTCTACCTCCCTGCTTTGCTGTCTGCTTCCTGGCTGCCATGATGTGAGCTGTTTTCCTCTGCCAATCCCTTTCACCATGCCTTTCTGCCTTGGAGCTGGCCAAGTACTAACTAAAAATATCAGCCAAAATAAATCTCCCCTCTTTTAAATCGTGATGTCCAGTATTGTGTTCCAGTGATGACACAGTGACTAAGACAGGCCCCATACTTAAATGGAAACTTACATCATGGATGTAACCTATACCCAACTAAGAATAGAGCCACAGGCTCTGTGACTTTCAGACAACCAAGCTGCCATGTTCATCAGTCTACTGGGATAGATAAGAGTCCTATTCTACCATCACTTTCGGCTGTACCTATCATTTGGTATCACTTACTTGGGCCAGATTAAACAGAAAGTAACCTTTCATGCTCTAAAACCTGTGTAAAAGATACTGTTTCTCTGAAATTGAGGCACATCCCAGCCACAAGTCACAAAATAGAATTGTCACATTGATTCAGTTACTATTTCTACATTTTCTGAGATGATCCAATTTTGTCTTAACCTAGAAACTGCCACATATATCTGATCAAATAACGTTATTATTTAGTCTAAGGTAAATGAATCATATGGGCTGGCTCAAGACAAATTTAGCATTTAAAAAATACACAGAACAAAATAAAGGATAAATAACAGGAAGTCATGAAATCTTTTTCAAATGGGAAGGGGAACAAGAGATGCAGGTAGGGGGGAGGCAAGGAAAGAAAGAAGGATTAAAAAAAGAGACAATCAAAGAAAAAATGGTAGGACCACTGCAGAACTTTTTCAAATGAAAAGGGGAACAAGAACTGGAGGGAGCAGGGAGGATATAAAAGAATTAAGATGTGTTACATACATAATAAATTAATCATTATCTACTGCAAACATGTACTAATAAAAATTTTTTAAATATACTAATAAGTTGGAGGTGTTGGTATACATGTGTGATGCCAGAACTCTGGGAGGCTGAGGCGGAAAGATCACAAGTTCAAGCTAAGCCTGGACTTGGCAAGCTCTTACCTCAAAAGAAAAAATAAAAGAGTGCTGGGGATATATCTCTGTGCAAAGGCCCTGGGCTGAATCCTCTGGGGAGGGGGGGCAGTGCAAAGAGCAATTGATTTAGCTTCCCTTCCTCTTGGATTGAATTCTCGTTCCAGTGTTGAAAAGTTACAAGAAGATCCTTTGGGAATAGTCACAGAGGGCTAAACAGTCAGTTGGAAACTGTGCTGGACACTGGGAGATGTTACACGCGTGCTGCCTGAATAAATATGCTAACAAAATATAGGTTAAAAAAAGGATTCATGATTTTTTTATTGTCAAAACTTGTACTTTATTTTTCTTATTTATTTTTATGCTTTTTGTCACTATCCTCACTATGATTTTTAAAGAAAGCCTGAGCCTCTTGGTGGTTCTAGTGCCTATATAATAATCATCCCTTCAGTCTTAAGAGTTCTTTATCCCTTGTCACTTTGCGTTTGTAATGGCTTGCATAAAATGAGGACCTTGGAAAATGAATATTTCCTGTGCACTCACAGATATTTGAGCAGTGCCCAATCCAGCAGTACAAGGCAGGAAAAACTAGAGGGACAGAAGTATGTTATGCTCTCCTGGACCAAGGTACAGTTGTGTATATGTCTAAAAGATCATACTGACTCACTGTAAGAGTGAGGATCATGTAGACTGACCAGTGTGAGGTAGGGCTATTCACAGGATCATGTGATTGTGTTAAGGGAGGCAGTATATAACATTCATGGATGAAAGAACTGCTTTCCTGAAAATCTAAATTACAATCTAAAAACAAACATCTAAGTTTTTCCATTTTTTTTAATTTACAAAGATTGTAATCACTAATATGTTAGTTTTTCTGGTTTGGAAGGAAAGCAATTGGCTATGATAATGTAGAGAATACAGCTGAACTGCACCAGTGTACTTAAGACTTTTAAATTGGGTTATCTCACCTTATAAAAATACATGTCAATATACAAAATACTCAACAAAGAGCCAAGATTTGGGATATTTAAAAATACATGTCTCTTGAATCAGCACCAAAAATATCTTTAGTTTCTGTATTACCCGTGTCTAGTTTTTAAGTGTAGGTAAGTTAAAATTACTTTTGATAAAAATCACAAACTCCACCAAAATCATTAAAGGTACATCCAAACAACTCTCAAATACATCTTGACATCAAGGTCAGGCAATTCACTTGAAGAACATAAAGAGTACCACTGAGTTTCTGTAGTAAGACATTTGATGTCTACTTTGTATTATGGCAATATTTTATATCTCACACAAAGGAGGCACTGGTACTTAGAAATGTAAGAAAATTACTAGAACTATTAAGACTGAGGTGAAGAATTTGTACAGCCTTCCACGATTTCAAAGAGGTAGTGATAGATACTTGTCCTCCTGGCAATATCAAATGCAGTTTCTTCCAAGTTGTTCTTCAGACTTGGTTTGATATAACGGTTCATCAGGAGGAGTTCCAAGGTATCTTTGCTGTCTCTGTTCCCAGCAGCAAGATGCAGAGGGGTTAAGAGGCCTTTTGTTTGAGCATTGACATCTGCATCATGCTGAAGTAAGAAAGAAGCCACTCTGGTATTATTCCACTTACAGGCACTGTGCAGAGGCGTCCAGCCATCCACAGTCACTGCATGGACATCCGCTCCCTGCGCGACCAGCTCCCGGACAATGTCTAAGTGTCCGCTGTAGGCTGCTCGATGAAGGGGAGTATACTCATCTTCATCCCTGGTGTTCACTTGAGTGGCTTTTTCTGAAAGTAGTCTCTGCACTGTAGTAAGCTGAGAAGAAAAAAAGGTCTTATGAAAACCGTCTCAAAGCAAAACAACAAAGAATCTTAAGCTGTCTGGGCTTTTTTTTTGTTTTCATTTATTAGTACATGTTTGTAGTACATAATGTTTACATTCCTTGGGGAATTGGTATATGTACATAATACATCTTAATTCCTTTTTTTCACCCCTTTTCCCAGTGGCTTTATATTTAATTAAGTTAAATAAAAACTTATAAGCAGATGATTTTAAAATGAAAATCAGTGTTTTGGGGGGTTAGCAACTGAACAAGTAATGAACAAGTTAATTACACTCAGTTGCTTCTAAGAATGGGATTCTCTGAATATCAAACCACTCATACACTCATCGTCGAGTTGTGGCTTGCTGCACAGAAGTTTTGGCTCTATATGAATAATATATAGGCTATTGTTGTATTTAGTATTTTATATTTCATCTATAAAGAAAATATAACTGATTATAGGATTATTACACCAATATATGCAGTATCTGAAATTTCTTTTACAGAAGAATAAAATGCGGACAAGGAAATCCATGGATTAATGGACTCAATTCTGAACACAACCTGAGAAACACACAACCGGGGAATAATCTTCAGTTTGTTCTATGGACCGCTCCTGGGCTGTCAAGTGTTCAGGGTTAAAACACTATTTAAAAATGCAAGAGACCCTTTTAGCTATTAGCTTAACAGAGATATGAAAGAACTTGGTAAAATGAAGTAAAAGGAGCCAAGTGGAAAGAATAGATTTTTGGTGTTAATTCTATTTGAATGATTCTGGGGCAAATATTACTATTTTTGAGGATTAAATAAAACAATGCAGTAAGGCACCTGGTATAGTTGGTATTTAATAAATGTTAATTTCCATCCTACATATCCTAAATTATACTTACCTCCGGGATGATCCTAATACTTTAATGTAATTTAAAAATATAAATGATTGCTTGCTATCTTTATAGTTACTCTTAAATCCCCCAAATAATACCTGACAGTTTGTTACCTAATATGTACTTGCATGTACATTGCTTCATGTCATTTTCACAAGACCGATACTACGATGGCCATTTAAATAAATAAGAAACTAAAAGTTCAAAATTGTGGAATTTGCCCAAAGATACAGATGGAACAGGTCTGGTTCAGGAGCAGGTCTTCTGGCTCCAAACCCACTGTTTTTCCTACTACATTACAGTTCCCTCTTTTTTTTGTTTTTTACCCGATTTTTTTCAGCAGCCCAAAGAAGCAATTTGCTTGGATCTTTTTCCATTTTTTTTTCTTGCAACTGATACCACTCTTCATTCTTTTCATCTTGCTCCTCCTCATCTTCATCAGAATTGCCTACCCAGAGGCTTTGAGTCCCAGTGGGAATAAGGTGTCCGTGTGTTTCTAATAATTCAAGCTGGTTAAAGTGTTCGGAAAAGTCCGAGGAATTCTCTGGGTCCAGTTTTCCATCATCATTTACTTTCTCTTTTTCCATATTTTACAACTATTCTACATAAAAAGCATTTCAGATACTAAGTGTGTAATCTTTTTTTTTTTTGAGATGAATTATGTCAGCTTTATTTTATTCATCAAGATCTGAAAATACAAACACAAAATTAGCAAAACAGTAACTGAGACTTAATAGCAGAGAACAGTTTTATAAATATGTAAAAATAGACCATATCTAAACTCTTTGAGGGTTTTTTCATGACATCCATTAAATATACTAGATGTTGGAGCTGACAGAGTTCAGTCATCTAGCACTTCTTATTTTTTGCTGTTTTCTTCTATGAAGTCAATGGCTGTAACTATTACTTTGAACACAATAGTTGAACATATTGGTTTAGCTATTATGGCATTATGTTAAGAATGATGAATGCTTGAAGTTTTAAAAATATAACTAATACAACAAATACAGATACACTGAAGATTTTTATAAACATAGATGATGTAGATCAGAAACATTTCTAGTTCCTAAAAAACAACTTTAAAGGATTCTTAGAGATGAAATAGCCCCTAAAACAGTGGTGGTAAACCTATGGCATGCACGTTACTGTGTTTTTCTTTTAAGACAAAAGATATTAATGTATGAGTTACTGTTTTTTCTAGACTAAAACCTCAGTATTCAAGTTTAAATGCAGTGTTGGTACTTTATGATAAATAAATGGGTTTCAGGCTGCACTTTGAGCACTCAGTCTCTAAAAGGTTCCCCATCACTGCCCTAAAAGGATATCTCTCCAAATCTGTTAATACAATATCTTTATTACAAGACCTGTAATTCTTATCCTATTTCTAATTCAATAATTTCAAGCCTGGGAAAACTTGCTGCTTTAAAAAGTAGTCTTATTCATTAACGGGGAACCATAGCTCTTAGTTTGCTCTTTGTTTTAAACTGAATCTTGGCTATCATTCACTTCACTCAACAAATATGAATAGAATGTATGGGTACTGGGATTTAATAATGAAGAGATCCAGTCTGTACCTGTCTAGTGGAGGTGACTGTGAAGACAACATGCTAAGTATTAATGACTGAACCATAGCCAGATGCTGTGAGTATATAAGGGGTTATGAGTCACCCCATCCCAAAGGATAAAAGAAGGCTTCCTGGAGGAAGTGATGTTTATTCTATTAGTATGCCATATTAATATATAAACTAACGACAGCTTAAAACATACACAGCATATACACCTTAATCAATTAAAGAAAATGAGAACTATAATCATTTTCTAAAAATACCACTTCTCAGCCCTCAAGTTATATTTGTTGAAATCTTATCAGTCTTTCAAGATTATTTTCGGATGTTATCACTTTCATTCTTTTTCAATCCTTGATTTTCAGTCTTGCTTTCATTCATTAGACCTCTATTTTTGGTGCCACAATTTGTTTTGTTTTACTTTTCAGACTTCGCTTTAGTTCTAGCACCTTAAAAGATTATAAACTTAAGGATAGGGACTAGATTTAACTTATACTTAGGTCCCACTTGCATATGGCGGGTATTGAGAAATATTTGTAGCATTAAGTTGAATTAAAACCCTACCACTTGATTTTGCCTGGACTAAATTCTGAGAGAATCCAGAGTTAGTCATATCCCTAAGATACTGATTTTGTTTTACTTAATTTTACATGTTTAATACATACATTCTTTACGTGTTATTAAATTTTATTACTAGTAGCAAGAGTGCCAGATTCAAATTTAAATCTACCACTCACGTGCAGTAACTTCTCTCGACATGTAACTTCATTGGAAACCATAATGATTACTCTAAGGTAACTTCTAAGGCCTGTCCAGCTTTTCAGCCTTTTGAGAGACCCCATAAGAATTGCTTTCTTTCATTAGTTCTCTTGGATTTTCTACATTTTCATTTATTCTCAAATTAGTTCCTGAACCTTGAGGCACAAAAGTGATCAGACATCAATTCATTAAAAACTTAGATGTCAATAGGTAATCTAAGGTTCATTTACAGTTATGTAAAATACAGTAACGTTATGACACAGATCTTATCTTGCTCAACATGCCTCTCATTTTTATAAAAACTCCCTTTATATAAATTCTGAATTTAAAGTTCGAGATATAATAAATTACATATAAAATTTTCTTGGTATATTTAGTTTAAAATGTCAAACCCAGGTGCATTTCCTTGATTTACGGTGTAAAATAAAACAAGATTCTTATTTCATGATAACCCATCAGAAAGTAATAGAGTGTGTTTTCTAATTTAAAGAGCACCTTTCATTTTGAGAGAGATCCGATCTCTGCCAGTGCCTCAAAAATAATTCCGTGACAGATGGGGCTGTAAGGCCCATTTTACAGGTGAACATGCCGAGGTCTGGATAGATTAAAACAATTTGCCACAGACCAAGAACCATTCAATGGAACTGAACGACTAGATCTTCTAATTCAAATGTTTCACATTTATTTTTATTGCACTAATACGGGGATCCAGGGGCGACAATAAAGGGACACAGGAAATAAAGGGTCTAGCGAGTGGGAATAAGAGGGCCGCCAGTTCAACGCTGGACCCTCCCAGGCCAGAGAATCGCGCCTGCGGCCTTCCAAACAGCCAAGGGAGAGGAGAGGAGGCCGCCCGGTCCTACCTACGATCCTCCACGCTGCCAGACCTCCAGGGCTAGGCCGGGGTCGAATAGGCGACCGCCTCTACAGGGCCAGGAATGCTTAGTCGGGTCGAGTCTCTCGGGAGAGCCTGGTCCGAAACAGAGACAAGTTACCCACCTTCCAGAGAAGACAATCGCCGTCGCGAATCTCGCTTCCGGGTCTGTCCCCTGGCTGCTCAGAATTGGCTCCTTGTTGGGGGCGGGGCCTCGCCGCAGTTTTCTCCGCCGCCTCCGGCAGCCAATGAGAATCAAGAAGGACTTGCGGCTCCTACGTCAGGCATCCTGAGGTATCGCGAGACATCAAGCTATTTTTCCGCGCCCAATTCGGGTTTATGGCCCAGCGGGTTGTCCGGGCAAGCTGCTAGGTGTTCTCACGAGTTCCGCCCCCTCTTGCCGGATAGAAGACGGCCTCGGGGACGGTGGTGAGGCTTTGAAGAGTTCGGGTGTGGGATGATTTGGGAATCATTCTCTTCCTAGTTTTTCAGGTCCTGGGGTCGAAGCCCGGAGTGAGTGGGACCTCTGGGAGGAGCGTGGAGGGCTCGCGTCTGGCTCCAGAGCCCGGCGGCCGGGGCTTGCGGAGTCTCGGAATCCCCGCGGAACCTGGAACTCGGAAGGGGTTTCGGGGTTGCAGCTGCAGGTTCTCAAATCTCGTCGCTTTCGATAGCCCTGCTGGCCCTCAAAGGCGTTTCTCCGCAGACCACGTGTTTGGTTGTTTATTTGTTTGGCTTTAAATATGGGGTCCATCTCTTCCAAAAACAAGTCCAAGCCTTTCAGAATCTTGCGTTTGAGCAGGAAATACGAGGTTGCTTCCAGGTGTCAGAATGCCGTATGCACACCCGGAGTTGAGTGCTGAACTAGAATCGTATGTGACCCTTTCTGTCCATTTTGTATATATACATTCATTTTCTATAACAGCAAGGGAAAAGAAAGTAGGAGATAAGTTTAACCATAATAGTGAAACTAGAGTGGCACTGGAGATGTTTTTTTGTATTCTTAGCTTATGAAGATGAAGTATAGTTTTTGCTTAGATGAAAATAGGACTTTTACAAAATTACAAGTTAGCTTATTTAAGAAGTCTGTATCCTGTGCAGCCAGCTCACGTTGGTTAAGTATGTGCATGCAACCTTTTTAAAAAATGTGTTTTATGATACTTGTTTTTAGAATTTGGAATCGAGTGGCTTTTCTGATACGCTTGAACACAACACCTAGGGGTGTTTGGAGAGAAACCTGGTCCCAGAGGAACTCTACTGGCCATAAAAATGAGTCCTGCAGATGCACTGTAAGCCTGTGACTTCTAGAATCCATTGTTACTTTTGGTTTTTAAAATCTATCAACTATGAGCACCTTAAAAGAAAATTATAAATAAATTTTTCTGTGGACAGGAAGTGTTAGTCATCAAAAAGAATATTTGGAATGTTTGAAAGTCCGTATTATGTGTTTGTTTATTATCCAAAAGATAGTATGTTGCTATAGTTTGGAGTGTTGCAGTAATTCGTTATAGTGCTACAGTATGTAAGCTATGTTCTTAGGCTTTGTCTTAAAATATTGAAGCTGTAAATATTCTTAAATTTTCGTGATGAAATCCTGTTAGTCAGTGCAGTTCTACTTAAGCAGATTTTTACAGTCAATTGCTCTACTATTGATTGAATTGAAAATAAATTTGAATATGATGAATATAAGTACAAGGACTGTAAAAGTTAAATGGAAAAAGCTTTAGACTTGCAATCTTTTCCTTGATTTCAAGTCTTTGGTCAAAAATAGTTGGGACTTTAAGCAAGTCTGCAATTCCCTGAGCCTTGTCTGTTTTTTCTTTTGTATAATTGGAATAATAATGCTTTTCTCAGATTAATTTTGAAGGTTAAAAGAGAATTTTTGTGGAAATACTCTATACATTGGTATGGAAGGATGTAATTTGATCTGAAAAGTTTGTGTATGGCAATCAGAACTTTGTGCATATTATTTTTGAAGTTTCTGAAAAAAAATCTTGCTAAAATTTCTTTGGTATATAAAGATTTGGATTTTGGAAATAGGTACAACATTTTAAAAATTCTTTTCTGGTTCGGTAGAAAGAGCCTGTGTTTTCATTGTAGCATTTACTCCTCTTTCTGTCACTAGTTGAACTATAAATCAGTTCATTTCCCTGTATTAAGCCTTTTCATTTTTCGGAGTTGAGATCGTAGATACAAAAGTGTTTTAAAGAATTAAACCGACTGTGGTGGTGCACACCTGTAATCCCAGCATTTAGGAGACTGAGGCAGGAGGATCACAGCAAGTTCAAGGCCAGCCTGAACTACATAGTGAAACCTCCTCATCTCAAAAAACAAAACAAAAAACAAAACAAAAAACAAAAGTTGCATTAAGTTTTAGAGTGTTAATAACTATTGTATTGGCGCGCCAAATGAAAGCACCTGTACCAAATTTTGTTCGACTTGAAGTCAATGGAATTGAAACTGTTGGTTTTTTTACTTCACCAAATTTATTAATGAAAAAGTAACTATGTAGAGAGGGAAGTCAAGCACATACTTTCAGGGATCTGAATGTAAATTACTGGCATGTAGTATAAAATCCACTTTTAAATTTAGAGGAAGACTTTTAAAATTTGATTTTCTTAGAAATGTGCAAAATCAGATAAGCCAAATTTAGAAATAAGGATCAAAGCCTTTTTATGGTGGAACAGAATGGGAAAACAAGCGAGCTTGAAAGTCTGGGTTCTATGAGAGTATGTAAAACTGGTTCTAACGAGGTTATACATTTCCGAAGCAGTTACAGAACCCTTTAAAATTTATGTACATTTGTTCTGTACTGAATTAGTGGCTATAAAAACTGATTCTAAAGATCTGTTTAGTACTTCAAAATTTCAGACTAAGTTTAAAGATAGAAAAATGATTTTACTCCATACATAACTGTTGTTACTTACTATGTCCTTAGGTCACTTTTGCTTGGATATCCTTTAGTCCATTTAAATGTTTTTCTTTTTGAATACAGTGATGATGAAAATACATTTAAAATCTTAGTTGCAACTGATATTCATCTTGGATTTATGGAGAAAGATGCAGTAAGAGGAAATGATACATTTGTCACACTTGATGAAATTTTAAGATTTGCCCAGGAAAATGAGGTGAGTTTGGTTTGCATTTGTGTGATTTGTACTCGCTTTCCTTAGTCAACAGGCTCAACAGAGTCTTTTCCCTGCAGTTTGTCTTATTTTTATAGGCTTTTATGCTCACATTGCCTGTTTAAGTATCAATATACTAAAAGCTCAAAGCAGATTTTATATGTGTTGTGTCTTTTATTCAAGTAAGAACTACTTTGGTGCAGATAGTCTTAAAATTTACACAGATTCACGGGGTGTTTAATGAGTACATGGTCAATTTCTATCTGACGTGAAAATATTACTATCACAGTTTCTGCTTTCAAAGAATATACAGCAAAGCAGAATGAGACAAAACAGATCCAGAGTACTCATATGGAAAGTCATGTGGTAAGAGCCATAAGAAAATCATAAGCAGCATTTCATGGGAGTTTAGCTGTGGAAGAGATCACAATTAGATGAGAATTGCAAGATGAGCTTAAAGAAGGAGGTGATATTAAACTCGGGCTTTGAAGGAAGGGCAGACGTTGATGCTTGAAGAGCATAGAGAGTGTACATTCTGGTGAAGCAGGAGTAAGGGCACAGGTATGAGACAGTATAAGGTATGTTAGATGACCAGCAAGTCTCCTGGGCTCACCTGTAGGCCATGTGTTAGAAAGTAGGCCAGAAGACTAAGAGTGAGGGTTCCAGTTGCATTGAGGAGTTTGTACTGAATTCAGTCGCCAGTCTTCTGGCAGCAGAGTATTTTACTGAAGACCGTTTCGAGGCTTTTCAAAAAGTGGTGGCATTAGGAATGGAAAAGAGGAAGTGAATGCAAGAGATATTACAAAGGTGGAATTTGGATACTTGGCTTATGGAGTGAGGATGTGGGAAGAGGGATGACAGTGACTGACATGTGTTGAGTCTGGGTGGATGGTGGTACCAATAGTAGTCCTCACTACCCTGTGTCTTCATACCTGTAAACTTAGCAGCAGACTTGTAGCTTACCTGAAGTATAGTTACCCTCCTCTGCTCTTTCTGCTTCATTCTTTCTCACTGTATCCATTCAGCGTAGCAGGCAAAGTGAACTTCTAAACTCTTAAGTCAGGTCTGTCATTACGCTGCTTAAAATATTCCAGATGGCTTTCCCTTGAATATAGAATAAAATTCAAACGACAACAAAATTCAAACTACGAACTAACTTGATCTGGGTGCTGCCCTGAGAGCTCATCTTCTACAGCTCGGCTCTGCCCTTGGCATGTTCTACTCTGGGACTTTCACAGGTCTGCTTTCCTGTGCTTGGAACACTTTGATCTTGGTAGGGTTGACTTCTCAGTTCAGATTTTACCTTTTTGAAGAGGTCTTCCTTAGCACTCTGTAACATTATTTTATGTTTCACATAGCCCCGAAATAATTTACTGATTTATGTTTTCTGTTGGAAGGTACCCTCCATGAGATTGAGAATTCTTTTCTGCTTGTTGATATTATATTGTCTGGAAAGGGTCTAGAAAGCAGTAGGTACTCTTATAAGTTTAATTGAATGATGGAATGACTGACATGATCTCCTTTTTAAGATGGATTCTTCTTTCCCAGAGGGTACAGAATCTTACAGCCGAAAGTGGTCTGTTTCTGCCAGAGAATCCTGCATCTGCTCTTTTTTAACTAAAACATTTCTGTCCCTGAAGCCAAGCTTCTTCTCCTTTGTCCTTTCTTTGTCATTTGTTTCCTGATTCTTCCCTGCATTCCTTAATCCAGTTGTTCCCCTTCCTCTGAAGGGCCCCATGCTGGAACTTCCAGATACATATTGTATTTATGTGTATTTAGTGTTTATTACTGAAGTTTAAATTCTTCCTGAAATTAGACTTTAAATCCTGTATTATGTGGTTCTATGCCATTTAACCAGTCTTATTTTTACTTCCTTGTTCTTTGAAATCTTTAAAAATTTTGAGTTTTGAAATTGTTTTTAATAATCAGTCTTACAGAAACAATTGCAAGAAGAGTACAAAGAAGTCCTTACCCTTCACCCAGATTTTCAAATATTTTACCACATTTGCTTTCTCCTTTCTGTCTTTATACACACCCACATTTTCCTGAATCACATAAGAATGTATAACCGTAGTACACACATCAAAACCAAGAAAGTAGTATTGATTCAGTACTGTTGTATAATTCTAAGATGTTGCCAATTGTCCCAGTAATGTTTGTTATAGCAGTTTAGGGACAGGTAGGCAGCGCACAGTGCCTAATCCAAGATTGCATATATTGCATTTAGTTGTTATGTCTTGCACATCTCTTTAATCTGGTACCTTTTCCCAGTCTGTTTTTATCCTCCATGATCCAGATTATGTTTGAAAAGTACAGGCTGGTTATTTTGCACAGTGTTTTTTGAGTTGTAAATGTCTTGTCTTTTCCCACAATTAGATTTAGGTCCTGCAGGGGTACTACAGAAGCAGGTTGAGCCCTTCTCAAGGCTCAGGTTTTCCTGAAGCCACAAGTTAGTTTTGAATCTTTTTTTTTTTGGTGCTGGGGATCGAACTCAGGGCAAGCACTCTAACCACTGAGCTAAACTCCAGCCCCTACAAGTTTTTAAAAACATTTGTTAAAAACATTTAAAAATTGTTGTAGAATACGTATAACATAAAATTTACCATCTTAACCTTTTTTTAAGTGTACAGTCAAGTAGTATTAAGTACATTCATGTTGCTATGCAGTCTCCAGAGCTCTTCATCTTTGAAGTCGTACCCATTAGCCCACAACTTCTCAGTCCCCCAATATATTTTTATATGTTTATTTTGTTTGTTCTATAACTTTGATTGTGACCATTTTCTTTAAAGGCCTAGCTTAAATCTCACATTTTTATTAAAGTTCCCCTGACTACTGTAGCCACAGTAATCTGTACTTTACTATTCTTTTGGATAATTAAGAACTTAATTTTTTTATATACGTTTGTATACGTCTTGAAAGTGTGATTGTGTTGAATTTTTTTCTGTGTGATTTCCATCCACTGATATTATTTCCTCAAAATCTTGTTCGTCCTTCATAATGTGACTGAGATGCTGCCATGTTAGCACATCCCTCTCAGACTTTCTATCCTCGGATGAATGAATGTCTTTTCCTTAGTATTCATTATAATGTCCTCTGTTTCTGTTTATTTACATATTTGTTCTAGTCAGAGTCTGACTTATGTTTAGATATGTAACAGTTTGCCTCAACCCTCAGTGCTTGAACGTGTTTAGTGCAGCGGTCATATTTTATTCATTATTGTATTCTCAGGACCCAATACAGGGTATTGCACATAATGTTTAATGAGGACTGGGACATCATCTGTTTTCTAGATTGCCATTTCCTTTGCCACTGGTGCCTGTGGGAACTATGTAATAATTGAATGAATAATTCGAATTGAATTGGTATGTCTTCTATATGTTCTATTAAAGTACGAAGTTTGTGTTTGACTTAAAATTTTTTAAAAAGTAATATAATTGCCTTGGGAAAGTTGACTCAAGGACTTGGTGAGTAGTTTAAAGATGGATTTTTGGATATGATTTAGGAGACTAAATTGTAGTAAGATAATTACTAGGTTTTTGAAGTCCCTTTGAATAAATAAAACGTAAGATTTTAAATTACTGTACATAATGGTGTCTTTTGTGAATTTTTTCCTACTTCTTTCACCTGTAGTTTAAATTTTTTTTTAACCTGTAAAATCTACTAATTTTAACACCATTTTCTGTTGAATAGGTAGATTTTATTTTGTTAGGTGGTGATCTTTTCCATGAAAATAAGCCCTCACGAAAAACATTACATACATGCCTGGAGTTATTTAGAAAATATTGTATGGGTGATCGTCCAGTACAGTTTGAAATCATCAGCGATCAGTCAGTCAACTTTGGTTTTAGTAAGTAAGTATATTTATTACTTGTATGATAGAACTTATGTTTTCTGTATGATACAAATAAACACATTAGCAATTAGCCATTTCACCTTCACTGTAAACTATTTTCTTGGTAAATATAGGTTGAGTTTTTTGTACATCATTGTACAAATAGTGGGATTGAATGTCTTAGAATTTTTATATTCTCCTTGATACCTTTGGTTGGGATTTTTTTTTTGTCTTTTCCTACCTGATTTATATCAGTTGTTTATATATTCTAGGTACTAAGCTTTTGTTAGGGATAAATATTTTCCCAATCTATAGATAGTCTTTTCACTTTATGTAGTCTTTTGACAGAAATATTTAGTTTTCATGTAATCAAATATATCATTTTTTTATCTTTTAAGATTTTTCCTTTTGAGATTCATGATATTCTTCTAGAACTCCAAATGGTGTAGATACCATGATATTTTTTCTTAAACATTGTATAGGATACCGCTTTGCTGTGTTACCTTAGTCTCCTTTAGGATGTGTCAGAGTCTGTCTTTTTGTTGTTGTTTTGAGACAGAGTCTTACTTACTATGTAGTTTGGACTGGCCTTGAATGTGCAGCGATCCTCCTACCTTACATGGTGCATGTCTTAGGATTACGGACCAGCACCATCACTCCTGGCTTGTTTTCTCTTGTTTTTCGTGACACTGATACTTTTGAAGCATATGTCTTGGATATTTTATAGAATGACTTTCATTGGATCTTTCTTTTGTTTTCTATAGATTGGGATTAGGGGAGGAATATCCAAGGTGAAGGGCCCTTTGATTGCATTGTATCAGGAGGTACATGATATTGATTGGATTTATCACTAGTGATGTTAATTTTTTCACTTGGTTAAAGTGGTGCCTGGCCAGGTTTCTCCACCATAAAGCTATTTTCTATATGCTAGTTGTTAGAAGTGAGTCCCTTACATCTAGCCCATACTCAAATTGGTGGAAGGGCGTTTCAACTTCTAGACAGAAGAATATCAAAGGATTTATGGATCATTATGGTTTATATCTGGCTGTCCTTCCAAAGCTTTGTCTGCTCAAAGAAAGGGCCTTTGAGAGGTGATTGGAGGGGCTGGGGATTTAGCTCAGTGGTTAGAGTGCTTGCCTTGCAAGCACAGGGACCTGAGTTCAAGCCCCAGCACCAAAAAAAAAGCCAAAACAAAACAAAACAAAACAAAAAAACAGAGAGGTGATTGGATTATAGGGATCATATAGCCAACTTGCTGTTGGAAGATGGGGCCTGGTCAGAAGAGGGCGGTAACACTGGGGGCCTGACCTGGAAGGATGTCTCATCCTCTCTCTGCCCGAGCCCTTTGCTCTCTGCTTCCTGGATGCTGTGAGGTGAGCAGCTGTCCTCCACCTGGGCCCATCCTCCATGCCCTTCTGCCTTGGACCAAGGGAACTATGGGCTGAAATGGAAGCCAAAATAAACCTCACCTATAAGTTGCAAGTGTTGAGTATTTTAAAAGCGAGTAAGACTGACATATACTAAAACTACCAAATAAATATTTGGTGAGAGATATTTTTAAGAGTTTATATCAGGAGATAAATCTTTTGAGATTTTCTGTGTAGGAAAATGCCTGTTTTTAACTTTTCTCTTGATTGATAATTTAGCTTAATATAGAATTGAGTTGTAAAAGATTCCTGTAATATTTAACATTTGTTTTTAAGAATTCTGATTGGTGTCTCTGTCCCTGTATTCAAATCTAGAACATGGGACATTTGAACTTCAGTGTTTTCTTTCTTTCATTTTATTTTTATGCTACATTTTGTTTTTAAACTGCTCCCCTACCCCTGTGGATGTGTTTATCTATTTTTTTGTTGACTAGTGTTTCTTGTATTTCATTCCTTTTGCCTAGATTCATTTGTCTTCTTTCTGTATGGCTTTGTGATAGTTGGACCTCAGCATTTCATAATCCTATTTAGGTGCGAATTTAATTGTTTATCCTGCTTGAGCTTCATCAGACATTTTAATCTGATGAATTTTTTAAAGCAATTTTGGGAAACTCTTACCAGTTATGTTTTCATACATTGTTTACCATTCTTAAGGAAGGCACCCTGCTAAGTAGGCGTGCATGACTTAACTAGGGCATTCCTCCCAAGTCTGGCTAGGAGCTGGGATGTTGCCACAGTGCATATCTAAGTAAATTCTTGCTGATGGTAAAGCTGTTCCTGCAAGGTTGGCCAGACCCTGCAGCAACAGGCGTGCACTGGAGGGTTAGACCTTCATCAACACAGACATCTGAGCCAACTCTCAAAACCATGTAATGAATCTTACAATGGGCGAGTGAAATGAATAGACCCGTCTCAGAAGAAGTACAAGTGGTCAATAAATACATGAAGAAATGTTCAATATCACTGGCCATTAGAGAAATTCAGATTAAAACAATACTGAGATTCCATCATGCCCTAGAAAGGCCGTTGTCAGGAAAGCAAATAATGAATGCTGGCGAGGCTGTAGGGAAAAGAACCCTTGTACGCTGTTGGTGGGAATGTAAACTAGTATAGTTACTGTACAGTATGACAATTCCTCATAAAACTAAAACCAGGAGTTCCATATGACCTGGCTATTCCCCTTCTAGATATCTTTTCCAAAGAGTTAATGGTATTATAGTGATACATGCATACCCATGTTTATGGCAGCACAATTCACAATAGCTCAATTTTGGATGTGACTTGTATGTCCATAACAGATAAATGGATAAAGAAAATGTGGTATTTACATACACTGGAGTACTAGTTTGCCATAAAGAAGGAAAAATGAGTCATTTGTAGGAAAATGGATGTATTTTGAGATTATAATGTTAAGTGAAATAAATCAGACACAGAAGTTTAAATATTGCATGTTTTTTCTTATATAGAAACCCAAACTACAAATATAGTAGTACCTTGGTTCATGAACTTAACTCTTTCCACAATTTTGGTTGCAAACCCAGTTGGATGAGAACTGAATCGAATTTCTCCATAAGGTCAACATTAAACCTAACTATTGAATTTGATTTGGTTCTTGTCCAATTCAGTTTGTGACCAAAACTGTGGAAAAAATTAAGTTCATGTACCGAGGAACCACTATAAAGAGCAAAATAGAAGATAGATAATAGAAGCAGGGAGATAATTTTCCCTAATGGAAGAGGATCAAGAGGTGAAGGAAGAGGAGAGGCAGGGGAGGAGAAGGGGATAAAAGAATTAAGATGTGTTTTGTGCATGTACCAACTTCCCATGAGGAATGTAGTTGTGATGTACTGCTAATAAAAAATAAGAACAACAAACAGACAAAAAGAAATTGCTAACATTATTTGCTCCTAAGAGGAGGTGGAGAACAGAGAGCAGGAGTGAGCAGGAAGGTGATAGAACTGGAATTGTCATTCTAGGTCTTTAAGATTCCAGGGTATACTGTGCATGTTTTCTCCCCTCTCCCCACTACAAATAAAAACCTGTACAAAGGCTTTTAAAATTTGGAAGTCTTCCCATTAATTACCCATATCACTCTTTCATACAATTCACAAGAACCTTTTATTGTTGTTGAATTTTCTAAGATGTACTTCCAAGATATTTTTGAACTTTAATTGAAATGAATTGTTGCCTATTTTATGGTCTAAAGCTCTAAAGCAGTAGTTACCTGCTAGTTTGAGTCACACAGTTTGCCTGTGATTGTGTTACTGTTTCTGAGGAGCCTCTGGCAAAAGCTTTTGTGCTTCTTAGAAACTAACTTTTCTTTTCTTTTTTTTTAAGGTTTCCGTGGGTGAACTATCAAGATGGCAACCTCAACATTTCAATTCCAGTGTTTAGTATTCATGGCAATCATGATGATCCCACTGGGGTAATTATGGTTTTGTTGTAGTTTAAGGTGTAGAAATGACCAGTTTAGTTTACCTGTAAAAACCACCATTTTCCCAGCAATTTGTAGTCTAAATGAGTCAAGAAGTCAGGATTGCTTTTATCATTAATATAATTATTTATACTGCTTTTTAGATTTAAGAAAATATCTAAAACAAGAATTGCTCTATGAGCTATGCTTTTAGATCAGCCATGGTGAACCTGTGGCACGCATACTGCAGTGGGTTGGTTGTATAATTGAAAGCTCTAAAAGGTTCGCCATCACTGTTTTATATTTTGAGAGCTGAGTTTAACGTGCATAACCGGGAGTAGCAGTAAACACCTAACATTTTCATAGTGCTCTATAGTCACCATTGCTTTGGTGTTACTTATGATCTCACTTACAGGAAATGATTGTTTTGTGAACAACTTTATCTAAATTAGATTATTTTATTGCCTCTGATAAGGATAAAAGAAGTCCTAAACTGAAAGTGTCTTTTTATTTTATCTGGTCAAATATTATAAATTACTAGTTATGTATAGTTTTTTTCCCCTAGGTTTTAAGAGGTCTACTTACTATTACAAAGCATAGGGCTGGGGGTTTAGCTCAGTGGTTAGTGTGCTTACCTGAGTTCAATCCCCAGCACCCAAAAAAAAAAAAAAAAAACCAAAAACCCAAAACATGTATTTCACAGCTGATTTTTATATTTTAGTGGCCAAGAGATCATGGTAGTTGTGATGACATTAACTTTGCATTCAGCATGCGATTCTCATTGCTATGGGTAATTTGTAATAAAAAAAAGGTAGCAAATGCTTTTATTATTGGGATTTCATTTTGAGATGATACTTTACTAATCTATATTTTTGTGATTGTGAGCTAAATACCCCTAATCCAAAAACGAGACAGCCAAACGGCTGCAAAATCTGAAATTTGCTGGTCAAAAAGTTTTGGATTTTGGGTTTTCAAATTTGGGGTGCTCAACAGGCAAAGCCTGTACACTCTAAAATCTGAAAAACTTCTGGTCCCAAGCATTTTGAATAAGGCATATTCACCTGAGATATATGGACTATGCTTATAACAAGTAATATGATACTCAGACAGATTACTTATTTTTATATATACATTCATATTCTTTGATAATGTTTTGTGTAGGCAGATTCACTCTGTGCCTTGGATATTTTAAGTTGTGCTGGATTTATAAATCACTTTGGACGTTCAGTGTCTGTTGAGAAGATAGATATTAGTCCGATTTTGCTTCAGAAAGGAAGCACAAAAATTGCTCTCTATGGTTTAGGTAAGATGGTTTTATTTCACTATATATCTCAAACAGTAATTATTGAAATAATTGAGAAATGAAATTTTAGAGACAACTTTGTAGTCCTTGGGGAAAAAGCAGACCAAATCGGATTACTTCTCATTAGTGCCTATAAAAAACATGGAAGGTTTGGTAACACATTTTTTTTTTTTTTTTTTTTTTTTTTTTTTGGTGCTGGGGATCGAACTCAGGGCCTTGCACTTGCAAGGCAAGCACACTAACCACAGAGCTAAATCTCCAGCCCACATACTTGTTTTTAATACTTTGGTGAAAAAAAAAAAAAAGAAGTTCCCTTTAGTATCTATTTATTGTTTTAGGCTTTTTCTTTTAGACTCAGCTAGAGACTCTTAAATGTTAGAATTTGAGAATAATTCTCAAAAAAGAATTGTAGAATAATTCTATAAAAATCTAATTTAGAATTAATTCTCCATTAAAACTGTGTTTTGGTATCTTGGAGGTCTTTGAAAGGTCTAATGCGTTGCTGTCCAGCATAGTAACTGCTAACCTCATGTAGGTAGGGAGCACTTGAAGTGTGGCTAGTGTGCTTTTACAGTGTGTTCTGCATGCAAAATACACATCAGATTTCAAGAACTAAAGAAAAGACAATAAAATACATTATTAAATAAGTTAATTAAATTCGCCTTTTTACTTGTGTTAATGTGTGTGCCTCCTATTTAAAATGACATATTTGACGTGCTTTAGTAGCTCACATTGTATGTCTGCTGGACAGTGTAGTTCAGAGCTGTCCATCTCTAATGATCAGAAGTTTGCTGTATCAGCTTCACTAACTTCAGTTTGTTTAGTGTTCAGTAGGTAAAAGCTTATTTGCTAGGCTTTATTCTGTATGAACGAAAGACTAAAGACTCTTAAAGAGCACATGCATTATTGTGTGTATTTTATATCACAAGTATTCTTGAGGCTAGAAATGATGTGTGTATGTTTTTATTTTTCCCACACTTTTTATTAGTTCATATTGATTATACAGATTAATGAGTTCAATTTTGGCAGATTCATACGTGCACATGACATACGTTTTTAATCATCCTGTCTCTCCCCCCATACCACCTTCCCTTTTAGTTTCACATGTCCGTTTTGTTTAGAAATAAAGTATTTAAAGTCCATTTTTTGTGCCCTTTTTGTCTGATTCTGCAAATGATAGAGCAAGAATACTTTTTAAAAAAACTATCAATAGTGTTAATCATTGCAGCATTAGGGATCATCTCTTCAGAAAACAGTTTGTCCTCCTAGGTTCAGATCTAGGAAAGATCCTGTTGCATGCCTCAGTTATCAGAGACTGCGCATCTTTTATCCACTTTCTCCCAGTCTCCTCTCATCCTAGTCTGCCTTCCTTAGCTGGCGTCTGTCTCCATCCCAGACAACTACCCTTCTCTGTAAACACCGTGAATTCTACAACTCTTTGTAACCAGTAAATTCCTTCCCTTCCTCAGGCTGTCCTCAAGATGTTCAGCCCACTTGGCCTTCTGAGATTCCTGTGTCCCTGCAGTTCTCTTACCTATGGGCTTTTGGGCAAGAGCGAAGGTCACTGTTCTTGTCCCTCACCACTGGTCTTTCATGCCACCAAACACTCTCCTTCTTGACGCTTAGGCCATCTGGCTAAACTTCCTTCCCCTTTTCCCTCAAACTTTTTACCCCTTCCCACACCCGCCTTCCAATTTTTAGTGCTCTTAGTGCTTCAACCCATAAATAAGTCAGCCTTTGTATGTCTTTCCTTATGTCTCCAGTAACATGATCTGCATTCCACCTCAGCTACTAATTCCACACCCAGCTTCTACGTTGTTGACTTTCCTTCTGAGATCTGTATCGGTTTATAAAGTAGCAGCCTTGTCTGTACCCTCTCCAACCCTTCACTGTTATTCTTCACCTTGGAATCCTGACCTTTTCTCTTTTTATAATGTTTAGAATTTGTTATTATTTATTTTAGTTTATCTGTTTTTATTAGTTTCCAGTAGGCCAAGGAAACCGAAGGAGCGAGGAAGAAGTATTTGAGAGCAAATGGATTATTAAAAAGCAAAATGTTTTTATTTAAAAACACAATATACATAATAATGTGCTTTAAAATACATTTATCATCCCTTTTAATATGTGTATCTGTGCATGTTTTAATTCATGTCTTAGGTCAAAAGTATATGAACTTGCAGTGTTTAATAAAGGGACAGTGAAAAACAAAATTACTAATAGTTTTCATAAAAATTAAGCATAGGAAATTTACTTTTTATTTTACTTTGTTTCTGATTTTAAAGGTAGACATGCCTGAAATGGAAAATGTTCTTTGGATGCAACTCACTGCTGTTGTATTAGAACCTGAAACATTGATTTATAAATGAAATCACCTATAAATGATTACAGGATTCAAATATATATATATATTTTTTTAAATTTTAAACCAAGAACATGTATTGGTACATTGTACATACAATGGTCACATTCATTAAATTTATTCTGTACCTATACATGATGCATCTTGGTTCAAATATATTTCTAAACAGTACAATAAAATATTTTGAGAAACACATAACTTAGAAGCAAATCTTTTTTTAACCAAAGTAAGAAAATAATTTTAAAATAATGTAATGTCCACTTCAGGATCCATTCCAGATGAAAGACTCTATCGAATGTTTGTCAATAAAAAAGTAACAATGTTGAGACCGAAAGAAGATGAGAACTCTTGGTTTAACTTATTTGTGATTCATCAGAACAGGTAAAAATATTCTCTGAAAAGTTTTGGGTCCATAATGGAGGTTCCCCATCTGTTTTCAAGCTCACCTGCTGTAGTGAAATATTCATTCAAGGTTGTCAGCATAGGATCAGGCAAAATTTAGATTTGTGTGACTTCATTTTGAAATTGTTTTCATTGTATTTTAATATCTATAAAGGAATATTTGTGACATATGGATAAGGAATAAAAATAACCACAAAAGGAATACTCCTAAATTCAGTAATAGGTAGACTTACCCATTACAATGTCCCATCCTCTTGCTTGATCTCATCTCCTTCCTCATATCTCAAGGGGAGCATTATTCTCAGGTGTGAATTAATCATTTCATTGCTTTTCAGTATTGTTTAATCACATACATATTCACAATTGATTTCATTCAGTTTTAGTGTAACAATCATGCTGTATATTGTACATGCCGTGTGTTTTATAGGCATTTTACTTTCAACATGACCTTACTGAGATTTATCCATTTTGATGCTTAGACGTATAATTCATTTTTATTGATGTGCACCGTTATATTTCTTCCTCTTGTCTGTGAACATTTTTATTTCCAGTTTTTTGCTTTCTTACACATTTAGGTAGATTTCTTACAAATTTCCGCTGGTGCGTATATGTGGAAGTGTCTTTCTAGAATATATAAATACAACTAGATGGGCTTCCTTTTGTTGGTAGTTATAAGTTCAGTCTGTTGGTAGAGTGCAGGGTTGATTGAAAGGAAGATTGAAGAAACTAAGATTTACTGTATGACTACTGCAGTAGAAAATGTGAGGTGGCAGCAGTGATAGCAGTGAGACTGGTAGAGAAGAGACAACCGTGGGAAGTTGTTAAGGAAGAATCCAAGGGATTTGGGGACTGATTGGATACTTTACTTATTGAACATACTTACTGAATACACAGTACTGTGCATTTGTTGAATACAGACTTATCCTAGGTGCTGGGTCAAAGAAGGATTTTAGGAGGCAGACTTGCACTGCCTGTGTACACATTCTTGAATGAATAGTATGAGTTTCAAAAGAAGAGTAGAGTAGAGTTTTGGTATGTGTCATCTCCATGTAACATCACACATTTCTGAGTTACTTTCTCTTGTGGAGGGCTTCCTAGTTACTCTTCCTTTATTTTTCTTTATATCCCCTGTCACAAGTTTTATCTCTCACATACACACAAACACACACACACACACGCATGCACACATACACACTATGCTGTTCCTTAATTCCCCCACAAGAGCAAAGACTTTGTTCCCTGCCGTGTTAGCTACTTAAGACATTTGATACATAGTAGGCACCCACTAAATGTTGGTTGGATGAATGAGTGAATATTGTTTTAGATCAAATGAATTCTAGGGTAAAGTACATTTTTGAACACTTTGACTGAATAATAATGGTGTTCCTGTCTTTTCTTGCTGGATGATGACTTTCTTAAATATAAAGCCACAGTTTGCAAATCATTTGTTCATATATTTAATACTGAAAACTCTTACTCATGTTGAGTTGACATTTTTACTTCCACTATGTTTGTGTAATTAAAAGAAATAATGATATTTTAAGTGACTGGACACATCTAAATTTTTTTTTTTATACCACAAAGCTTAGATTTAACTCGCTTTCATTTTCTGTCTTCTGGGGTGTGTAATCAGAGTAGTTTGTAGGTTTTGACCATTGACAGCTCGTGCTTCTCTGACTTGACCAAAGGTGAGTCCTTCCCCAGTAAGGCTTTTTGTGATCTTCCTAAAAATGTACAGTCAACCACATTCTCTTGTAAGGTCCTACCTGATAATGTCCTGAACATCTGTAAACTCTTGGTGGTCAGGAATTAGACACTGATTATCTTTTACTCTCAATCTCTTAGGCAATTTCTTACACGAAGAAGGATGTCATATATCCTTAGTGAATGGAGAAAGCTCTGTAGACCTGTAACATGGCATTTTTCTATATTGCTGTGAATTTATGTTACTTATTTTTTTAACTCTTGGTATAGGAGTAAACATGGAAGTACTAACTTCATTCCAGAACAGTTTTTGGATGACTTTATTGATCTTGTTATCTGGGGCCATGAGCATGAGTGTAAAATAGCTCCAGCTAAAAATGAACAGCAACTCTTTTACGTATCGCAGCCTGGAAGCTCAGTGGTCACTTCCCTTTCCCCAGGAGAAGCTGTGAAAAAGTGAGTAATTGTTACGTATTCAAATTTTAAGAATTTCTTCCTGTAATAATCTACTGACCATCCCCTACATTCAGGATACTGGCAAAATAACCAGATTTGTTTATGAGGGTTGGTCATTCTGTGCAGTTTTATTTGTTTTCCTAGATTTTAAGCCATTTTCAACAGCTTCAGAGAGCATTCAGTTGGAGTTAATGATTTTGCTACTCAAGACTAATGTTTTTATTTATTTTTAAAATTTATTTTATTTTATTATTTTATTATTAAATTGCAGATTAGATGCTATATAGATGATTACTAATTTCACAAAGTCCTGTGAAACCAATTGGCATAAAATTGCTTAATTTTGATTTTCCTGGTTGTAAATGTAACAGTATAGTACAGTGATGGCGAACCTTTTAGGACTTTTGGAGATGACAAGCAACCTGCATGCTATAGGTTCGCCACCACCATATTATATCTAATAGTATATCTGATCTGTGACAAAATGATGTATTAGTAAAAAGAGATTTATAGCAGTTAAACTCAATGTTTATAACGGGTTTTACCTTTTGAATCTATTCAAGTTCTGATTGCTATAATAATTGTTTTAAAGCTGTGTGTGGCATTGCATGCCTGTAATCCCAGCACTCGGAAGGCTGAGGCAGGAGGGTCACTGTGAGCTTGAGGCCATCCTGGGCTACATAGTGAATTCAAGGCCATCCTGAACTACCTAGTGAGACCCTGTCTCAAAAAAGAAACAACAACAAAAAAATAATAGTTTTAACGAATATGGTAGTGTGTGATTGTTGGTTTTTTTCTCTGTGGCTGTGCTACAAATTAATTTTATCATAGTTCTGATAACATCATATGATATTCGTTAGGTCTATTTTCCCTTAGAAGACAGTGTATTTGTTTAGATAGGAAAAATGATGGACGAATGGATTTTATTCTGAGGAAACAGTATGTTTTCCTATAATAACGTTAGGATTAAACTGTCCAAAACATTTATTTTTAAACGTATGATTTTGTAAGGAAATAATTTGTAGGAACTAAATTTAGAAGTCTGATTACTTTTATACGTACATTCCCTGAGGAAATTTATGTTGTAACTAAGCTTTCAGGTTTCTCTCATTTTAGACATGTTGGCTTGCTGCGTATTAAAGGGAGGAGGATGAATATGCAGAGAATTCCTCTTCAAACAGTGCGGCAGTTTTTTATGGAAGATGTTGTTCTGGCTAATCATCCAAACATTTTTAACCCTGATAATCCCAGAGTAACCCAAGCCATACAAAGCTTCTGTCTGGAGAAGGTAATTCTTTTACATAAAATCAGTAAAATCTACTTAACCAAGAAATTATTTACCTTCAATTAAATAATTTAATATAAGAAAGCCTTTACTTTGTTTATTACATTCTTCTGAAATGAATAGCAAGATACCTGTTGTTCAGGAAACAAGTTTGTGTCAAAGATATTTTTTCTTTTACAGTTATTCATATAGAAGGATGCTACATATAGAAAATAAACTTCTCTCTCCCAGTTGCTTTCTTCCTTTTAAGAAACATACACACAATATTTTCTTCATTAACCTGATTTGGTAATTGTTTCTTTTTACTTGTGGAAACAGACAGTGACTTTGATTGGGGATGGGAGGATATTGTGATACTTTAGCTTCCCTTTTACCGTGAAAGCTATCCCAAATAATATCTTTAAAATACTTGCTTTGAACCCTGTACCTTTAGCCTAAGCCCTATCTCTCCATGCAGATTGTCACCCCTAAACCTCTGTAGAAGCTCTGGAGTCCCTCCTGAATTTGGTGAATGCATTTATTAGTATGTTGTTTATTGCCATAACAACATTAATTGCTGACATTTATTTAGTTCTTACCCTATGATGGCTTTTCTGCATTACATTTTATTCTCATAAAAAGCCACATAAGGCAGTAACGATGACAGTAATTGTGACTGCTTACGCACTGTGCATTATTGAAAGCATTTTGCATTTAATCTGTTCAGCAGTGCTGTAAGTGGGTAAGTTCTGCCATCCACATCTGTTTTGTTGTTTTGCAGCCCTAGAGGTAGAACTCAGAGATCAAGGCCTTGCACCTGCTGGGCCACTGCTCTGCCACTGAGTTGTACCCTTGGCCCCACCATCCACATTTCAGCTACAGTGAGCTGAACCTTAGATAAAGTAGCTTGTCAAGTGGCATGTGTGTGAACAATGTGTAGCTTGTGTAACTAAAATGTTTGAAGAGCATGCTAGTTTCCAGGTGACCAACTCCAGGAACTCAAGCTTAAATTAAGGTTTCTTTCCATCCATTTCTCTCTACCTCTCACTCTGGTGGTTTCTTTGTTAAGCATCACGAGAAAGAAGACAGTCTCATATGGTGGCCAGTAGACTAACAATTTCTTTACAGCCAGAAGAACTTTTTTATCTTAGTACCACATTAACCTCAAACATGGAGTTTTATTGGGCTGAGGTCATGTATGCATCTTGAAACCCAACCCCAGGCAGATGGAAAATGCATGGACTGATTTTGTACACATGGTATCCAGGCCCAAGGCCCGTGTCCTTCCCTGGAGGCACCTTGGCTCAGTTGACACTTTAGACAATTTTTTCTTGTGGGAGGCCATTCTGTGCATTGTAAGACATTTAGCAGTATCCCCTCGGGCCTTTACTTGTTAGATATCAGAAGTTTCCTTCTCCCCTCAATCGTGACAAACCAAAAAAACAACTGTTTCCAACTTTGTCAGATATCCCCTTGGGGTCAAAAATCATCTCTAATTGAAATCCACTAGGTGGCTTCCACCTAAATCCCACTGGACTTCGAATGGTCACATGAATACAGAGAGGAGAATGGGTGCTAGCAATAACAAAAGTAGTAAGCGTCCATTTAAACACCTGGGTATGCACATAACTTTGTTATTTCTGTACTCTATTGTGTTTCTATTATTGACCTTGTTGTATTATTGTTTATATGTATGAGAGGACAGGCCCATATCCCAAGCTTTTTTTTTAATCAAAATTTGACCTAGTTATTACCTGTGAGACAGGTACTTTATAAATGCTTGCTGAATTGAAAGAATTGACACAGTGGTGGCGAACCTGTGGCACACGTACTGCAGCGGGCTGTTAGTATTGAAAGCTCTAAAAGGTTTGCCATCATTGGACTAGAAGATCATATTATATCTCTGTGCTGTCCAGTATGGTGATCATTAGCACATTTCACTACTTATATATAATTAATTATAATTAAAAATCTACTATCCATCCACATGTGTTTCATAGCAACCATACTGAATACTGTAGATGGAAAACATCGCTGAAAGTTCTGTTGAACTGTGTTGTAGTTTAAGAGAGAAGATTATAAAATCATAGAGTTGGAGAGATCTGAGGACAGAAACACTTGTTCTATTCTTGTTCCTAAGAGAACTAAGTTATAAGGAGACAGTACTAGAATCTTTCTCATGAAAGGTTGCATATACAGTGATTATATCTTTAGTTGGCAAACAACTCTAGCTATTAAAAGTGGTGTTGGGATTAAAATTTGTCTTCTTATAACTTAGTTTTGAACTCAGGCACAAGATAATAGTGTAAGTGTTTTTGCCTTTGGATCTCTTCCAGTCCAAGATTTCATGATCTTATCCACCTCTAGCATGAGACAGCAGCATATATTTGAAAACATTTGTCATATTTTCTTTTAGTTTGAACTCTTCCAGAATAAATAACCCAAGACCTTTTGTTTATAGATTTTACACATTTTGTATGATACGCCTGAAAAAACTAGGTTTATTTGTTTTTTTAGTTGAGGAACTCCTATGGAAATATGAATAAAAAATTGGAGCAGAAACAGTGTTTTAAATTTTCTTGTACAAGACGCACTTTAGAGACTGAAAAATTATTAAGAACAAAAGAAAAGCATTATTAATGGGTATATTATAAGAAAATAATTTAAAAATATGTAAATAACCTAGAAAATAAAGATGAGCATACAATTCAGGAAAATCTCTGTGGTAGAAATATAAGGTTCTATTCAGCCAATTTCAACTAAATTTAATACTTTTAACCTTTTTTTGTTTTGGTTTGGTTTTTTTTTTGTTTGTTTGTTTGTTGTTATTTTTTTGAGATTGAAGAAATGCTCGAAAATGCTGAACGAGAACGTTTGGGAAATTCTCGACAGCCAGAGAAGCCTCTTATACGACTGCGAGTAAGTCCTGTTTAACTTAAAGGTGTATTAATTTTCAAAGTATAGTAATATGCAGTTTATGTGGATTATTTGAAAAGTAGTAAGGCAGTTGATTATAGCAGGTAAGAGTATCACCATTGGAGACAAAAATAATATAGCTGTAAGGATTTGACTTAATGACAGCTTAATTCTGGTAGTCTTATTTCTGTCATCTTCTGAATAATTTGTTGTTATGTATAATAGATTGGCTGAGGCTCTGACTTCATCTTTACTCACGTTTCCACACTCCACCTGAGTCAGGTAGGCCTTCTTGCAGTTTCTTAAACATATCAGACATCCTCGACTCTCTGAGCTGTGCTCAAATCCCACCTCTCTGAGGACCCCTGCTCACGAGCATCACAGGCCCACTCCTTCCCCTCAGCTCACTGATGTCACTTCCCTTCTTTTTCTTTTTTATACCAAATTCTCCTAACCTACCATATGCAATTTATTGATATTTGTTATTGTTTGAATTGTTTCCTGTGTCTATAAACCCACTTATTTTTCCCATTGTGAAAAAAACTAGTAATAACAGACCGTTTATTTCCCACTGTGCTTTTTCCTTCTTTTAGCTCCTACTCTGTCTTTCTCATTCTCTGGGTTTGATTCTGACCCTACCACTAATTGTGTGACCTTGAGCAACTTGTCCATTGGTTTATATTTCTTAAATTTTGGAGATACAAATGAATTAGTGTCTGGTGCACAGGAAGTATCTGGTCCCGTTCTCTTTCCTGCTGCTATTGCTGTAGATGAGTGCTTGTCACTTACTGGACCGTAGCTCGCTGTAGCTTCCACCTGGATTGTGATTCCGGTTCCCCCCTTGCCTCACCAGTAACCTTTCCCTCACACCAATGCCAGTGTTTATAAAACACAGTCTTGCATGTCTTTCCTTCTGAAAACAACTCAGTGATTTCCAAACACCAACAGGAGCAAGTCAGAACTTTTTAGGATCACACTCAGGCACTGATAGAACCTGGTCTACACTGCTCTTATTTTAGACTTCCTCCTAAGCACACCTATGCTCCAGTCATATTGGACTAAACTTCCTTTTCCTTGTGCCAAGTGGAATTATTTCGTTCAAACCTTTTCCCTGATCCCCCTGCGGTGTGCCATGCATTTCCTTTTTCCTTGCTTTGTATCTCCTTCAGCACCCACTAAAAACTTTCTTCTCGAAGAAGCCTTTCTGGGCCTCCTTCAGAGTCAGTGCTTCTCCTTTGTGTCCTCATTCTGCTCTGTCCATGCCTCTTGTTGCACTGTTCACTTTCTGCTTGCAATTATTTATATACATTTGTCTTCATGGTCAGCTTATGAATTTTTTGAAAATCTAGGTTGTGTACTACTTATGGTTATATCCCTTACTCTTAGCAGAGTGCTTAGAATGTTGAACACGCCTAATACAGTGTGCTTAATGAGTGAATTTTATAACTCTTGGGATCAGAAATGAGAAGTAAAACTAGGCTGCCGTCATCAGGGGCATTTTGGAGAGACCCAATAGCTTAAGCATTTAGTATTTTCTCTTTTACAACATGGCAGCTGCAGAGGTGATCTGTGTGATACAAAGGTGGTTATTTTAGGGAAACCACATGGTGTTCTGCATTGAGACAAAGACCCCGTGTTTCTCATTTGTGTCTGCCTGATACTATTAGAACTGACCAAACTTAAACAGCAAATTGGCATTCCTTTTCCTAAACACAGTAAATTATTAATTCATTCATGAAACAAAAGAACAGGTATCTGTCATGTAAATAATATTACAAAAGTGCTTTGTAAAAGTTAGAGGATCCTAAGTAAGTCATTAATTCATTGAATAAGTCTTACTGAGTACCTTTTGTTAATGGATGTTGGAGGATATAATGATGATATAACACAGATAAATCTTTGAACCTGCCAAGCTCATAAGAGGTGGAGGAGTGAGGAGAAGTACATAATAAACAACTCTCAAATAAATGAATAGGATAGAGAGAAAGCTTAGTGAATGGTGCCACATGTGATGGAGAGTGTGATGGGGTAGAGTCAGGGCAGAGAGTCCTCTGCGTAAGCTGATGCCATGCTGGCCCCAGAGCATGCTTTGAGCTCAGCTAGTTCAGGAAAATGGCTGTCTTCCTTGAAGGAAAGGTGGTATTTCTCTTTGCAAAGTCTGCCTGTCACTAGAGACTTACTTAGAAAGAGCCTGTCTTGAGTGAGACTGTTAGTTCCAACAATACACTGTGTCTCAAAGGTAATCTTTCCAAGTTTCCAGACTTGATTCTTTCTGACCTGGACTCTCCTAGCATTTGTCCTCGTCCAGCATGAAGACACAGCCCTGAGTCAGTCCACCAGTGAACCAAATATGTCCACGTCTGGTGTTGTATTTTGTTAGAGGTTATCATTGTATTTTGAAAGTTTATAAGTTTGTTTAGAAACTCCACCTACTTTCAGATGATATTCCTGGTTGGTACCTAGACTTATCGTTGTCATTGGACATGAAATCATTCTAATGTTACTCTTGCTGTGACTTGATTCCTTTGAAGAAAACATTTTGCTTAAGTTTATAAACTTTCCAAGCATTATTTTCTCAAAAGGATAAATGATATAACATCATCATGATCTTTAAAATGTATGGTAGAAAATTAATTTACAAATTTTAAAGGTATTGAATATAAAAACTATAAATATCAAAGAATGAGCTTGTCTCTCAAACACTGGCAAGTTATTGTTTCCTAGCCTTCATAGGTTATTCTGTATTTCCAGGTGGACTATAGTGGAGGGTTTGAACCTTTCAACATTCATCGCTTTAGCCAGAGATTTGTGGATCGTGTAGCTAATCCAAAAGATATTATCCATTTTTTCAGACATAGAGAACAAAAGGAAAAAACAGGTAAGCTAGTTATTTTTACAACTTAATGAATACTCTTACTTGGTTTGTGTAAATCAGTCTTTGGCAAAAGAAATATTAAATAATATTAGAAAATGTTTTACTATATTGTGATATAGACAAAAAATGATAGTTGGAATAATTAAATCTTTGTCTTCTAAAAATTAGTTAGCAGTCATTTTTGAATCTGTGGATATAAGTGAAGAAATAAGAAGACTCTCTCTGCAGACATAGTTTTTTACAGCAGTGCTGTTTACAACAGTGCTGGCTCAAAACACGACAGATGACTATATGTCATTAATGTTCAGCGAACGTACTCTTAAATTGTGCATTATTAAGTATTTTAATTTGAGAGCGTACAATGGTTTAAGAAAGCTTTTGAAGAAGTCTCCTGTAGTTGGATATTTCTGATAATCGACATAATTTCCAACTAAAATTTTTATAAGAACTAATTGTCCTTTTCTAACATTTATAAAACAAGGTCACTGAATGAAATAGTGACTTTTTTCATAAGAAATATCAATTATGTTAAATATAGAGGCTCTTGTTCTTAGGCTATTAAGTAAGAGAATTTTCATTGCACCATATGACTTTTGTTTACAAGTAAGTCACTGTGGTTTTATTAGCCAGGATTTAATTATTTGTTTCTTGCTAATGTTTTTCGTTCGTTTTGTATCCTTATCAATTCCTTGAAACATCATGAGTATAGTATTTGTAAGAGACCTATACTAAATAGGCTGAGGCAGGAGGATTGCAAGTTGCAGGCTAGTCTGGGCAACAGAGCAAGACTCTGTCTCAAAAAAAGAAAAAAAAAAAGTATGAGGATGTAGTTCATTGGTTCAGGGCTTACCTAGCAGGCACGGGACCCTGAATTCAATCTCCAGTACGATAAAAAAGAAAACTACAGTATATACTTCCTTCTTTAGTTTTGTTGCTAGTGAGTTTCCTTCTAGCAATTTTTTTTTTTGTTTCAATTTACATTGCTCAGTGGAAACAGTGTCACTTTTGTATGCCTTATTGGAAGCATTTTCTGTTGTTTTGGCCAACTCTGCCACTTGTAACATTGTGCACCTTAATAACCTCTGCCGTTTAGCACTCTCATCTGTAAAATAAGGATGTTAACTGTGCCAGTCTCATGATTGTCGTGAGGCTTGGATGATATATTGTGTGTTGATGGTCTTGCATGGTGTCTGCAAAGTAAAACAGTACTAATCATATTTATGAAGTAATATTAACTATTCTGCTTGAAATTCACATGATTTTTGTTCATTTGGCAAACCAGTGAACTGTGTTCCTCTTTACCTTCGAGGCCTTTCTATGCGCTTTTCCTCTGCTGGGAATGTTCTGCCCCTCTTTTGCTTAGTGAATCTTATCCATTCTGCCATCCTTGACTCTAGTGATAGCTGTATTTGATACCCGCATATGGCGTTCGGCCTTCTTGGAGAAGAATTAATTACTTCCTTCTCTGTGTGGCATATCATCTGCAGTTACCACCTCGTATTGTCATTTGTTCTCATGGGCAGGGAACCTATCTTCTTCATCATCATACTTTTTGTTTTTTAAAGACAGAGTCTCACTGTGTAGTTCAGGCTGGCCTTGAACTCATGGTGATCTTCCTGCCTCAGAGTTATGCCCAGCTTCGTCATTGTCTTTTGGGGGCGGGGTGCTGGGCATCGTGGTCTTTTTTAACATAGCATTGATTTATCACACGAGGGGTCTCAGCAGAGCAAATACTAGCTCCGACGTTCGCTCATTCCCTCTGGCACAGTGTCCTTTCTGTTCCATGCCTGCTGTTCTTTCGGAACACTCATCATGTGCTTTAAGTGTATTTCCTTTGTCTTACAGAATGTTGAAAAAATATGTGCTTGAGTGCTGAGATCTAATTGAGTTGTCCTGTGTGTTGTTTCTTTGGGGACATTCTCAGGTGGACTGGTTTGTTGTGTTCTGAACTGTGAGTACAGGTGGAACTTCTCTAAAGCTCAGTGCCCCCACCTGGATTCAGCTCCAGGCACTGGCCGTTCTACTCACAATGTTTTTGTCATTGTTTAAGGCAAAACCACTTTAGTACTATCATGAACATTGTTTCGATTTGGTGTACTCCCTGAAAAAGTCCTGGGGACCCCAAAGGTCTGGGACCACTCTACCCAGAGCATGGGAAGGGAGCCCTGATGGTGGAGAGACAGATCTTAGCAAAGGTGTCTTCTTTCTGCCCGAAAGTCCTGTATTGAGCAAGCCAGCAGTCAGTAGTTTGGCCCTTCCTCCTCTGCTGACAGCAAAGAATGTGAGTTTGGCCACTTTATCGTAGTAGAAGCTGAGTTGTTGTTTTTTTTCTTTCCTTTTTGTCTCTAGGAGAGGAGATCAACTTTGGGAAGCTTATCACAAAACCTTCAGAAGGAACCACACTTCGGGTAGAGGACCTTGTAAAACAGTATTTTCAAACCGCAGAGAAGGTAATGTCTTACGGTTTATATTTTGAATAATGGCTGTGTTACAATAGATTCTAATTTAGGGCACCAGTAATTACTAAATAAACAAGAATCCTATCAATGTTTCTACAAAGTAAATAGGGTGACATTTAGTTACATTCGTTTGTAGCCATTGTACATCAGGAAAAATTAGGCTAGGAGTAGTGGCACATGCCTATGGTCCCAGTATTTAGGAGGCTGAGGCAGGATTGCTGAGAATTCAAGGCCAGCCTGGGCTACATAGTAAGTTTAATAATAATAATAATAATAATAATAATGAAAATGAGTGCTTAGTTAATATTGTTAATCTTATTCATATCATTACAAGTGTGACTGTTATTGCTATCCTCTTTTTTATCTCTGCTTAAAAGTCTTAATGCAGAATTTGATTATTTGAATATAATTTCAGAATTGCTTTACAAGTACAGCCACATAGTGTGAAGCTACTCAAACTACTGAGAGCGTGTGCCACTCTAAGTTCCTCTGGTTGTGTTTATTTAAAACAACACGGATACCTTGCAGTTCTGTAGGTTAGAAATCTGGCCCAGGTCCCACTGGACTGAAATCAAAGCCTCAGCATAGCTGTATTCTTTCCTAGAAACTCTAAGGGAAAATGCATTTTCTTAGCTTTTCCAAACTAGTGGTGACTATATTTCTCAGCTCTTGGTCCCCTTTGTCCAGCTTCAAAGCCAGCAGTGTTGTATCCTTGGCCTTTTTCCCACTTCTGGCTGCCTCCCTCTGCCTCGCTCTTTTGCTGGATTCACCTGGAGTGTCCCTGATAATCTCCCTGTTTTGCAATCAGCTGAGAAGCCTTGGTCCCATCTGTGACCTTAGCTCCCTTTCACTGTGTGACATATTCATAGGTCCCAGAGAGGAAGGTCTGGATGTCCTTGGGAGGGAATTACTTCGCCTACCGAGATAATGGTTTAACCTGCACTCAGTCAGCAGCAGCCATTTCTGGACTGCATAACCCGGCCATTCAGGTTCCACATCGTCATCCTGCCTTTTCTTGGTTTAACTTCGCTTTTTCTGGATTCTTAATTTTCTTTTTTTTTTCTTTTTTTTGGCACTGGGGGTCAAACTCAGGTCCTTGTGCTTGCTAGGCAAGCACTCTAACCACTGAGCTAAATCCCCAGCCCTCTGGGTCCTACATTTTTATCAGTAGGCTTTAACTACTATCTAGCAATCTGGATTTTTCCCCCTTTACATAACTGGTTAACTTCTTTATCCTTTTCTTCAATAACTTTATCCTGTGATTTGCCATGCTCTTACGTGGTTATTTTATAAGGAATAGATACTGTTTCTGCATCTGGTGGTTTTCTTCTCTTTTACAGAATGTTCAACTCTCACTGCTAACAGAAAGAGGGATGGGTGAGGCAGTACAAGAATTTGTAGACAAGGAAGAGAAAGATGCCATCGAGGAATTGGTGAAATACCAGTTGGAAAAAACACAGAGATTTCTTAAAGAACGTCATATTGATACCTTAGAAGATAAAATTGATGAAGAGGTGAGTGACTTATTTGGATGTGTAGATCTGTTTCAAGCAGTGTTTTTGAGGGCAGCTCTGACTACCTCCTTCCCTTCTCCCCGTTATTTAACCTCTGTGATTTGTTCATTTTCCTCATCTGTAAAAGTGAGGATTAAATTAGAAAATACCTAGAAAGTAGCTAGAACAGAGTCTTAAATATAGTTACTGTGTTAGTCAGCTTTCCCACTGTGGAGGCACAATATCCAACAATTTAAAGGAGGAGAGGTTTGGTTTGGATCCCAGTTTCAGAGAATTCAGTCTGTGGTCAGCAGGCTGCAAGGCAGAAACATGGCAGAAGAGCATGGTGGAGCAGAAATGCTTAGCTCATGGTGTCTGGGTAGCAGAACAGGGAAATACGGCCAGAGAGGAAGGGCTCAGGGCCCGTATTTAGTACCCAAGGTCACACTTCCATGACCCATGCAGATGCACCCAGAAGTATGCTTTATTAATCCTAGCCTTGGAGTCTCCCAAGCCAACCAAATTGACATAATTAAGCTAACAGACACCTCCGTTACTGAATAAATGTTCATTTTTTTCCCATAGAGACTGTCTTCTTTTGTAATCCTGAGAGTGCTTTAAAATGAACTTTGTAAGATGAAAATTTCTGCTCATTTCACTTTTTTAGTTAGTTTTGATTTGGCTTTTGAGTCTCATCTGGAACATTTATTCTGTCTAGCATCAAAGGAGTACAGAGATCACAAAGGAATTTGACCACAGAAAAGTTTAAACATTTGCATGTCAGATTGAAAGAAAGCCAAATTAAAAGGTATTTGGCATGTGAAAATATGTATGAGCACAAAAGTTTAATGTACTTAATGTAATATTAAAGAGCTCTTATAAATCTTTAAAAACTATTAAATATTTCAATAGAATAATGAACAAAGGGCGTGAATAAGTGATTGACAGAAGAAATGTAAATGGATAATAAGCACATGAAAATGGTGTTTAGCCAGGGATAACCAGACATTTAAATTAAATGTAGTTTTTGTTTGTCACATTGCTAATGGTTTGAGAAAAATAGCAGCACACTGCTGGTGGGAGGATTATGTTTGAACAGCTTTGCTGAAAATTAGTTTGACAATGTATATCAAGAGGCTTAAGATTTATCCTTTAATTGGCCCTGAGAAATTTTCATGAGAAAATGGTATAGAGATTTGTGTATGCAGTCATTAACCTTGGTGTTATCCACTGTGGGGAATAATTAGAAATGTTTTGTTAATGTTAAATGTTGACGTATACATAACATAGAATTCTTTATAGACGTTAAAATTACATTTTTGAAGAACATGGAAAAATATTTCCAGTTTAATGCCAAGTGGGAAAAGAATTCTAAAGGCATAGAACTATACATAGTATGATACCACTTACTTTTTGGATACATGAATTTGTGCATGTAAATAATGAAAGTGTATAAACATACTATTAACAGTTGTGTTTAGGTATTTGGATTGCAGGGGATCACTTTCTGTATTTTCCATCTTCAGAAAAGAACAAAACAACATTACTTTAAGAATTCATTCCCTTTGGCTTTCATCTTAATGTGTTTATTTAACAGGATTCTTTTAAAGGTTTATGGTGTTCTTGTGTAACTAGTATTCAATGCCAAGTACTTTTAGAGTCAAGACAGGTGATATACACTCCAGAACCACTCACTCTGTGACTCTGGATACATGGGGTTTGTTAATTTTTAGCATGGGTGCATGTATTAGTCAGTATTCTCTAGAGAAACAGATATAATAGTAGATATATGAATATTTACGAGCTTACAGTTTGGCTTCCTCGGGCTTCTTACAAGTCAGGCGTGGTAGCAGGCAGAGGGTCCGTCTGCAAGCTGGAGATCCGGAGGGCCCAGCCGAAGGTCTGAAGGTCAGAAGGATCCAGGCGAAGGCCTGGAGGCCCGAAGGATCCAGGAGAAGGTCTGGAGGCCTTGAAGGATCCAGGCGAAGGTCTGAAGGGTCCAGGCAAAGGTCTAGAGGTCCGAAGTATCCAGGTGAAGGTCTGGAGCTCCTCCAAAGGAAGCAAAACCGATCCCAAAGAAACTGGCTGGGCTAGATTCCTCTTCATTCCCCTTTTATACCATCTAGAGAATAGGCTGGCCTAGAGTGGATCTTCTACACCCTGGGGTGTAGAATTGCTAAACCAATTTAGTTAAGCTTCTCTTACAAGTTGACACAATCAATCAACCATCACAGTGCATTTCTCAATTAAGTACCAGAAATAAAACTTGACCATCCCTATCTGTAATGACACCATGACTCTTGAGCTGCAGTGTGTGTATGTGGGGTGTGTGTGTGTGCACGTGCACGTGTGCATGTGAGTACATGTATGTGTATAGCATGGTGGCTAAGAGCATGTGCTCTTGGACCAGACCACCTGTGTTCAAAATCAAAACCTTGGTTAGCTATATACTCATCCGTGAGTTCGCTAACCCCTCTGTGCCTTGGTTTTCTCATCTATAAAATGGAGATTAGTAATGATGGAACTTCCTTCAACATTGTCGCAAGGATTAAGAGAATTAGCACTTGTAAAGTCCTTAGGATACTGCCTGACACGCTGTGCCTTCTCAGTGTTTACTGTGACTCATTTCTCATCTATGAATGCAGCACTTTTGGTTTGCTTCACACTGCTGTATCGTTTTAGAGATCATTTCTGTGTATGTCACTTCCAGTCGTAACAAACATACCAATATTTCCACTGAAGAAGCAAATACGGGGTTGGGGATTTAGCTCAGTGGTAGAGTGCTTGCCTAACAAGTGCAAGGGCTCAGCACCCTACTCCCCACCAAGAAAAAGCAAAAGGAACTCCCATCCCCTTTCCCTGTAGCTACTGCTGTTTCTTCTTCCTTGTTTAGGCGGAGTCGCTCCAGTTTTCAGTATCTGCTGCCTGAATTCAGCTCCCCTTTCTCTCAGGCCTGTCCATTCAGGCTTCTGACTCGGTTACCTGCACTTGTCCTCTGCTGCTGCAGCCTGGAGATACCAGGGACTCCTCGGGGATATACTATAAATTAATGTGATCTTTTTTCCCTTATAAAATATAACTTCAATTTTGTCACTGACTGTCCTCCCTCCCAGATACTCACTAGATTGTACATTCTGTGAGGGCACAGTTTTGGGCCTCTTTTATATTCCTGTTTCTGAAGGTAAGGTCTGCATAGACAGGTGCTGGGTGCATTATCTGTAGTATTCCTCTTGGTTCCGGGGCCGTGTTAGCATATGTTCAGTAGTTGACCATTGATAAAAATAGATTTTTAGAGGCTCCTCACTTCATATACCATTTTAGAGGCCTCTTGGGTATCTTGCAGCCAGGTGTACGAGAGTGATTTGAACAATGTAATAAATATTTGAAGCCTAAGAGAGGAAAGATGCTTATTTTTAACTATTGAAGTGTAATGCCCATAGGATGTTAGGATTTTTTTTTCCTTTGCGGTCTGACAGATTGATTTTCAGTGACATAGAACATTTTTGGCAGCAGGTAATATAATTTTGCTTAGAGCCAGTATTTTTTATAACACATTTCTGCTATTTTAGTGTAATTGGGAAAAATACAATTTCTATAGTCATTCTTTTGTGAGGCAAACTATAGTTGAATGCCCAAGTTTTACATTACCCTCAAAAGCATTTCTTAATTGTAGTGCGTTATTTTGTATTTACATAGCTGGAATGAGCAACATGTCTGCAATTTACTATGCTGTGTTTCAGGTACGCCGTTTCAGAGAAAGCAGACAAAAAAATACCACTGAAGAAGATGATGAAGTTCGTGAGGTGATTTTTCTGCTGTAAATTCCTGTGCTCATATGACAGTTCATTAAATTGGAACAGCTAGCATAGCAGTCAGTCCAGTTGTCATGGGTGAAGCACGCAGCAGTTGGCTGAGGAAAGCTGCTTTTGATTTATTTCAGTTGAGCCAACAAGTATTCTTGTTGTCATTATTCTTTTTTGATTTTGCTCTTGTCTAAAGCACTTGTTGGGGCGACATTTACAAAAATAGCCTTTTTAAATTAAAAGATGTCTAGTTGGTATCAGAGAATCTTATCTATATAACATAAACTCTTGCTCTATTGAAATGGTATTATTTAGGGCAAAAAAAAAGGAGAAATTCATTGTTGGTTAGACGTGCTACCATGGGTAAATAGAGTTTCCATGCCCATTCTAAAATGTTAAAATTAACTTGGACACCATCTTTGCTTGTCTCTTTTATCTCTGAGTGTTAGGGACAAGTTAGGAATCTCTTACGTTTTGGACCTCTATCTTGGCTGAAGTATACGTTCTTGTTTTCTGGTAGTCTTTAGTGTTTTATGATTGCTACCTAGTAGTTAGCAGTTTTTATATAAATCATTTACTCTTGGGTTTTTGTTTTGATTGCTTTCAATCAGCAGATATTTTTCATAACTATGGATTGACATTCTGCTTTTAATTAGAAATATGAATATGAAAAGGCTATGGTCTGTGTCCACAAGGTAGTCTCAGTTTTGTAAGTGTTTAAAGAAAATATTGAATTCTTTTTGATATATCTTCTTGCCTCAGCCTCCTCCTGAGAACTGGGATTATAGGCAAGTGCCACCACGCCCAGCTATGCCATTTACAGGCTGCTTTTGGAAGCTAAGGGGAAGAAACAATAGAGTAGAGATCCCTACCACATTTATTACATTTGTGTTCATCTTATAAGGTGCTCTTGAAATAGAAGAGTTTGCTGAATGGTAAAAATGCATGTTAGAAGGAAATATTTCCTGGTTCTTGAATCATCTGGCTTAATCTTGATTAACTCTTTCTATTTAACAGATTACAGAAATTTTCTTTACAGTGGATCCTTTGAGTGTGAAGCCACAGGCCTCAATTTTTTATTAATTTTTTAAAAAGAGTAGGGGCTGAGGTAGAGTGTTTACCTAGCATGTGTGAGGCTCTGGGTTCAATTTCTAGCACCATCAAACAAAAAGGCTAACGTTTTATTTAAAAAAAGGTAGGAAAATAAATGACATTTCAAATGGAAGTCTTTCAGAGCAAAGAATGTCTGAGTTTAGATTTTTATGTGTAAGACTTTTGTAGGTAATGAGGGCTTCCCAGGTATCAGCCCACTTTCTATTTCTGTGACAAAATGCCCAAGACGAGGTAATTTATAGAGAATCGACATTTATCTGGCTCACACTGCCGGGAGCTGGGAAGCCAAACAGCATGGTCCCAACATCTGGGGAGCACTTCTGTTGAGGACCTTTCCTGCTGGGTCGTGACAGTGGAGGGTGTCATGGTGACACATTGCGAGAGAGCTCGCTTTTATTCCACCCCCTTGACAGCCATTCATTCATTCTCCAGGAATGGAATAGTGCAGTCATGAGGGCAGAGCCGTCGTGAGCCGGTCACCTCCAGAAGCTCTCACCACTCCGTACCATTAACATGGCTTTGGGAGTGAAGTTTCCAAGACATAAAATGTGGGGGACACATTCAAGCTGTAGCACTCGTAGTGTTTTAGCATGATACAGGATGTTAAAAAATTTTTTAGCCCCAGCATACTACTTAGAACTTGAGTAACAGAGTTTGATACTTTTCCAAGACGTAACTCATAACTTTGCAGAGTCATCTAGCTAAGAATATGAATCTCCATATCCTGCTTAAATTATTTAAATGAAAGACAAAGAATTTATCCTTCCATTTTGAGAAGAAAGCGTTGTACTTTAAAGCCTTTCACTGGGAAGAAAACTCATCTTTTTTCTTTAAGTTCACATTGAAGCAAAGAGTCAAACAGTAAATACTAGAGTTTGCAGGCCTTATGGGTCTCTATCACATATACTAATGTTTTTTTGTTTTGTTTTTTAGAAGTTCATTAAAAATATAAAAACTATTCTTAGTCTGACCTGGGGTCCTTAGTTTATGTGGCCTCTGGTGGGGTTTTTTTTTTTCCTTTAACTAGAACATGTTAGTAGTACATAATACTGACATTCCTCATGTGCAGTTAGTACACATACCTTAAACAGTTTAATTCTTTTCTCGTCCCCTTTCCCTTCCCTCTTTTCATTCTGTTGGCTACTTCTTTTGCTGTGCAAAAGCTTTTTAATTTGATATCTCATTTTGTTGATTCTTGGTACTATTTGCTACGCAGCCAGGGTTCTGTTCAGAAAGTCTTCACCTATGTCTATGACTTCCAGAGTTACAACCACTTTATATTCCAGCAAGTTGTTTCTGTTTAGTTCTTTGATCCATTTTCATTTTAGTCTCATGTTCTGTCTGAATTTGAGGCAGGATTGATACTCTCTTGCAAAATGTTATGCTAGGCCCTATGAGCAGAATGGAGAAAATATTTGCAAATCATATATCCATGTACCCAAGGAATTAATACCACGATATATTTAAAAAGGCTTCTAAAATTTAACAAAATTCAGTTTTTGAAATGGACTCAAATAGACGTTTTTCAAAGATTTATAAATGATCAGTCAACATTAAGAAAGATATTCAACATCACTGATTGCTAGAGAAATGAAAATTGAAACCACGCTGAGATGCCACATGCCTATTAGGATGACTATTACACAGAAGATAACAAGTATTGGCAAGATTGTAAAGAAATTGAAACCCATGTACATTGCTGCTAGGATGAAAAATAGTATAGCTAATTTGTAAAACAGTATGGTGGTTCCTGTGAAAACTGAACAAAGAATTACCATACAATCTACCAATTCCCCACCTACATATATAACCAAAAGAATTGAAAGTAGTGATTTTCAGTAGGTATTTATACACCAATGTTCACAACAGCATGATTCACTATAGCCAAAAGTTAGAAACAACCCACATATCTGAACAAATGAACAGATAAACAAATTATGGTACCTGCTTGCAAGGAATTGTTAGTACGTCTTTAAAAAGGACAAAATTCTTACCTGGGGATTTAGCTCAGTGGTTAGAGTGCTTGCCTTGCAAGCACAAGGTCCTGAGTTCGATCTGCTTAAACAGATGAAACTTCAAAACATTATGCTGAGTGATTTCTCAAAATAGTATGATTTCTTTCACTACATGAGGTATTTAGGCTCCTCAGATTCAGACAGAAAGAGTAGTGGTTACTAGGGCCTGGGGGAATGAGGAATGGAAGTTATTGTTGAATGAGTATAAAGTTTGTTTGGGATAATGAAAACATCCTAGAGGTCCGTTAACTCCAAAATCTGTTGGCTAGAAAAGGTAGAGTTAAAATACTATTTGAATATATTGGTTGAAATGATAAAAATAAAGATACAGTATTTGGATAGACAGAAAAATGTTAAATCTGGAAATAATGGTAATTCATTCCAAGAAATAACAAGCATAATAGAACGTAGGAATTTTAAATTTTATCAGATACTGCCTCATTGCTCCAAAGATAGTGCATCAATTTACATTTTAACTAATATTTGAGAGCACTTATTTCCCCACATTCTTGCCTTCATAGTGTATTACTACACTTTTTTATCTTTATGAGTCCAAGGGATAAGATTATTTCTCATTGCAGCTTTTAATTTGTACTACCTTTTTAAACTAGTGGATCTGAGCAATTCTTATAAGTCATTTATATGACGCATCTGTTCATTTCTTTGCCCTCCCTTTAATAGAAGGTAGTTCCTTACCTAAGTAAAGGAACACTTGCTTAAACATTCTTCTAGCAAGTTTAGGGTTTTTGCCATGTACCATGTAAAGGATGTATCCACCTATTCCTGAAGTTTATCTGTTTAAATGAGGAATGCTAAAGAGTTAAGTGGGGTTTTTTTTCAGCATCTAAGCAGATAAATGTGAATCTTCCCCCTTTATGAATATGATGAATTAAAATAATATCCTGTTATTGACCTACCCTGTATCACTTTATAAACTTCCTGGTAAGTGGTATATTCATGTTACTCATCTTTCCATATGCTGTAGTCTCTTTGTTGCTGTCATATTTGTAAGACACTGTAACTTTCTTTAGGTGCATTCGGTCTTTGTCATATACCTCATCATGCTAGCTTTGTAAGAAGCATTTGGAAGCTTTCCTTCTTCGTGCTATGGCATTCTTAAATAGTAGCGAATGATCCATTCTTTGAAAATGTAAAATTTACCTGTGAAACTTCCTGGTTGTGATTTTTCTTGGGAGGTGTCATTCTTTTAACATTTTCCTCAATTTTTTCTTTTATAATTAGCCTGTTGATAGTATCTTCTTGGATCCATTTAAATTATTCATTTTTCAAGTTACATAGGTTGTATTACAAGTCTTATTTTTCCTAACTTTCCAATACTGAGTTAACCTACTCCCACCCCCAGCCCAGCACACGCCTCACCCCCACTTCTACCCCACCTGCTCTGTCCCCATCTCTTCGCTTGGCCCTACCTCTCCTGGCTTTATGGTACCCCAGACCTCAGAAATGCTGTGGTCACCTCTGTAAAGACTTGAAACCTGCCTTTCATAGCAAGAAAGGCCATGTTTACAGTGTCTGGGAATGTAGCCATGAGTGCCGAGACCTCTGAGCTTCCTAAAACCCTTCTTGGTTTTCTCGCTGAGCTAGGTCGAATACTCATTATATTCATTTACTATTCCTCATAGATTGTGTGTTTGGGGGCTGGAACTATTTCTAGTTTATTAAAAATGTGTTTTAAGTGTTTTTATTCTCCTTATTACATTTTGATTGTTTTAAGTAAGGGAATCAGGGCAGAATTGCTTTTATTCTACTTTTAATGAGTTAGAATATTTGATTGTCTCAAATTGCTTTTTTCTAGTTTTTTTTAATCAGAAGTTATACATTCTTAGTTCTAAGAGTTACTATTTTTCAGGCCTTCAGTTCGTTTTATATAAATACATATATTTTTAAGGGATTATTCATGTTTTTTCTAATTATAAAAGTATTCTTAGAAGGTGTACCATAGAAAATTTATAATATTCAAGAATAATAAAGGAAACAAAAGCACCTTAAAATTTCACCACCCAGCGATAACAGCTTTTGGCTCTGTTTTATTAAGAGCCCGTTCGAAAAAGTAGCTCAAATAAAGATAGTGTCTTATACATGTGTTGAATTAAAGATGATTGTCAACATTTCCACCAGTTTTGAAAATTTTGATTGTCAAATTCAGTTTTGTTGGTCAACCTTTGTAAAAGGTCTCGTTTTACAGATAAGTGTTTGTAGATTGATCTGATACATGGTAAGTATTAAACCCGATCGGTAGGGTAATTCTCCTTTGTATTTTTATGGTGTGACTAGTGAAAAATAATGACGTAGCTAGTTTGGCAGCGTCAGACGCACATGTGAATGCCTGACGAACTCTCGTTGCGGTGCCGCGTTACCCACTAACGTGTACTTCCCGCAACCCTCACACAGGCCATGAGTAGGGCCCGAGCTCTCAGATCCCAGTCGGAGGACCCTGCCTCTGCCTTCGGTGCTGATGACCTCGTGAGCATGGACCTCGCCGAGCAGATGGCCAGTGACTCTGACGACAGCGTCTCGGCGGCAGCCAGCAGAGGCCGAGGCCGAGGCCGCGGCCGCGGGCAGCGAGGAGGCCGGGGGCAGGGTGCCGCCCTCCAAGGAGGCGCTCGGAGAGGCAGAGGTGCAGCAACTGCTGCCTTGTGCACGCGTCCCCCTTCAGAGTTGGGTGGGAAATAAAGACTGTGTCTCGCAACCAGAATTGAGCTACGAATTTTGGTTTCTGAAACAAAATTCTTTAAAAATTTATTTTCATATCGCACCAAGCCTTTAATAGAGTTTAACGTGTACCTTTGACTTAAATGAATTTTGAATGGCCACTTGGAACAGAGGGTTTTAACTGTTCCTAAGCCATAGTTTTTAAATGCTTCATTATGTTTCTCTTATAGTATCTTTTGGGTACATTTATTGTCACACTTTCACGTGTGTAAAGTAATAATAAATGTGAATAGATATGAATTTTTAAGGATAATGTCCAGCTAATGTTCTCTCTAGATCATAGAAGTCATTTTTGTTACTGCCACAAGATAAAATACCTGCTTATAAAATGGTCTCCATAAAATTTGTTTAAGAAGGAAAACTACCTCAAAATGATTTCATTTCTGAAGGCAATCATTAGCATTAATTGTCATCACTGATTTAATGTGATGAACAGTGGAAAATGGTCATCTAATTGCTTCCTGATCTATATTATGAATCTACTCCTAGGGAAATTCTTGTTTTCATTAAATAATTATCCATAGGAATTTTAAAATGGTAAAATGAATAGTAAAGTCCCCAGGGAAAGACTTTTCCATTTTCTAAGGATGATTATTTTCATTGTCCTTATATTATCCTTACAGAAATTTTGCTTAAATCTTAAATGGACAAATTTGTGCCAGATGTCACCTAAAAGAATAGTCTCTGAAAATTGACCAGATTCTAGATGTTCTTTGGCTTTTTACAAACGTAACTTTATCTAGCTTTCTTTTCAACGCTTATAAAAAAGCCCTGGCTCCTGATGGGATTGTATATTAACTGCTCATTTTTCTACTAGCAGGCAGTGGTCTGAATACTTCTACTCGAAGCAGGATCTCAAAGACCACTGTGTCAACTTCCAGAAATATGTCTATCTTAGATGGTGAGTAAAGGCTGCAAATGATCACCCATTATTTATAAATTCCAACATAGGAAGACTGAGGAAATCTCCATTCATACCCCTCATTTATTTGTGTTGTAGTCACTGCAGTTAAAAGGACTTTTACAATCACAAGATATATTATTCTTTATAAGATTTCTCTAGCTTGCGGTGGGGAGGAAATGGATAGGTTCCCCCTCGGGCAAGCCTCAGTTGGTGGCAGCTCCCTCACTTCCCCTCTAAGACTCAGAGGCACTGTTAACATTTTCCTTGAATGACAGATGTCCTCGGGAAAGGGACTGCTGGCTTTTCTTGCTTCCAACTTTTCTTCAGCTTTGGCCCAGTAATTCCTTTTTATATGATCAGCTCTTCAAAGATCATCAAGAAATTTTTTTCTTAATATTTGAAATAGCAGCTCAGGTTGTTTGCAGCAGAAGAGTTTGCCTGAATAACTTAGCCTACAATGAACAGTTCCTTGAATCTTATTTATTATCTTGTCCTTGTTGTAAATTGAAACTCATACGTGACTACTTCCTTTTGTGTGGAGGACGCTGTGTCTCAGGGGTTTAGAAAACACTTTTTCCTTTCCAGCATCAGTTCTTTTTAGAACTACTATGCAGTGATGCTTTCAAAAGCACCCTTTAATGACTACTGCCATTACCTATTGATGGTGTGGAATAAAGCTGCCTTTGTGTAGAAACACAAGAAACCAGTTATGGTGCTTTACAAATTAGCCTGACTTAAGCCTTTTTCAGTAATAATATTCGTCTGCAAAAGAGGCTGTGTCAGTAAACCAAATTAATATGAAGCTTCAGGTTTTCTGAATTGTATTCTAGGCTAAGACCTTACTGTGGTGCCTGTGCAGTGTAACACTGTGGCTAAGAGCCGGCTCTGGAGTCAGGCTGGGTTGGTCCAGTCCGGTGCCCTCACCAGTAAGCGCAGTGGGAACAGGGACTGAGTCGTTCTTGTTCATCACGTGTCTGCTGTGCCTGGCACGGTGCCATTAAGTGCGCATTAAAAGCTTGAGAATGACTGAATGAAAATCATTTAGGGATTATATAGCATAAAGCTTTCAGAGGATGGTTGTAAAGTCACAAAAGACCTTCGTTTGAATCCTGACTCCTCAATTTACTTGCTGTGTGTTCTTCAGCAGATTACTTAAATTTTCCATCTTTAAGTTTCAGTATCGTTATCTATAAGATGGAGTGATGGTTGCTTTTCCCTCCCTGGTTGTGTTGTGGATTGCTGAGAGAATGCATGGAAGTTACCTGGTACAGAATCTACACATGTCAGGCCTTCAGTAAGAATAAATGATAGTTATTCAGGAACCCTCAGATCTCTTAATATAAAATTTACAATGTGGTACTAGTTCAAGGGATAATTATTTTAAGTGAATTTAAATGTGTACAGTACTCAGAATAGCACCTAATAAAAACTTAGTAGGTAGTTGCTACTATTGTATTAGTGGCAGCTTTACAATAAGTTTATGAGGCTGGATGGTATATGCCTTTTTTGTTTTGTTTTGTTTGGTGATACTTAGGAGATCGAACTCAGGCCCTTACACATGCTTGGCAAGCTCTACCTCTAAAGCTGTAAGCCCAAGATGAATGTTATACATTTTGTTGGTCTAAATTGGTCTTTATTGAACTGATTTGATCTAAGGGTTTTGCTAATCTAACTGATTGTTTGGGCCTTTAAAAAACTGATTTTTTTAATATGAACACATGAAACATTTTTATCAAGTTAGATTTGGTGTTTTTTAAGTCTAACAAAATAACCATGGAGTACTAACTGTATTGTCATCATATTGGCACAGAAACAACATTAAAATCATAACTTCTGGATACCCATTATAAATGGAGGGGTGAGGAGGCCAAATTCTGTTATAACAACCTCCATGGAATATGGAGATTTATTGTCCTACTGATATTTTTTAAAAGGTAGAAATTATACTTTTAGCCAGCAGCAGTTGTAAATAAGAGTTGACAGCCCAGATTTTTCCACTGAAGTTAGTGTGCAGGGGACAGCGACTGAGCAGATAAAAGATACCTCTGCAGCCACTGCTTTTATGTGTAATTTACTGCCGTGAGTTCCACTGCTGCTACATTTCCTGCCACTAACAGCCTGTGGATGTGAAAGCCTACTTCCTGGTGGGCACTTGCCAGAGCAGTTCACATTAAATACCTCTTTATCCTTCCCACAGTTATCTGCATGACGTACTAATGCTATTTTACAAACAAAGAAATTGAAATTTAAAGAAACCAAGGAATTTGGCCACTCACCCAACGAGGAAGGAAATCAAAAGTAGTAACTCCAAAACCAGACCTCTCAACCACCATCATGTATTAGCTCCCTGACAAAACATAGTGCTTATCTTTCTGATAAAGTTAGTTATTTCACTGAGTTAATATATTTTACCACTTCATTCATCTTTTACTGTCCTCTCAGGATTGAGAAAGAAAGGTTTCCCATCTTCAAGAATCCCAGAGTTGAGCGAACAGTGAACAAGTATGGAGCAGAAATAGTCTTTGAAAGCCTCATGATCACTAGCTTTTCTGTCCCTTTGTCCAGGCAGCTTTTTTAGTAAAGCAGGGTGTGAGACCAACAATTGAGAAAGCTGATAAGAACTTTATGTTTGCCTTTCTTCTCTTCTCTCAGATAGACATTACATGATTGGGATAGAACCTGGAACTGGAAAAGCATTTTTTTTTAGTGTGGGTCTCTCTGTGAATACTGCTTATTATTATATTTGGATATAAACTTGGAAAGCATGAGACTGACAGCTAGACAATGAGTTACTTGAACAAATAACTCCATGTCCTTTCTGATTTTAAAAAATATAAATGTCTTTATAATTGATCATCATGTGTTTTTGCAGGCAGGACTTTAAACACCTACAGCTAAAGAAGTGTACAGATTTTTCTATTTTAAGCATGACATGATGGATATTTCATGTTTTACATTCTAGCTTTTAAGTCCACAAGACAGCAGCCCTCCCGCAATGTTGCTACTAAGAATTATTCAGAGGTAAGAAAAAGTTTTATAGTTTTATTTTAATAATCTATGTTTGCTGCAGTATGAATTGTCAGTTCTTTGACTTTAAAAGTAAGGAAAAGAGGAAAAACTATGGAACATTAAATTCGATTCCAGTTATCTACAATGAAAGAGTCTACGGGTTATTTTTCTTATTTCTCTTTTTTTATAATATTGTCCACACTCTTAGAAACCTATTAAGTATTTACATACAGTAATACTTTTAAGGATAACAATGCCAAACCCAAAACGGCATGAAATACTAATGTCGAAGGCAAGTTCATTGCACATAGAGTCCACATCAGTGTAGACTGAAGACAGAATAAAAGGTGGTAAGATCTTTGCATTCTGCTCTAGACTTAGCATAGGCCTTCATTATCTAGATTCTGGGAGAGTCTGGTGTGAATGGCCTTGACTATCTGTGAGCACTATCTTTGGCTTCGTCCTTATTTGCAAATCAGATAAAGACATAGCACATGTGTGTATCAGGTGTCAAAATAGCATAAAATGTAGAGGAATCATTAGTATTTGCATGATGGAATAAAAAGTCAGAAATATCTTTGTTGAATCTTAACACTAACAGATGGTATTTAAGAGGGATAAATGTAACAGAAAGACATCTGGTATCTCCCATGTGGTCAGATACCTCATACCTTCAGAACACTGAAGATTGAATTCCTCATCAGAACCTAAGAAGAAAATTACTGGGTAGAGCTGTACTCTACTTGTGCGAGTCACTCACCCATCTCAGGGTTCTTTACCAGCCAGACTCCTGCGATGGCCAGAAGGGAGGAGCTAAGACCCACAGTGGAGAATGCCATTTGTGCATGAAGTGGGACAGTGGAGGGAGGTCAGGTGGGCTTCTGTGTTAATAATTGCTGCTTACATGGTCCTGACTCTTTTTGTGACTTTCTTGTATTTGGAAAAAAAAATACCTGCATTGTAATTCAGTTATTTCATTTTTTATTCAGGTGTTCCATTCTCAAGAAAACTCTTCTTTGTTTTGTTTCCCCCCTTCCTCTTAGGTGATTGAGGTAGAAGAATCAGATGAGGAAGAAGACATTTTTCCTACCACTTCAAAGACAGAACAAAGGTAGGTCAGAGACTTCCTAAAAAAAACAAAAAAAGATTAAAATTATCCAAATTAAAATTATACATTTTTCTAGTTTTTTGGATTATTTTCAAATATTAAAGTTTGTAGAGAAATGAAAAAACAGATGAAGGCCTAGTTCATGGAGATGACGCAGCATCTCCATTACAAGCATTACAAGCATCATTACAAGCATTTTTATTGAAAATTTAAGTAATTTAAAATCTGTATGCCTGAAATCCCAGCTACTCAGAAGCCTGAGGCAGGAGAATCACAAGTTCAAAGCCAGCAACTTAGTGAGACCCTGTCTGAAAATTTAGAAAGGTGTTGGAGATACAGCTCAGTGGTAGAGTACTTAACATGTGTGAGGCCTGGTGTAAGCCCCAGAGCTGGGGAGGAATTTCAAATAACTTGGTTTCTATTTTTTTTTTTTTTTTTGTAGTTATTACACAGTGATTTTCTTGACCAAAGACTTACAGTTTCCTCAATAAATAGAAAATAATTTGTATTTTGTTAATAATTTCAATTTTTTCTATCATTTTATATACTTAATTGCACAGCGTGCTGTGCTAAACACTAATATAAACTCATTAGTGTTTAGTGTTTGCTAAACACTCATATAAACTTACTCAGCCTTCAGAGTCCTCGTATGTTCTTGTCCTTTTTGTTTTTTGCCTGATGCTGTTAAGCTTGACTTGACTCAATATTACTATTTTCTTTTATGTGTTAACATTTTGAGCAAACACTGCTTAGCTAAAGCTCAATTAATGAAAATATCTACTTAAGAAAATAATCAGTAGCCCTTTTTAATACTTTATGTGGGAGCACTAAATTAGATCTGATGGAAGACAGAGTAAATGTTTTAATATGGTCACTACCTGCAATTTAAATTGTAATGAAGGGCTGAACCGTTGGAATCCGTGAAAGGCTGATTGAATCAGTACCTAATTACATGTGAAATCCTGTGATGTAAAAGTGGTTGTGGTCCCTTAGAGTATGGACTGTGGTAGAAAAAAGAGCTCTAGAGAGTGGTAGACCTTTCCTAAGATCATTTTATCCTGTTATAGAAACAACAGATTTGAGTTAAAAACATTCCAGTGTTGCCATAATTTTACAAAATGGGACATGGTAATAGATAAATTTTAATATGTAATAAAATTGTGTTGACAATAAGTAAAAATCTTTATGGTACTTAATATATCAGGAACTGTTTAAATATTTAAGTAAATATACTTAAATCTATTAAAAAAAAAGATTATCCCCATTTCACAGATGAAATTTAGGCACAGAGAATTTAAATAACTTGTGTAAAGCCACATTGCTAGTAAATGGAAAAGCTGGAGTCCAAACCCTCGTTCTGGAGAGTTTTCTCTTGCTGTTAAGTTTTCATTGCCTCTAATGTAGATGGAAGGGAATTGTCTAGAAATGCATTTTTGATAGATTCTCTAATTCATTGTCTTTGGCTTTTCCTTTTTTTGCCTCCCCGCAGGTGGTCAAGCACATCGTCCAGCAAACACGTGTCCCAGAGCCAGATAGCTAGGGGCGTTGATTTTCAATCAGATGAGGTAATAATATTGTTAAATTTTAATTTTTAACTTTTTAAATTATAACTTACTGTTAGCTAGTTGCTGAAAGTTATTTTTTAAAAATAGTTCGGGCTGGGGGTTTAGCTCAGTGATTAGAGTGCTTGCTTTGCAAGCACAAGGCCCTGAGTTCGATTCCCAGCACCAAAAAAACCAAAAAAAAACAAAAAAAAAAAAAACAAAAAAAATAGTTATAACTTTCCTTTGAACTATAATGTTAAAAATCAAGCAACTCTGTTGAGTACCCAGCGATGTAAATATGCAGATAGTTAAGATATGGTGTTCAGTCAGCTCTTAGGTAATTTGCCTGGCTAACATGATTGGAATAGTGTTTTTAGCTTCTTCCATTTATATTTGGAGAAATGATGGTGATGATAATGTAAGAGCTTTAATGTTTATTTTAATAGGATGCTTGATAAGGACCAAACTCTGTGTTCCACATGTTTCATATATAAGATGGTACATGGTGACAATTTTCATGTCACAGAAGTTCTTGGGCTTTGACTAAAATGCTGTCTGGTAGGATGTGTAGTAAAAACTCCCAATTCCTGCACTAAAATGTCCTCTAATTTAAATGAGGAGGAATAGGAAGAAGCAGAACCAGGACTTGCTCTTGTCTTTGTTCATCTCTGTTTCACTTAGGTGGAATTAAAACTACAGGACTGAAGAATCCTGGCCTTTCCCTTTCCTCTAGGACTGCCATTTCAAGGGCTTTTGCAAGTTTTTCTTAAACTGCTTCAAGGTGTTTCTCTCAGGCCTATCACCCTTTCATTTATTTTTCATTTAAAAAGTTTTTAAATTGTAGTAAAAGCACAGAACATAAAACTTACCATTTTAGCCATTTTAAAAAATCCATCTTAACCATTAAGTATACAGCTCAGTAATGTTAAACAATTCACATTGTTGTAAAATAGATCTCTTGAATTTTTCACCCTTCAAAACTGAAACTATATACCCCTTAAAATTAAATGCCTAGTGTTCCATTTTTGGAATGCCTATAACAATGGAACACAGTAAAATTTTTACTCTTCAAACTCTTGTTCCTTGAATTTTTCTAGGTAATATATATGAATTTCATGCAAAAATTCAAAAAATTACAGTCTTCAGCATAATTATGGGTTAACCAAGTCCCCATTCCCCCTTTCCCCAGCCCCTGATATCTAATATTCTGCTTTCTCTTTGTATAAATGTGTCTGTTCCAGGCACTTCATGAAAGTGGAATCACACAGACTTATTCTTTTTGTGACTGGCCTGCTCCACTTTGCAGTATGTCCTCAGGGTTCATCCACATCATGGCATGTGACTTGCCTCCTTCCCACGGAGCATCCACTGCTCTCATGTTCCTTCGGTCTCAGCTCTGATTTTTTTTTTCAGTTTTTATTTTTTATTAGTACATGTTTGCAGTACATAATGATTATATTCCTTCTGTGGAGTTGGTACATTTACATAACACATCTTAATTCTTCTCTCATCCCCTTCGCCTTGACTCCCTCCATCTCCTGGTCCCCTTCCCATCTGCAAAAGATCTATCTCCATATTTCTTATTATCTATCCTTTATGTAATTCTAAAACAGATTGAGAGGGCTCACCACAAGTCAGGTTTCAAAGAAAACTGACAGCGAGCACTGGGTGTATCTGTGAAACGCTGACACGTTGCTTCAGGCGAAAGTGAGCCAGGCATCTGGATATATATGTGGTGAAAAGTTTGACTGCTGGTTCATGTTTCACAGCAAAGAAGAACTATTAGCAGATTCTCTATCTTGCATCATTTTGGATTTATCTGTAATAAGTTGCTGCCTTTGATTTTTAACATCATAGTAGGAGAAAAATCAATCATGAAAGTCAATTTGTATTCTCAAGGCACCCATTTCTCTTGAGATGTTACTCTAGCTAACATTTGAATTTGTTAATACCATCAGGAAGGTCTGACATCAGAAATAAATTATTTTATTAGTGTCTTAATGGAAACATAAAATCTGAAATTTATAAATTTGTTTTTCTCTTCTGAATATTTAGTTGTTGATTACAGAATATAATCAATTTATGTAACGTAGGCTTATCTGAGGTTTGTTAGTTCATTAACTTCTTAAGTTAATATTTCATACTCCTCTTTATTCTTACCATGCATATAATCTGCAGCCCATCGGCATGGGAACTCTTGAAATAATTCCTTATGCTTCTTTTTCCAAAAAACTGAAAGATTGCTTTGCTAAGTAATTTCCTGCATCAGTCTGAGAGTAGCTAACTGCTTCTGGCATTAAATGCATAATGGGAAACTAAGAATTACAGCCATTTTTTGAGTTAGTTTTTTGCCACGTGGCTGAATTTCCAGAATAGCAGTCACCTGTAATAAAATGTAAATGAAAAAAACTACCAGTATTCACAAACCAAAAAGACAAGGTTTGAGTAGTTTTTTTCCTGGCTTAACCATACCGCATTTGTGTTGATTAAGGTTAATAACTGAGGAAATGTACATTCTGTATATTGTAGATATATACACACATACACATCACAAGGTAAATTTTTATTTTTAATGCTAAGAATTTAATTGGACTTCGGTATTTCACACTTATAAAGGAAACAGAAAAATGAAATCTACCCTAGGTGAAAAGAGAAAGTGACTCTCGCTGATACTGTTTTGCCATGAGAACGTCTCTCTCTTCGGGGAGGGTGGAGCAGTCGCTGATTTAATGTTTCTGTGTCATTTCAGGATGATGACGACGACCCTTTTTTGAGTGTTAATTCTTTAAGAAACAGAAGATGATATATTTAATGAAACTTCCAAATTTCCAAAATACAAAAAAACCCCCACAAAACGGAAACATGGCAAGCTGAGTTTACAGTTGAAGACGTTTTAATTGTTGTTCTTAACGAGGAATTTAAAGATTTACTTAACAAACTAATGTATAAAAATTTGTTTTAAGAATTATTTCCTAAACAGGACTCTTATTAAGATAATTTGCCTGTTTTAAGGACATAAAAATAGCATTGGTTCTCTTTATTTTTTAATCCAGTCGTTATTATCTGAGAATGTTCTACACAATTTGCAATATCTTTCTGACACGTTAGTATATATCTTACTCAATAAGAACTTTGTCTGAACATTGTTCTTGACTAGGAAGTAAAATAAATCTACTACAATCCATTTCTGCTTCACGATCAAAGACTATGTTAGTACCTTAATGTTACATTTAGCCAAAATTGAAGGAAAGAGCTTATAACATTTAACCTTGCTAGGTGTAGTGGTGCGTGCTCATAATTTCCAGCCCTCGGGAAGAGGCTGGGGCAGGAGAATCATGTGAGTTTAGAACCAGCCTGAGCGAGACCATCTAAAAAAAGAAAAAAATTAACCTCTTTATAATTTTAATAATTTCCTAGAGGTTCTGGATATCCTGAAAGGGAAAAGTAAAATTTTCTATGTGAACCTGCCAAATCTCACTGCCTCTATGTCTGCACATTTTCTTTTCTAATGCTTGTTAAAAGTATCAGCCAATAAGACTTGGAATGATTACTAGAAATGTCTGTAATTTTAATAATTAGATGTAAGGTTTTTTTTTTAATTAAAAATAGAACAGCTTGTTAGAATTACTGAATTTTTTATTCCAGTTGTAGCAAAGATTCAGAAGATTATGTTCTAGTGAGTGGTGGCAATTTTCTGTTAATTATTGTTAATGCTTCACTCTCTGTCTCCCCACCACCCTCTTTCTCTCCCTCCTATCTCTAGAAAGAAAAAGGTTAAATAAATTTAAATCTAAAAAAATACTAAAGAACGCTTTTAACTAGAATGATGTCTGTAACCCTAGTTAATTGAGAGACAAAGGCAGGAGAATCACAAGTTAGCAAGACCCCATCTCAAAAAAAAAATTTTATGTTATTCTTAACTTTGGTTCCTGTAGAGTTCTTCCTTTTTTTTGAAACAGGATCTTGCTCTATAGTTCAGGCTGGCCTTGAACTCACTGTGTAGCCCAGGGTGACCTCGAACTCAATAGTGATCCTCCTGCCTCAGCCTCTCGAGTGCTGGGATTACAGGCGTGTGCCGTCACACCTGGCTGGTTTCTATACTTCTGAATGAGCAGTTAAAAAAATCTTAGTGAAACATGTCGTGTTAAGTTTATATTTTCTTATTTTAAGGGGGAGATAATGTTTAAACTGAATCCTGTTTTCTTTGACACTATAAAAAGATCCCTGAGAGTGTTCCTTCTTTAATCTTATGACACAACTATATTTAAAGTCTCTTCTACCAAGTTATGGATCGTGGAGGTATCTCAGCCTGTGATTTCTTTATAGATAAAACAAATACTTGAGTGAATAATATTCATGACCATCAGAATAATTGTACACAGAATATGTCAGATTATGGCAGAGTATTTGAATTGTGGCTACCTCTATAGTATAACATTTTAGAGGTAGTCTAAGTAGAAAACTAAAATATAACATTCTAACGAGTCTTTTAAAAAAATAATTTGTACCTACTATGCATAAGATCTATTTTAGCAGGTTTAATTCAGTGGACGGTATTGTCCTATGAATACTGTCAGGCATATCTGCCGCATCTTTACTACACTTTAAATCCAGAGTGTTCCCCATCTTTGAGTGGAGCAGAGGTTGAAGCTGAGGGGGCTGGTTCACGGCAGAGGGAGGCCGCAGGAGAGGCGGGTGCGGAGTACGGTGCCGCCCCCGCCCAGGTGATCCTGGGTGGAAGTGAGAGCGTGGTCGCTAAAGCACCCTTCCCTGTTCCTGGGGAAAAGAAGTGAGCATTTTTTCTTTAAAAAATCACTCGGGTATGAGAAGATCCACTTAACATGCTGCAGTGAGCTGCTGAGAACGATTCCATGAAGTCTCTTCAGCCAGTTCATTTTCTGAATAGTTTGTGTGCATCGAGTCCTAGAAGTGTGGTGAACAAAATGGGAAAGAAAAGCCTTCTTGACTGAATATTGTTGCATAGTTAAGTGTGAGCCATCTTGTTGATTTTCTGTACTGTTCACTTTTGTGTGACGAACTGCAGAGCTGTTGGTGTAGGCGTACGGAAGTCTCGGATGAGTCCAAGCACTTAGACTTGATCTTGGAGGCTAAGAGAGAGAGAAGCGACGAAAATGTTCTGAGGAAAGCATTTGTAGTGGGACCTTCCTCGCTTACCAAAGAATAAATCTCTTCCTGCCGACTTGTTCCCTGTCATGCAAGTACCCGGTTAATGCGCCGCGCTTCTGGGCCTTGCTAGGAAGTAGGACTGCTTAGAAAAGTCTAGGTAGGAGACCTTTAATTCTGGGACATGTAAAACATTTTTTTCCATAAGATTTAAAACTTACTACCTACAATAAATACAGAAAAGTCATACAATTTAATGAGTAATTAGTGAGTATTCATGTAATCGCTGTAGGGCCAGAATCTGGAATCTCCCCGGTGGCCTGGAGCCTGCCCAGTGTTCGCTGCCCTGGGTGAGCGTCCACACTTCCGTCCTTCAGAGTGCTCACTCTGCCACGAGGTGGCGCTCCCTCCTCCAAGTGCAGTTACAGTGTTTCAACTGCAATTTCTGAATGAAGTTAGCATACATAGTTTTGCAATAAATTTAGAACCTATGCAGTAATACGAAATCTATGCAGCAGTACCGTATTTAGCCTTTTCAAGTTATATGTAAATTGCCTTACATGTTTCGCCTGGTTCAGTTTGTCACCGTAGGAACTGCAAGCTTGGCAAATTTACAAGATGAAAAATGATTAATATTTTCATAGAGAGAAAACTTTATTAGAAAAACTGAGTTTTAAAAAAGGCTCCCACTGTGTACTTTTCCCTTGAAATGTTTAATGCAACTTTCCCTCACAGCGGTCTGAGGTCTTTTTTGTATCTGTCAGACATTTTATTCATAGTATTTTGTGGCATTTTAAGGTTAACTAGCAGTAAAATTACTAAAGTTGTACATAATAAAAATTTGGTTTTTGAATTCAGTGAACGTCTGTATTCTTAAATGAAAAATGTCCACGTTTCTTCATTTGCTTATTTCCTTTTAAGAATTTTGAACTTACTGTTTGTTAGATCTGAAAAGATTAGAATTTTAGTTCAATCTCAATTCACATAGGTTGCTTTTGCCATTCATATTTGTATATCCTCTGACAGATCACTAGATCTGATCTTAGGTCTTTTTAAATGAAAAAGTAATATGTGTTTGTTTTTTCAAAATTCAGACATTGATGTACATATCAAAATGCCTGTTTCCCTATAATCTTCTCCCCACATACAACTTGTGAACAAAAAGGTACATGTCTCTCCAATTACTTGTTGCTTGACTAGTAAAAAATATTGGATTACAACCTTATATTGTATACCTAAATATTCTAGTCTTCATATCAAAGTAAATACTTACCATGGTATTTATCTTGGCATCCAGATTTTTCCACAACTTCTTTATTAACCCTTTAATTAAACCATTAGCAATGTTGACTTAAATGTTATTGTTCAGTTTGGGTCACATAAAGGATATTTAATCTGGGATGCTTTTATGTCAGAAGTGGTGAAGTGACTTCAGGGGCACTTGGCTGGTGACAGCATGCTGTAGTTAACTAGCCAGAAGAGATGCCCTGGGCCTGGGCTGTGGGCCTGCGCTCTGCCTTGTTCTGTCTCAGCTGCCGATCAGTCCTGCCCGGCCAGGTGCCAATGCCCAGAATTAGTGCAGAAGTACTCAGGGCCATGACACTGGTTTAATTTCAGGTTTGCTACTTTGTATTTAAAAGAAAAAACAGCATTTTTGTACTGTAAGCTTGTAAACATCACTCATTACATATGCATGTACTTAAATACATGATGGTGCAAATATATGTGACTTTGAACAAATTTTGCTAGAGACAAAAATCTAATGTTTAATCAGATGAGAGGCACACCTGGATGTCTTTTGGTCCTTCATAGTCTAGAAATATGAAAGAATCTATTTTATATTAAAATGTTTACCATAAACAATGAAATAAATCAATCTGTCCTAATACCTTAAATTTTAAAATGTATTGCAGTAATAGACTCATTGCCATTAATCCCCCTTAAAGTACTCCCCCTTGCTTTGAACACACTATCATTCTTACTACTTCGTGAAGCAGTTCTGGAAGTCTGCTGAATGTCTTGATGGGGTATGGTCAAAAACATGGTGAATGAGAAGACGGTTTCATAAAAACATTACAGTGGGTCTTCATCCACCTTACTCACTGGATCTGCCACCATGTGACTTCTGGCTCTTTCCCAAAGTCAAAGTGACCATGAAAAGTAGACATTTTGATTGCATTCAGAACACTGGAGCAGCCACACAGCAGCTCAGGACATGAGAAGGGACTTCGAGAAGCATTTCAGAAAGGGTCAGGAACTATGGGAGAGGTGTGTTCAAAGTAAGGGAGGGGTGAGTATTATGAGGGCAATTAATGGTAACGTGTCTTTCTCTGTTACAATTTTTTTAAGTTACACATTCACCATATTTTTCATACTTTGTATGATTGAATCTTACCTATATACATTTATATTCACATACAAATGTGAACACACATGTAACTTTTTTCTTGTGGTACTGGTTGCCCTGAGCTACATCCTCAGCCCTTTTTCTAGTTTTCCTTTTGAGACAAGGTCTCACTAAGTTGCCCAGGCTGCCCTCAATCTTGTAGCCTCGCTCCTCGGAGAGCAGGTTTCAGAGTCACACTCCTTACTTCTTGCTCCTGCATGGATGCTCCCAAGGAGTGAGGACACTGCTGTACCCACAGCACGGTTCATCTGTCCATACACCAGTTTTGTCAGTTGTCCAGTAACTCCTGGACAGAACATGTTTTCCCTGTAGTCCAGGATCTAATTTTATTTTTTGAATGTGCACAACATTGTTAACATGCTTCACAGTCTAAACCATTCAAGTGTGCACTCAGGATCTTACTCCCACCCTTGTTCCTTTGACCCCTTCTGTCCACTCAGTGCAGGTCACCAGCTGCCTTCATGATTGTCCTTTCTACATTTCTTTTTGCTAAAATAAGCACAATTGTGTATATTTTCATTCCTTCTTTCTTGCACAGATTTTATGCTACGTATACTCCTTTTTGTCTGAAATTATGTCCTGAATACAGAATTTTAACAAAAATATCCATCTAATTTCAGTTTAGTTATAGTTCATAACTATTGTGAACTGCAGTTGATTTAATTTAAACCTTGATCTTACTCCAAGGCTGAACTATATGTTTCCTTTGATAGTCGGGGAAACTGATACTGGTTCCTAGAGCTAAAACTTGCCATGTGAGCTTAGAAATACACTCTATTCTCGCTGGAATCTCCATTTTCTACAGGAAATGTTATCACATTTACCTGACTTAGTGCCCCTTTGCCATTTGTGACACACCTCGGTCAAAGGGGGGTAATATTCCTCTTGCCTCCGTGTCACCCCCTTTCCCTTCCTCCAACTTGTGGAAAGCATGTACTGTCTTTCCCACTGTGTGTGTTTGTTTTGCAGTACTGAGGACTGAACCTGTGGTCTGGCTAAGTCACTAAGTTTCCCAGGCTGAGCTCGAACTTGCAATCTCTCTGCCTCAGCCTCCCTTACAGATGCCGACTCTTTCCCTCTCGTTGAGATTCTGCCTACATTTATTAAACAACCAGCCCAGGCCTGCAGCTCTGATTCTCCTGGTATCTTCACCCACATTTTCCTCCGTCCACAGACCCGGCCCCAAAGAAACCAGGGCTCTTTCCTCACATCTCACGTCTTAACACAGTCGTCTCATGCTTGCACTGTCCTTTCGCCCGATTAAGTGCAGTAGGTGCTAAAAAGAAGGACGACTGGAAAAGGAAGGGGGAACCGTTTATTGTGTTGCTACTCTATGGTAGGCCCAGCTGTGTATATTATTTAATTCTCATAACAATGCCTAATACAATGTAGGCATTTAGTACCCTTTTATAGAAAAGGGTAATAACTAAGCATGACATCACACGGCTAATAAATGTTAAAGCTGAGATTTAAATCTAAGAAATAATTAAAATTTACATAAAATGTTAAACTTTTAATTACTAAATTAAAAATTTTATGTGAGTAAATGGCAGAGCTGAGATTTAAATCTAATTCTATGTGAATCCAGATCCTACTTTCTTCACGTGGCGACACTGCCTGCCACCAACTGAGGCATGTCCTACCTTCCAGTTAAAAACTTGAGCCTCAAATCCTGACGCATGTTTGAACAGGCAGTCTACAGAACAGAAAGCCCCGGAGGGAACATGAGTCATGTCTCAGCTAGCGACTGGCCTGGGCAGGGTGAACAGCAAGAGGGGTTTTCCTTTGGAGAAGGACGTTTCCAATGGTCCTGGGAGTCATATCAGACAGTGCATGGTCATTGGAGGTGACCTTTTGACCATGTTCGGGAGCATGTTAAAAATGTACATGTTCAAATAAAAATCTATACTAGATGACAGAGAGTGAGCGTCTGCTGAGATTCGTAGGATTAAATTTAATGTGGCCATCAGCTAGAAACCTAGTTAAGCCAGAGATGGTAGCACACACTTGTGATCCTGGCACCTGGGAGGCTGATGCAGGAGGATCACTGTGAGTTGGATGCCAGCCTGAACTACATAGTGAGACCGTATCTTGAAAAAAAAAAAAAAAGAAAGAACCCTATTTAATAGTAATTGCCTACAAGAAGTTTTTCTACTTTTTGTTTTTTCCACCCAAATCACATCATTTTTTTCTTTTCTTTTTTTCTTTTTTGGTGCTGGGGCTTGAACTCAGGGCCTTTTTTCTAAATATAAAAAATGCCTGCTATTATAGAAAACTTGAAAATTATTAAACAGCATAAAGAATGCATACGTATATTTGTGAATATAGCTGTTTTGTTCCTTTAGAATGAATTCATAGATGTCATCTAAGAAATGAAACATGTATTAGACATTGAGTGTGTTCATATTCAAACTGTCAAATTGGCTGAATAACCAAAGGCCGTGAATAGCTAAAAAGCCTAGGACTTTTAGTAATTAAACTTTTGGGGCTATATCACTTTTACCTACCAAAACATATTTTTTATTTTTCAGTTCTGAATGACAGCTATGAATCAGGCACTATGCAAATACCAAAAACCACAATAAACATGACCCCATGGAGCTTTTAGTCTAAAAGAAATAATCCATTTATTGAGCTCTTTTTCTGGGCCAGGACTGTGCTAAGCTCTGCAAACATCACCGCATCTGATCACTACAAACCCCACTAAGGTAGATATTTTTATCCACTGAATGGGAAGCAGATGTTCAGAGACCAACTAGCATAAATCACATAGTCATGTGGATGGAAGGCCAGGTCTGCATGACCAGCCATCTCACCATTTGCTTCTGGGTGAGGAATATTTTTAGAGCCCAAAATCAATGGATAAATCCTCTACAGCATATTTCACAAAATCAAATAAATGACTGTTTTTGTCAGGGTACAGTGAAAGACATGCTCTTGTGTTGTTGGTGGGAGCATAAATGGATACATCCTTCCTACAGAGCAATCTAGCTAAATCATCATAAGTCCTAAAACATTTTCATCTCTTTATCTGAAATTCTATTTTTAGGACTCTATCCTAACCAATAATCTGAACCAACAGAAAGGAAATGGATTGAAGCTAAAGAGTGGATGCATGAATCTCCATATGAAAAGTCTAAAAATACAGTATTTATGTAAAAAGATGGTTTCGTCAAGCATTATTTACTATAGTGAAAAATGTGTTCTATGAGACAAAATAATATGCAGCCATTCAAAAGGATGTTTCTGAGAAAAATTTACTAACAGGGAAATGGCTCTCAATAATATAAGCAGGATATAAAACTGATAAAACTTCATTTCAATTATGTAAGAAATTTAAAGAAAGTACATTAAAATGTTAATAGCAGAATTGCAGGTGTTACATTTCTTATTTTCTTGTCATAAATACCATTTATACTCAAGAACAAAAGTAGTTTTTTTATACTTAGAAAAAAAACCCTGTAATTTATAGAAGATGACAACAGATCTTTAATAAAATCCTTATTTCTGTTATGTCAGAGGTGGGTTACTGGTATAACTGGCCCACTGAACCAATGACAAGGTGGCAATATTCAGCTGTAGTAAAGAAGGTCTTTGGCAAAGAGGAAATTGGACCATTGGCTTTGTAACTGACATGCTGTACCTCTACTGCAGAACACAGCCATTTGTGTTAATAAGAGGTATTTCTGTGGTCAAGGGGTGATGGTGAAATTAACAGCTCAGCTTTGTTTCTGTGAATGCTTTGGAATTTTTCTCTTTTAACAATCTATTTGTGTTTTCATATATTCGTGCATTAAGTAGTTAGTCTGCTCTGTGCCAGGCGTCATGCTAGACTTGGCTTAAAAGAGGAAAAGAGTGGAGTACCTACCCTTAAGGAAGCTCAGTGTAATGGGAGAGACAGAGCGTCAATAGTTATTTTGTTGTGTGATACAAGGCTGGGGTGGAGGAAAGCTTAGGAGGAACCTGGACTCCGGGTACAGCAACTTTCCAAAAGTCGCTTGGTAAGAATTTTTATTTATTCACATTCAATACAATGCCTGTCAATATACTAATGACATTTTCACAGAACTAGGAAAAAATCCTAAAATTCATATGGTAGCACAAAAGACCTAGAATAGCCAAAGCAATCCTGAACAAAAAGAGCAATGGTGAGAGGATCATAATTCCTGGACTACAGTGTAAAATACAGGACACAGCTATAGTAACAAAAACAGCATTGGTACCAACACAAAAATTGACATGTAGACCAATGGAATAGAATAGAGGACAGAGAAACAAATCTAGGAAGCTACAGCCATCTGATTCTTGACACAGGAGTCAAAAGCATAAGTCAGAGAAAAGACAGCCTGTTTAACAAATGATGCTGGGGAAACTGGTTATCTATGTGCAGAGACTTGAAACTAGATCCCTACCCCTCACCATGTACTAAAAGCAAATGCAAATGGATCAAAGACCTAGACATAACTTTGAAATGACTGGAAGAAAACATAAGGGAAGTACTTGAAGCCAGACTTCCTGAGTAGGAACCCACAGGAAAAAAAACAAAACAAAACAAAAAAACCCCAAGAATCAAAAAATTAAAAAGCTTCTGCAGAGCAAAGTAAGCAGTCAACAGAGTAAAGAGACAACCTATACAGTGGGAGATGATCTTTGCTAATTACTCTTCTGATAGAGGATTAATATCTAGAATACATAAAGAACTCAACACCAAAGAAGAAAAAAAGCAAATAGTTCAACCAACAAGAAAGCAAATAAACAGCAAATTCTAAAATAAAAAGAAGTACCAAAGGCCAATGAGTATGAAAAAATGCTCAACATCTTTAGCCATCGAGGAAATGCAAATTAAAACTACACTGAGATTCTATCTTATCCCAGTCAGAACAGCTATCATCAAAAATACAAAAACTAGAACCGGGCATGATGGTGCACACCTGTAATCCCAATACTTGGGAGGCTGAGGCAGGAGAATTGCAGCAAGTTCAAGGTCAGCCTGGGCTCAAAAAACCAAAAGAAAAAATAAATTCTGGTGAGGACTGGGAGGCAGGGAAGGCTCTCCCACTACTGGTGGGAATATAAATTAGTATAGGCATTGTAGAAATTAGTAGGGCGGTTCCTCAAAAAACAAAACAGAGCTACCATTTGATCTAGCTATACCACACCTCAGTATAGTCCCGAAAAAAATTCAGCATATATAAAGACACTTATATAACCATGTTTATTGCAGCACAATTCACAATAACTAAGCTATGGAAACAGCCTAGGTGTCAATTAACGAATGGATAAAGAAAATGCGAGCTACATAGACATATATATAGATATACAATGGAATATTATTCCATTGGAATATTATTCATACATAAAAAATCATGTGATTTGCAGGAAAATGGATGAAACCATCTTGTTAAATAAAATAAGCCAGGCTCAGAAAGTCAAATATTGCATGTTCTCTTTCATATGAGAAATCTAAGAAAAAGAAAGAGATGACCTAAAAATTGAAGGGAGACTATGAGAGAAGAGGAAGTGGGGGAGGAAAACAGTAATGGGGGAGTGATCAATGTATGTTATATACAGTATGAATATGCCAAAATGAAACCCACTAGTTTGTAGAACTAATATGCACTAATAAAAAAAATTCTGATTTTTTTTTTTAAAAACTAAAAGAATTTTCATTTAGCAATTAAACATCTAGGTATAGTATAAATGGTATGGTCATTTTCCTTATACAATTTAAATTAGATTTTATTACTCTATTCTTAATTCCAGGCTTTTATAAAATTCTTCTGTTTGGAATAGTCTAACTGGCAGGTCAAGATCTGACTTTTCATTCCCATTCTACATGTTTACTTCATTATGGACACTGTTTACTCTGACAGGTCTCATCATCATACTTCAAACACCACAGCTTCCCTTGATACAATTCTGCAGGCAGAATTTTCTATTTTAATTGCTAGAATTTGTCTTTATTAGAGTACGACTTTTATGAAATACAAATCATTGTAAAACTGATACAAGAAAGGGCAACTTGTGTTTTTCAGGAGTATTTTTTACAATACTAAGCAAAATTAATGGCCTTAAGTAGTAATTTTTAAAAAATCTCATTAAAGCATTTTTCAAGAGCTCATTTTCAAGAGCCATCAATGGCAGCTACTGTTTACATCCTGTGAAAACCAGTTGCAGCCCTGGTGACACTTTCTAGAAATACCTTTAGTGAAACTTTTGCTTAGTATTGTAAAAAAAAAAAAAATCACGCCCCTCTAAGATGCACTATTACTCAGATGGTTTAAATATCACAGCTAGTTATCCTCTTTCACATTCTAAGGACTTGGTTTGAAACAAACCACACAGCAGAAATAATAAGAAGGGAAAAATAGCTCAATAGCAATTAAGCACATAGAAGTAGAGCTGGTGTTAAGAAATGTGACTCAATTTACAGAATTACGCAAAGTCTCTGAAGCATCGATTCCGTGGCTCTACCCACTAGGGAAACTCTATCTTTGCTGCTTCCAAGTTCTAAAGAAGAAATGTTCATTTGAAGTGGAAAATCAACAACAGAACCAGGAAATAGTTATTTTCATAGAAGGCAGGTTTTACATTGCATACAGAAGATGGAGGAGGTTTATATAATTTTAAATGATTAGATATATCCCAGGATTTTACTAGATAGATAAAGTAATATTCAGAGAAATAAAGTTTTACATCCTGGATCGTCTGATGATTCCCGCTCCAATATCTACCACAATCATGCCGTGTCCCCTCTCTGGGTCCTGGGTTAGGCTGTCGGAGGAACATTAGGAGTAGAATAATTCTTGGCCCGGGACATAACAGTTTAGTGGGAATGACATTTGTGTAGTAGATAACGAGACTACAAAAAGGGTAGTATAGTATCAGAAAATGGATCACACGTTATGAGAACACTGTTAAAAGAGTAGATTTTGCATGTCCTGCGGCTTTGGCAATCAAAAGGATCTATGTCTTCAGAGGAGAAACCACATTTGAAGGAAAAAGATTTTCTGGCCCGGGGATGGCACAGATGATGGTTGTAGGTGGAGAAACAGCATCTTCAGATAAATAGTATCATGGAATTGGTGTGAGATGTCCAAGATTCTCACCCCAAGTGAACAGGAAAAGAATTAAGTATAAGGAAGTGAGAGCAGAATGGGCTATAATGAGTTTAGTTTGGAGTTTAAATGCCGAACTTTAAATGTGTGCAGTTATTCCAGATGAGAATATCCCGTCAGCAGTGAACATGTAACAACAGAGGTAGTGAGCAGAGCTACAGATCTTGGAGTTACTGACGAGTGATGGAAAGTTAAACTGCTGGTGACTGGGGTCACTTAGGGCACATTTGATTCAAGAGGAGCAGGTCACATAAGATAGCACCCTGGAAACTACCTAGCTATACTATGGTGCAGCTAACACTACATTACGGGTAAACGGGTTGGCATGGGTTGATTCAAGACCTAAACCCCCATTTATAAAACTTCCTATGTAAAAGTGTGGAGTAAGTTCAAGCAATTGAAAATTTAATTTGGGGTCACAACCTGTGGGGTTTAAGTATACCTGTTAGTTACTTATACTGTCTTTACTTTTTTACCCTGTGGGTCCAGCATACCAAAACTTGGAAAGCAATTCCTGGCTTGGCCTGCCCACACACTTTGCATTTTTATTGCAGTCAAGTAGATCTTCAGCCGTATTTGTTTTCTTTGTAACTCAAGTATGTTGATATATGACTTGTGCAATTAAGACAAACGAATGTTGATTTGCTCACAGGCACACCAGTCCAGTGTCCAGCTGAACTATGCTGATGGCACTCTCTTCCCTTGTGCCACCGAGATTAGTACTAGAAGGGAAACGGGAATGTGGTGAGTTTTTAATTCAAGTAGGACCTTTAAAGAGAATAATCTTGATATAAAGGGACACCGTTTGTGGCGTCAGGAATATTGGCATAATGAGGCTATTAGAAACACCTCTTTCTAAGGCCTCTGTGAGTTCTACAATTCTTTGCTGAATTTCATTAAAATACTTGTGGAATTATTTACTATCTGTTTTTCTTCAAAACCCTCTAAGAAGCCAGTGATGGTGAGGCATGCGGGTAATCCCAGCGTCGAAGAGACTGAGGAAGGATTGCCATAAGTCTGAGGCCGGCCTGGGCTACATAGTGAGACATGTCTCAAAAAAAAAAAAACTAAGAGAATCAACAGTAAACTTTCTGCACTTTGGTATGTGTAATACGTCTGAAATTGGAGATGTAGAAATCTAATTACTATTTAGCACACATATGACTATACGCTGTGTCCTTGGTTTTACTCAGAACGTATAAATGGAGTCAGTTCATTTTGTAGCAGCAGCTTGTGTGTTCCCATAATTCCTCAGTGATGCTAATACAGCCTCTGAGGAAAGAGTGTCCAACAACCCAGCTTTAGTGTCAGCTAAGGTGAAGAGCTTTCCTACTTCATTGAAGACTGAGTCACCCAGAAGTTCTGGGGAAGCTGGGGCCTCAGTGCTGGGCTGGGGATTCAGGAGGACTCAGCAGGCTGGCATACGGGCAGAGCTGACTCCCTGGGGAAGAGAAAGGAACTGATTCTAAACTTCACGCCTCCCTTGGATGTTCTTAGTACCCCTACCTCTTTAGAGCACATTAGTTCAATATTCAGTCACCAGTGCCAGAATGTACTGGCCCATGGGCCACCTTCTGCCTCTTGTATTTATTTTGAGTGCCTACTAGAAGGCCAGAAACTGAAGAGAATTAACGTGTCCCGGGAGCAGCAGCCTTCAGCTGATGCCTAATAGGAGTCCACATGTACATGTCCCAACTTCCTCACCCTCTGGCTTGGAGAACTGGTGTCTGTGCTCCATACAGGTGGAGTGAAGCTGCAGTCACCCGCAGTGGCAGCTGGCTTGACAACATAGTCTTTATTGGCCACATTCCCTTCATTTTCTCACTTCTTCATTCCTTCGTTGGTGTCTTACATCACTTGCTAAGTAAACCCATGCACTAGAATCTGTCCCAGGATGTGCTTCAAGGGAAAGCTGAGAACTAAAATACCAGAAAGTTTCAGGCACTTGGCATAAATGTTCTCCCATCTCCAGGGTGGGCAAAGTAGAGTAGCTACTTAGGTGGCCCAGATTAATAATATGTCTATACAGAGCACCAACCAGGGGACTTGGAAGAGATTGTTTGGAAAGGTGCTGCCAACCTTTGGTCTGTCTCTGTGCTTCATGCTTGCTGCGACTCTTCCACATGTACGTTTTTTCTTGACACTGGGCCAAGTTTCTTTGACTAGGAGTCTGCTGTCTAGGTTGTCATCCTGTCCCAGCTTTGCCTGTGTGAGATGGTACCAAACCATCTCAATGGAACATCAAGTCTACTGAAGGCCTTGAGTTACACGTTTACAGGCAGGCTCTTGGTTTATTCCTGTAGCCAAATACGTTTTATTCTTCTTGGCTTCTTCTGGGGTCAGCCACACAATTTGCTATTCCAATCACACAATCCTGTGGAGCCTGCCTAATGCATCCATAGAATTGAGGATCATCTACTCACCATCCTCTCCAAACACAGTGGCTTGAAGGGTGAATGTGATGTCAAGAAGTGCTGATAAGAAGGGTGGGGATTTAGCTCTAGTGGTAGAGCGGTTGCCTAGCAAGCACAAGGCCCTGAGTTTGATCCCCAGCAACTCCTGCAAAAATAAAATAAAATAAAAAATAAAAAGAAGTGCAGATAAGAGTGGATTTCTTGGAACTTGCAGGTAAAATGATGGAGAAAAGCTAAAAGTTCTAGGCGGAATCAAGATCAAAAGAAGATGTTTTGTGCTTTTGTGTTTGACGTCAACCAAACTGAAAATTTCATAATCATCTTTGATTCCACCCTCCAGTCTCTGACACCCTTGCTCCTCCCCCTGCCAGCACCTTGACTCCAGTCTCACCTCTACTCTTGCATCACTTGACAGCCTTCCATACTGTTTCAAGCTATAGTCTCTCCATTCTCCACTCACATGCTGGAGTTTTCTTTCTAAAATGCAAACCTAATTATGTCAGGCTCTTCCTCATACCCTCCCATGCATTCCTGCTCTCCACAGGAAATTGTTCAAATGGTTGGCTTGACCTATGAGGCCCTCACACTGAGGACTCTGCATCCTTCTCTGGCTCTCTCTCCACTTACCTCCTTGCATACCACCCCACTCACCTGCATGTCTATGAATAGATGATGGCTCCCAGTGGAGTTCTCCATGTTCTTCCCTGTGCTGCAGTCTCCTCTTCCTCCCTCTCCCTCCTCCAGACTGAGTTGAGGTGTCACTTACTCTGTCTGCTAAGACGTCCCCAACACTCCAACCTGGATAGTGTACCAGGTATTTTACTATGGTGGCACTTATCAGCCCATTTTCTAATTATCAACAAGAGAGTTCAGCCTGTGTACTTGGAGCTCAAGGGGGTACAGAAGCAGATCCCTAATGCTCCTGGAAATGTCTCAGACTGAGAGGCATCTGGAGCTTCCACTTGAGGCTGAGAGAGAAAAGATGACTTTGTGGGAGGGGCCTGTTCTCCAGGGTTTGGGTGGGACAACAGTGCGGGCTTTTCCTTGGGACCAAGTGGACAGCGTGGAAAGCACCTGGGCTTGAGTCCTGCATGAGGGTGTCAGCCCAAAGGCACTGCTCGCAGGGAGAGATGAGACACTAGAAAGAGTCCACACCAGGTACCTTAGAAGGGGGAGCTAAGGGCGTAGCTGCAAGTAGCCAACAAAGTATCGCATCTCTTGCTCCAGACAGCGCCATGGTGGGAGAGCTACACCGGGGTCTCTAAAAACCTCGCATACAAGAAAAGGAAAGTAATTAACCACTGTCAGAATTTGCCCAAGATCTCTCAGCTATAAAGCCGCGCTTAGACCCTGATTCCAGAACACAGTCTTAACGACAAGGTTGTGCAGGTGGATGGCAGGGGAAGGGTAACTGAGAGAGACTTCACAGTAGGAGTGAAAACAGGTGAGCAAGATCTGGGAAGCAGGCGGGAATGAAAACCAACACGGCTCAAAACAGCCCTTACAGATACAACTTTAACTCCTCCTCGTGGCGGAGAGCTCACCGTTCCCCCAAGGCGGACGCCTAGCTGAGCCCCTCGTACCCTCCGGTTCTTCAGTTCACCAGGAGAACTATTCTGAAGAGTTTTCTTGCAAAACAGCTCCCTGCGTTTCGGAGGGCCCGACTGTCTCTATCTCATCGCTCGCCTTGTTCCCGGATCCACCAGGATGCCTTTCTCCACCTCACTCCTGAAACCGCGCCAAGGTTACACGTGGGGGGAACCCGACAGAATTGATCCCTGTCGCTGACGGAGGACACCCAGCCCTACCCAGCCGTGGAGCGGCCCCGTTCAACGCCGACTCGCCTCCCCGGGCGCTGGTGCCGGCCGCTTGCTTTACCGGTGGCGCGGCAGACCCCGAGAAAGGACGCGCGGAGAAGCGGCGCGCGCGGCCCCGCCCGAGTCCGAGCCGGAGCGGGAGCGGGAGCGGGCGGGCGCGGGCGCGGGGCGCAGAGCGAGGCTCGTCCGCCCCGGCGCGCCGTCGCCGCCGCCGCCAGAGACGCTGCTCTGCCCAATAGGCGGAGGCTCGCGCCGGCGCCCGGGCGGGAGCGCAGACCGGAAAGTGCGGGCAAAACCCGAGCGCGGACGGACGCGGGGCTCCGGCAGCATGCTCCCCGCCTGCCTGCTGCTCTTCCTTCTCCACTCGGCGCGAGCCGCCGGGCGCCCCGAGGGCCAGGCGGACGAGCGGCGCCTGGAGGCGGCCCTGGAGCTCCCCAACGCCTCGCGCTTCTTCTCCTGGAACAACTACACCTTCTCCGACTGGGAGAACTTCGTGGGCCGGCGGCGCTACGGGGCGGAGTCCCAGAAGCCCACGGTGAAGGCTCTGCTCATCGCGGCTTACTCCTTCATCATCATCTTCTCGCTCTTCGGCAACGTCCTGGTCTGTCACGTCATCTTCAAGAACCAGAGAATGCACTCGGCCACCAGCCTCTTCATCGTCAACCTGGCGGTGGCCGACATCATGATCACGCTGCTCAACACCCCCTTCACTTTGGTAAGCCCCCCTCCCCCCTCTGCTCTCTGTCCGGGTGTCCCCCACCAGTCTCTGATTCCTGTTACTCGCTCTCCCTTCTCATTTCTGATTCCTCTGCCTGTCTTCCTGTCTTAGTCTCTCTCCTCTCATCGCTCATCTCTAATTTCTCATCCTTCAACTCTCCTGCTTTTCTTAGTCTGTCCGATATCTGTTTCTTTTTCTCTCCCCTCACCTCTTACCTCCTTTTCTTCTCTTTCCGTAGTGCGCCCCCCATACTGCCTATCATTCCTTGCCGCCCTTCTTTACCCACCTTACTTTCGAAGCCAGAGCTCCTGCAGCGTATGACACTGGGTCAGTGATTTGAGCATCTGCAGCCCCCTGTGGGTGATTGACCATCTGTTGTTTAATCTCACTGGACATGGGCTTTTTTGGTTATCAAGCAGTATCTAAAATGTTAGCAGAGATTATTAGGGCACCAGCCCCCACTTACATGCAGCCCATGAAATTCCTTTCCTCACCCCATAGGGTGCTGCTTTGTGTTACTACTGAAATAGCAAACAATTGCTAGTTCTTAATGGAGCCTTAAGTGCCTTTTCCCAGACCGCTTATTTAAGTTGCTTTTGTTGTGCTGGCTTTGGCAGCACATATATTAAGTCACACTTCTCTTCCCTGGTTTGACAGTGTGGCTGTGTATGAGATCTGTGCTGGGGAGAAATGAGAGTGAGGTGGACTTCGGCATCCGGGCCGAAGCCGGTCTGGGCCTCTGCACACTCGTGGTGGGTGGCTTCCTCCCCGGTGCCCGGCTGCCCATTACTGGTGCCATTTCTGTTCCTGTGTGACCCAGGAGTGGATTTCTCAGGGAGGAATTGGAACTGTGCGGACTGTGACTGAGCAATCACAATGCAGCCCTACAGCACGGCTCTACAACCTCAGTTACATTTCTTCAGTTTATTGAGCGACTTTATTGTTATTTGAGTTACTACAAAAGCAGATTCTGTTTATCCTCCTCTGTCTGTGCATTTCTCTTTCCGCCTCTCAACACACACACACACACACACACATACACACACACGCCTGCGCACACACAAGGGGACTGGGGGAAGAAGTGGATGAACCCCTGTGAGTCCATCTACCTGCTGTGAAGATCCAAACTTAGATCTTCAAAGCACTCCAACATTCTCTTTCTTAGTCTCTCTTATGAGAATATTAATCACATTGTGCAGATAAGGAAACTAAGGCACAGAGGGGTTCAATCCCTTGTCCAAGGCTACCTGACTAGTAACAGGCAGAGCCAGGATGAGAGCTACATCCCCTAACTCAGGTCCAGAGGTCTGTCCCGGAGCCACCTATGGGGGTAGGGAACATGCTGGACCATGTTCAGCTTCTGTTGCTTCAGATCATGGATTTTTCCCGTTCTCCTTCCGACCTACATCTGGCCTATTGATGGCCACTCCGAATTGTCTAGGCCCTAACCAAGGACCGAGGGGCTTCCAGATCACATCTGCTCTGCTGCCTTGATGCTCAAGAAAGCAGATCTCTGGCTGTCCTTGCTCCTTCCTTGAGTTCTGACTTGAGAATGGGCAGTGCTGGGGTGGGGCTGGGCCCCCCAGGATGGGAACCAGAAGGCCCCAGGCACAGCCTTGGTGCTTCTTCCCAGACCCAGGCTGCAAGGCTGGATCTGCAGCAGACTCAAGAGGGGTGATGAGGCCACAGACTCAGCTAGCTTTGGTTGACAATTGCAAACCTTGCCCCAGAGGATTTTCCACAAGAAAGGATGTCAAGGTCCTGAAAAGTCAGCACACACCCCTCCAGCACCCCCAGGATGAGCCAAAGTCACTTGGCTTTGAACCAGACTCATGGAACTGCCCAGTGCAGACCCTTCTTAGAGCTTACAAAGTGCTGGCAACCAGAGAGAGGCAGGGTTGGGTGGTCTTTAACCGCTCAGCCTGCTCAGTACAGGCTCGGAAGTGGCTGAGACGTCTGCCTCAGCTGGCTGGCGCCTGCTCTCCCTTCCCAGCCCCTTCACGTACTGACCCAGCTCTGGTCACCGAGAGAACCACGAACAATTACTTATAGCAAACAAGAGATCTACGTAGAACATAGTGGAGCCTGGAGGGAGGAACTGTTTATTCTGGCTCCCCGGAGTCCTGTGAGAGGGTCAGAGGAGACTTTGCAAAGACCTTGACATTTCAATAGGGCCCGAATGAGTGGGAATTTCCCAGGCTGAGATGAATGCTCAGTGACACCAAGGGGCTGTGATAAACAAAGACAAGGAGGCCTTGGAGATCACAGTGTGTTGAGGGAACACTGCGTGACTGCTCATTGTGGCTGGAGCAGAGGTAAGAAGCGCAGAGGAGGGTTGGGCAGGAGGAAGCAAGCCAGCCCGGGAGGGAGGGCCCAAGTCTGCTTGGCCTGGATGCTCCTGAGGCATATGCCTGTGTCCCACGAGCATGGTGATGTTCAGCAGGAAGCTGGCAACAATCTGATGTTTTGATTAACATGTTGCCAGCAGTGTGCAGGCTGAATTACAAGGGGGTCAAGACTGGAGAACAGGGAAAGATGCTCGGAGGTTATAACAGGGCCATGGATTTGGGACTGAAGAAGGAAAAGGTTTGAAATCTATTTGAGGTTTGCACTTGGTCATAGTGGGAAGACAAGCAGGAGTAGCCGAATACTTCTAGCTCTTTAATATTGCTGGACTGTTCAAAAGCCTCAAATAGCTCCTCTCTGACCGCCCCCGCCCCAAAGGAAGTAAAGCCTGCAGTCTGCCGTCCCCAGTTCATGATCCTGGCCAGACTCATCCCCACTTCCATGCATATGCTGCAGCCTGATCAACCCCCTCCTCCTTCCGCAAACAGGCCCTGGGGTTTCTGACCCAGCACCGATGCCTTTTGTTCTGACGTCCACATGTACAAATCCTTCCTCACCCCAAATGTTCTCTGCGCGCTCACGGTGGCAGTTTACAAGGCCATCCCCTTGGTATGTAGTCCATCTTGTCTGATTTTCGTGAGCACCCTGTGAAAGGTAGCCCTGTTTTGCAGATGAGGATAGTGAGGCTCAGAGGTCTCACGTGCCCTGCTCAAGGCGACAGTGTGAGTGCCAAAATCTCTACCTCAGACTCTCTCCTTGGGCTGACTTTCCCTCTTTCTGTCTCTATCATCACTCTCTTCCTCTGCCTACTCCCACCCCACCCAGCGGCCCATTGTCCTCTGTCTGGGCCTCTGCAGGGCACCGCCTACTTTCATCTTGTAGTCAAATCATCTGGATGCTTCTCTGCCCCAGATGGAAGCCCTTGAGCAGAATCAGGCTTGGTCTCTCCTGGGCGTGAGACGTTACTCACAGGAGCTGCGCAGACACTAATCGAGTGAACCAGCAGTGCTGGATGGTGCTGAAGTGGACTAGACAGCCTCCAAGGTGCTGGCTCTCGCCATTCCAATCCCACCTCTCTAAACTCCTAAGTCTCCTTCCCAGATTAAAAGTTGCAAAATTGGCTTAGCCTAAATTTCCTAGCACAGCCCACACACTATTATGCCTTTTCAGATGTGTTTCTTCACTAGACTGAACTCTCTGGGTCCCAAAAGGAATTTTATTATTACCCATAAAATACCGACTACTGATTTCTAGTAATAGCCTTGTAACAATCTGCCAGATATATTTTCCAACCTTTTGCAGACTTTATACTAAGCCTGTAAGGTAGAGGTTTTGAAACTTTTTTGTTTTTGCAAATAAGGAGGTCGAGGTTCAGAGAGGTTGCATATATTGCCTAAGGTTGCACAGCAGTAAATTATTAGAGGGAAGAAATCCAACTCCAAACAAAGCCCATGTCCTTCTAAATGTCTTCTGACACCTAATGGCCTTAAAAGCATGATCAGGGTGTGTTTAAGTGAAGAATGAAGATAAGAATGAGGATGCTGGAGAAAATCACAGGTGATCCACAATCGGCATCAGAGATGTGAAGAAAGGAGCAGCTTCAAGAGCTGGAGAGGCCTCCTGAGGGTCTGCTCCTCACACACAACCACTGAGGGGGGAGGAGGGTGTCAGAGTCAAGGCCTGTCTGCCTCCTGACCTCTGTTTGCTGGTCGCCAGGTCCGTTTTGTGAACAGCACATGGGTGTTCGGGAAAGGCATGTGCCACGTCAGCCGCTTCGCCCAGTACTGCTCCCTGCACGTCTCGGCACTGACGCTGACGGCCATCGCGGTGGACCGCCACCAGGTAAAGACACCTGCTCCCGATACTTTCTTCCCTCTCTGGCCTCGCTTGCCCAGAGTCTGTGGGAAACACTCTCAAGATAGTGTCTGAGCCCAGTTTTCAATGCGTACATTTGTGTCCTTCTTGATCAATATAAGCCCATAGATTAGATATATCAAACCCTTTGCCTTCATTGTTGAAAGCATTATTTCCAATTGGTTGTTCTAGTGAAGACTCATTGATAGCGTTTTTCTGCCTCAGAAATTGACTAACTTGTTTTTGAAAAGCACACCTGGAAGATCACAGACAAAGAGCACAGGAAATAATTGCAGGTCAGAGAAAAGGCTTATGAGTAGGAGATGGATATTCACTGTCCCAGACTTTTGAGAAGAAAAACAGGCCAGGATATGCAGATGGTGGCACCAAGATGAGGACATCAGAAGCACATGGGTGGATATGGTGGTAGGAACCCAGAGAGGGCCCAAGGGTGACCATCTTGGAAGAGTGTGGCTCCATGCCAGGTGTCTCACCCGTGATAACTTGATGTACCTGAATTTTACGCTTAGAGTATGCTAAATCAAGGGAAGAGGCTCAGAAAAATGCCTGCGTAGCTTTCCCAAGATCACATGACTGTGCATGATGAAGCTAGACTTAGGACTGAGGTCTGTCTGGCTCCCAGCTCATGCAGTGATCCCTAGACTACCCTGCTCTGAGAAGACACAAAAGAACCTAGAAGGCCAGCATCATCAGGGCTGCCGGGACAAAGTGGTGTGGGATTTCTCCTGAGTAGTACCAAGAGGTGCAACAAGGACCAAGGCATAGGGGATTTCAAAGGTGCAGACTCAAAGGTGTAGTTCAATGTGAAAATAATTTTCTAATAGAAATGTCCAAAAGTGCAAAACTACCTGGGAGGTAGCAGGTGTCATGTCACCAGCCATATCTAAGCTAAGTCTGGATGACCACCTGATAGTGATCTTTTCGAAGGGATTCGTGCATGTGATAAGCTGTCAGACTGAACTTTATAATCTCTTTTTCTCCAAAATGCTTTAAAATAAAAGCGACTCTTCATATATATTGCAGGTACTTTAGAGCAAAGTATGAAGATTTGAATACAAATGTTTTTGATTTTTCTTAACCTCTTCTAATTCAGTAAGAGCGCTGAGTTAGTTCCACCTGGCCTGCTTTTGACTTTGTTTAACACAGCTGGGAGTGGCTCCTCAGACCCACGGGCTAGGAGTGGGTCTAAGGAACAATCTCATTCACACTGACTCTGTTGCTGTGCCATATACTCGAAGAGAGCCTAGACTCAAAGCCAGTGGGGTCTCTGGCCCAGATTACCACTTCCCCTAGCAGCTTGAGTGCAGAAGTAGGAGAGTAGGAGGGGAAGAGATGGCAGAGACCAGAAGGGAGATGTGTTGGACAGCTTCCGAAGCCTCCGCACATTCTCCATAAGACCCTGAAAATAGGAGGAGGAAAAAAATCCTGAGGACACATCCAGAATGTTCGATGTTTTGGAATGGCATCCTGGGGCAGCAGAAGCTCTGTATGACCCCTCTCCTCACACCGTGATCTCACCTATCCACCTATCCCCAAATGCTTCTACCAAAAAAAAAAAAAAAAAAGGAGAAATAATAGCTCTCATCTTGCAACGAGGATGCTTTAAAATTCCCAAGTCTTTGTTTAAGCCTTTCAGAAGAACTGGTTGCTGTACAGTAGCAGTTCCATATGTATTTCAGCCGGAAGCCAGTAATATTGGCTTTATTACAGGCACGTGAAAAGCGGGGGCCTATGCAGTATTAGCAACAGCTTTCAGAAATGGTGTTGTGAGTTCCCAAATAAGTGTCAGTGCTGCTTTCCCTGATAGGTAATGAAGGTTTGCTTTTCATGTCTACCAGCCTCGGACCTTTTCAGAGCGTGTCAGAGCCTCTGGGCTCTAGAGTCCTGGGAAGATGAGATGAGATCATGAGGAGGCGGGAGCTGAGCATGGGCTTGTCCTCTGCCAGCTTTGGCCTCTTCCCCAGCTCCTCCCACTGCAGCCAGAGGCATGTGAACGGCCAGGAGTTTCTGAGTCCACCCCGGAAGTGGGCTGTATGTAGGGAATGATTCCTCACCACTTGGGGGCTGCACAGTGAACAGAAAGGATCTTTATAAATAGGACCTGCCTGATGTGACAAATGATTGTGTTATCTTGATTCTTATTTGCTTCAGTCTTCTTTGACTAATGATGCAGTGTGCTTATTTTCCAGGTCATTATGCATCCATTAAAACCCCGGATCTCAATCACAAAGGGTATCATCTACATTGCTGTGATCTGGATCATGGCTACGTTCTTTTCACTCCCTCATGCCATCTGCCAGAAATTGTTTACCTTCAAGTACAGGTGAGAGGAATTTGTGAGATCAGCCTGGGACTCTGAGGAACTGGCCCACCCCTGTCTCTTCCCAGCTGACGGGGAGCCTGGTGAAGGGTGGTGGAGTCTGCCTCATGGAGCTGTGCCCCTGATGCTTCTCCCATCCCTTTGAGCCTAGCCCAGGCTCGGTGTCTGCATTTTCTGGCTCTTTTTCTTTTTTCTTCTCAACAATTTTAGATTCCTTGTTCTTTCCAGTTTGTGGACAAGGACAAAGTGGCTTGTGCCACCAGGGGGCATGTGCTCACATGGACTGAGACGGGACTCAAACTGAGTAAGGTTTAAACACTTGCTGACTTAAAAACAGAACACGCATGTGTATTTGTGTCGGAGGGGAGGATTGTTTATTACCTCCCCTGCCTACCATTCAAGTTTCTTTATCATATGCTCTCAGCAAATGAGGATTTCTTTCTTTTAAATGCTGATCTTTTAAACAGTTAAACTAGTTAACTAACACCTAAAGACTGTAAGTTTAGAGAGTTAGTTGGCTGCATTTTAGATTTGTGACCTCAGTGATTCCAACACCTGGATTAGTTTCTCTATGTGTCAAACCCTAAATCTACATTCATTGAATGAAGGAAGCAAAGAAGGTTCGTAGAGTGATTTTAAACATTTTACAGTTGTTTTAGGTGAGGTTCTTTAAAAACTGGTCCTGAGATAAAGACAGGTATACGTGGAAGTGGTTTATTAAGGCTTCAATCCCAGGAGTGATGGGTGAGGGGGTGAGGGGCAGAGACCACCCAGGGTGCGATTGCGGGGGAAGCACAGGGCTTTGGAGCAATCTGATCAGCAGAGTTTGGGCAAAGCAGCTGGGTTTTCACATTCCTTGTTAGTCATCTGGCCCAAGCACTCCTGGGCACTTCTGGCTCTAAGTAAATCTGTGGGAGAGTTATAGTGGCCTGAAGATAGTTCTAGGAACCTAGAAGATTACAGGTGCCGGCCAGTGGCTTCTGACTGGGTGGGCAGGAGCTGGGGGCTGGCACCGTGGCTGGTAAGGAATCCCTGGGCATTGAGGGTAGTGTACTGCCATGTCTTTATGGTCACCGTGTGCTGTACCTCAGCACACACACTAGTGCTCCTGTGACAAAACCAGGGTCAAGAGAAACAGGCCCTGAGGGCTGATTTCATCTCGCTTGTAAAATCTTCCTCCATGAAAAGCACAAGGCCCTGAGTTCGATCCCCAGCACCAAAAAAAAAATCTTCCTCCATGAAACCCAGGATGTGGGAATGAATCACACCCAGACCTCCAAGACTCAGTCTCTCTGTCTGCCTTTACACATGGAAGACTTCCTTTCTAACAAAAGCCAAGGGAGTTTTCTCTTCTTTTGCTAGTGATAGTGACCACCACATATCACAAGAGCACCTAGCCACATGGACATCTCCAAATAGCATGAAGAAGACCAAGGTACATCCTATATGAAATAGGTCCTTGTTAATAAGTGGCTGAGGGATAAGAAGTTAGTACCATGGGAAATTCTAAGATTTCCTCAAGGATAAGTCTGTTTGCAGAGTAGGAACTTTACTACTGTTGTGTTCATTCGACAAGTATCTGTTGGATCTCTACTATGGACAGGAACCATGCAAGGGTAAGAGGATACCGAGCGGTTCAGGTGTCTTCCGTATCTTTCAGAAACTCCTAGACTTGTGAGGAACCAGAAACATGATTAGATTATTAGGCTGCAGCATCCAAAGTGCAGTAATAGACAGATGTGCCTGGAGCCCAAGGGAGGGAAAGGCCACTGCTTCTTGGGATGAAGCTTTTCCACATGCATACCTCTTCCCTGTCCCACTCTTTCTCTCTCCCTCCTCCCTGCTCTCAGTGAGGACATCGTACGCTCTTTGTGCCTACCAGACTTCCCTGATCCGGCTGACCTCTTCTGGAAGTACCTGGACCTAGCCACCTTCATCCTGCTGTATATCCTCCCTCTCCTCATCATCTCTGTGGCCTATGCCCGTGTGGCCAAGAAGCTGTGGCTGTGCAACACGATCGGTGATGTGACCACAGAGCAGTACCTTGCCCTGAGGCGCAAGAAAAAGAAGACCATCAAGATGCTGATGCTGGTGGTGGTCCTCTTTGCCCTCTGCTGGTTCCCTCTCAACTGCTATGTCCTCCTCCTGTCCAGCAAGGTCATCCACACTAACAATGCCCTCTACTTTGCCTTCCACTGGTTTGCTATGAGCAGCACCTGCTACAACCCTTTCATCTACTGCTGGCTGAATGAGAACTTCAGGATTGAGCTGAAGGCATTACTGAGCATGTGCCAAAGGTCCCCCAAGCTTCAGGAGGACAGGCCGCCCTCCCTGGTCCCTACCTTCAGGGTGGCTTGGACAGAAAAGAGCAATAGTCAGAGGGCTCTGCCAGCCAGTAACCTCTTTCCTTCCTCCCAACGCCAGTCTGGAAAGACAGACCTGTCCTCTGTGGAGCCCATTGTGGCAGTGAGTTAGAGGAGGTTGGGAAGAGCCAGAAGGAGGTATCTGTCTCCAGCTGAGACTGGAAAATAACCTGTCCTCTAACACAGGATCTCCACAATGCTGGAAACAAGTCCCTACAGAAGCATCAGGATTCTTGATTTCCTGGGGAAATGCCCAGCCTCCCAGCCCCATTTCATGTGAAAATTAAGTAACTATCAATAAGGCATCTGTTTATAAATTTCTGTTTGGAAGCTGCTGTGAGCTCTAGGACCCTGGATCCTTGAGCGAAAGAACCAAGGGCGACCTGCACTCCGGCAGGAAGAATTGGTCAGCTGGCTCCAGCTGCTGGGCAGCTGCCTCCAATCCTTCCTGTTGCTGCCTGAGCATCCGCAGAGGAAACTTGAGTCACGCTTTGAGCGTGGCTGACCCAAAAGCACAGAGCTCTGCTGAACATGGGTTCACTGGTCAGAGAGATGTTAGCGAGCCAGAGTGGACACAGAGGCTCTTCTGCCTTGCCTTCCGAAGTCTTTGAAACCAAGATGAGTCACAAGTCTTTAATGGCCTGGACCTACACATAACATGAAAGAACCAATTTAGTCTCCTTACAAAGAGAAATTATTACCATTCTGAAACACGCAGAAAAGCACAAAGAAAAGAATTAAAATGGCCTCCTTATCTCTGTTAACATGCTGTGATTTGCAGCTTTTTGTGTGTGCACACGTGTGTGCATGCGTACACACATGCACATGCCTGAGCACTTTTTTTTAATCAGTTCTGAACTACACTTTACCATTTAAATTGTAATGACCAGCAAGAAGCAAGGTGCAGCTGAGTACTTCTGAACCCTTCTCCAAGCGATAGTGTTAACTACAAGAGTATTAAGGAAGAACCCAAGAGGTAGACTGTCAGCAGGCACACGGAACCGCCCATCATGATGAGGCAGGGAACAAGACTCAGCCAGAGGATATAATTCCTTCTTTCCTGCAATTACACCAAAACGAGAGGGGATGGAACATTGTTCTGTTTTCACAGGAGATGAGGAAGCAGGCTTTCCAACATGCTGGAAGTAATTGCGCTTAGGCACCTATATCTGCCCAAGCTGTCTAAATAGGCCGTTTCTCCATGTTGACCGAATAATGAGATTTTTTCACACCAGTTCCTGAAAGAAGACTCGCTATCAAATACCTTAGCAATTCACACGTCACTTCTAAAATCTACAGGATCCTTAAAGAAGCTTTTTTTTCCTTAAGGGCCCACTTGCCAGAGAAATCTCATTCCAGAGACTGTTTTCATCACTTCCCATCTGGTCCTGACTGACTCACAGTGTCACCCAGAGAGACAGACATGTCAGGCAGACTGGAGCTTGATTCTGCAGCCCTGAACAATTGCTGCTGTCCTGCTGGGCCATTTTCCTTCTGGCCCTGGAGAGATCTTGAAGGCAAAGCATGCATCTCTAGCTGGGTAGGAAACTGAGGTTTGGGGGCGAAGGAGTTTGTACTGTATTCACTTAGATCTCTTGGCTGTTTGTTGAAACTGAACTTGGTTACATCATCTGCTCTCTTTAATAAACAATAGGAGCTCCTTATTCTAGTCTGTTAGAGGCTATTAGAAAATTTCCAAGGTAGAAAAAAACTTTTACCTGCTGAGCCATGAATTAAAAGAAATTCTTTCATGGGTCAGAGAGCATTTTCTCATTCCAAAGGGATTCTCGAATGGGTTTTTCAGGCCAAAAGGCTCATGTGCCTACTCTTACTGTCTTTGTGATGTCACAAAGTAGCTATTAGTTCCATCTTCATGCTGTCATAGAAACCGTATAAGCCAGGATGAGAACAAGGAGCCGGGATGCCCAAAGAGTGTCCTGTCCTTGGACTCATGGGGAAGCTTCCAGCTTTCCACTGTGAGAGTGTCTACAAATACTGCAGCTCACAGTGAAAACCCTCAGGCCCGGGTCTCTGGCTGGTACCTGTCTGCCCCCTGGCCCACGTTCCCTGCGTAACTTGCAGCAAAACTGACTTGTAATTGTTAATGTGAAACCTGTAACACTTAAGTTTTTCCAATGTGCTGTGAAGAATGTATTGTTGTCAGTTGTTCTAGTCTCAATAAAAATCTTTTAGGCGTGTGGGCTGTGCCTGTTGGACTGTGGCTATGAGACCATTGATACTTTCAGTGGGTTTCGGTATTGATTACGTGACGGGAGTGTGAAGATTATCTACCCAGAGCCTGCAGTTTCAGATGAGGAAATTTAAGCCTGGAGAGGGTAAATAACCAATTGGGAAACCTCCGACTGCTTGTCCAGAACCTTTCCCCCGATTTTGCTGCCAACTCCCCTCCCGTGTGATGATGAATCTGCGCTGCATTTGGAACCCTGAGCTCCATCTACTCCTCGGTAACTCAGGAGGAAGTAAAGCTACCACTGGAGCCCGGAGAGCCACTTCTCACTTGCAGTGTGTGATGGTTACCACCTTCCCTGCGTTTTCTATGATTTCTGCTATTCCAGGCTTGGGGTTCCAGCAGGGAAGCTGGGTGGGAGTCTTCCCTGCATATGTAATTGCCCTGATGCCATCTAGAGCATCTGTTAAAATTAGTTTTAAACAATTTCATGAATAGTTGTAAATAGGAGTGATTTGCTGAACATGGAGGAACATTTGAAAGAAAAACGAAAGGCAAATGAGATGAAAAGAACAAGATCTGTCGGCACTTTCTATGTGCTAACTGTGCTAAGTGCCTCTGAGCTGTCTTCTCAGGCACCCCCACAGCAGCCCTCCGAGGGTGGGTGTTATCATCTCTACTTTTCAGATGAAGAAACTGAGGCTCAGCAAACTTAGGCGACTTGGCAAAAATCATACGTCTAAACTGGAAAAATACTACCTTCTTAGAGACTAGATTCTGAGAAAGTGTGCAGAAAAGAATCTTACTTAAAAGCCAGGCTTCTTCAAAATTTTTGATTGTGAGATATTTTTTGGATAAAAGCTGTTACCTTCCTAAACTTCAGTACTTAAGTTATGTATTTTGGGAAACGTTCGGCTAGGTGAGTCCCACAGCTCAGTGAATCCACAGTTCCAGTTCAGGCCGAGGCGTGTGGCTGCCTCGTGAGCCCCGTTTTTGTTAAAACTGTCTCAAACAAGCTTCTGAATTACTCCCACGTTGCTAGTTCCAACTTGACCGACCACGGCAGGTTGCCAAGGTAAATAACCACCCTATAGTCAGTGTGGGCCTCCAGATCCTCAGGTAGCACAGGCACAAGTCAGCTAGAGCCTCACTGCCAGCCAAGCTTGTCGTGACACACACCAGGGCCTCTCTGCTGATGGGAGCCTTTCGGGGTCTCTGGGGCCAGGGAGGACTCTGAGAAGACTGGTGGGCTTGAAGCATGCGTGGGGAAGCATACCTTTCTCACGGCGTAGTCCAAAGAGGGTAGACACATGCTGCCAGCTTCCTGCTGCTCTGAAGGCTGATCACTGGTGTCTTGCTTCAGCGTCTCTGCACCCATTCCCTGCCAGTTCTCTCTCATTTCAAGGGACTGTTAAGGAAGGGGAAAAAATAAGTAAGTACACACAATGCCAAATGCAATTGGAAAAACAAAACAAAAACCAGTAACATCTAATGTCAGGAAACGTTGGGCCCGGCCTTCTCCTTTCTGCAGTATCATAAACTGTGTTGCAGAGAATAAGCTCTTTGCTGCTTGGTGGGAACAAAGTGCTTGAGTTTAGCAGCTTCTCCTCTACTCGTGCTTCTAGTACAGCAGGGATGATCCTCTTCAGATTGGTCACAAATTTAAGATGCTCAGCTTAAACAGGAGGGAAGGAAAGGAATTATGAAGATGGGATTTAGCATATTATCACAGGGGAGAAGGGGTACGGGTTGGTGTGCGATTAGGTGGGGACCGTAGAGTTAGATAGCATTGTCCAAGTTTGAGCTTTTGTTTTGGAGAAAAGTGGGGTCTTGGGTGCTTATTACATAGACAAGTAACTAATCAAATAAACCAGATAACTAAAAGAATTTCATACACAGACCAATGTTAAGAGTGCCATAAACCAAAGATTATAATGAAGCCAACATTATACCCCTCTAGTCTATGAACAAATCTAAGCAATAAACCAGTAGAAATGGAGACCTAAAGAGCCAAGCCTTCACTTCCCTTCCCCGCACCCTTCCAATCAAGTGACATCTGCATCTGTATTCTTAAAACATGTGAATAGAGTTCATTGCCAAGACAACCAGGATGTGACAATTACTCGTCCTGTTTAAAATAACCTTGTTTTTCTGGAGTAAAAACTTGCCTGTTTGTTTCTTTGCTTAGTTTTCTGTATTACCATCTCTCATTCTTCCTCAGTTTCCAAAATTTGACATGGGCACATGCGTCCTGTGTTCTGCCAGCCCCGGTGTCAACTCTCACAGAACTCCTGAGTTAGCTGTGTGGGCTCTGCTCTGGGCTGGACACTCCACTTGTAAATGCCTATTCTCTCAGGACTTTTCTGCCAGCCTTTCCAGGGTTAGTGTTTGTTCAGTTTTCTGGAGCCTTGTCTTCCTTTTTTTTTTTTTTTGGTTTATTCTCTTACTTTGGAAGACCATATCTTTCATCAGTTTCCCAAGAAAAGGTACATAGGAACGCATTTCTCTTGTGACCACAACTGTCTGAAAATGTGTTTAATTTAAACTCACAATCGGTATGTCTGAATATAGGATAATGGACTGAAAATAAATTTCTCTCAAACATTTGAAGACATTTGTATTAGTTTTATGTTACTGCCATAACAAATTGCCACAGTCAAAAATTGCTGCAGTTCTTTAAGTGAGTAGAAGGGTTCTGTTCCTTTCCTTCAGCTCTGGGTAGGACCTTCTAGACTCCATCCACATTCCTTGGCTCTGACTCTCCTTTCTCTACCTTTAAAGCTAGCAGCACTGCATCTGAGCTTCTTCCATAGTCACTTTTCCTCTATTTTCTTTTGCTCCACCCCCTTTCACTTTTTAGGACTTTTGTGATTGCGTTGGGCCCACTAGGATAATCCAGGATCATATCTCTATTTTAAAGTCAACTGATTAGCAACCTTAAATCCATCCACAAACTTAATTCTCCTTTGGCTGACCATATTCACAGGTTCTAGTAACTGAGATGTGAACATCTTTGGGGAGGGCCGTTATTCTGCCTGTCAGAGTTGCTCAATTGACTTCTGCTGAGAAATTGGATTCTTTTCTGATTCCCAGACCTATGCATGTGACCTGAGACCCATTTGTTTTAGGTTGAGGCCATGCAAGTGAGTTGAATGGGCTATAAGAGGCCTCACAAGCTCTATACCTGTCAAGAATTAATGTTGGCACCAGCCTCTGTGATTCTTTCAAGGATGTGATGTTGCTTGCATCTTCACAGGGAGGAGGCACTTCACGGCTTCCACTTGACACTACTGTATTGTAACTGTTCTCTAATTCGGCACTTGTTAAGTATTCCAGCTCTACACTTAAGAACTCAGGACTTAATCACAGAATAGACTCACAGACCCACAATAAGTGAGACATCAGCCCAAATCCCATTTATTACTAGACTCCCCCACAGGTCCACATGGCCAGCATGAGTGTAAAATGATGTCTGCTTAATCACTGCATGCTACGAATACCTGTGCCTCATCCTGTATGCCTAACCGGATTCTCATTGCCCTCAAACCCTATGAGAGAAGATAACTAATTCCAGACTCCCATTTCCTTGAAACTCTGCCCCTGCCCCTATTCATGGAATCAGTTCTTTACCAATCAGTGTTCTTTGCTGTAGAGAACAGAAGGCAGTCTAGCTAGTGTAAATCTAAAAGCAGTTTATTACAGGATGTTGGGGTGGGGTGTCCTGCCTAACCAGTGCACTCGTGCTTCTCCCCCCAAAGCTCGAAGGGGCTGAAAGAAGACTCATTCAGCAGACAGGTAGATGTACTGAGGAGTACACCTGGGCTGTATTTCTAGGCTGGTGCTATTCTTTCTTAGACAGGGACTGAAGATACTCCAAGCTTCAGAAAGAGACATGACATGTCCAACAGGGCAGGAGAGCAAGAAAGCAGCAAAGATGGAGTGAGGGGACCAAGAAGCACAAGTGAATTAAACTCTTGTGCAGCCACAGCTTCTGCTCCTCAGCAGAACACAAAAGACACCTGTGGTGGAACGGGCCTGTGTGCCTCAGTCACCCTGGTTTGTGCAGGAAAAAGGGATGCAGGTGGGAGGCATATTGTGGAAGTCAACGGCAGAGAGAGGACAGCACTGTGCTTCACATATCCACTTTACCATTAATTCAAATATGGGTGAGACCTATATTTGCCAAGCATGTGGCAGGAAACATGTGCAAAACTTAAAAAGTAAAATCTTTTTCTCCTAGGAGCTAATGAGAGAGTAAATTTAAAAGGATATAATATATAAATAAGTGCTGCATGTTTTGAGGGAGCACAGAAGAGGGTGGATTTGTTCTATCTGAAGAAGGAAAGCCTCTAGACAGGTTCAATCCGAGTTGGTGTTCCATTTCTTTTCCGACTTGTCTTACACCAAGTGGTTACTACAACCCATTTCTGACATTAGCTCCCTGGAGTTAGTGCAAATTTCACAGGTTCAGAGCAGAATCCTTACAGACGTGACTTCATTACAGATGCTACATGCAAGTTCTAAGTGTCCCAGGCCACCTGCATTTATGACTGCCTGGTAGCCAATTCAGGGAATCCTCTAGGTTGGGTAGTTTGCTGGAAAGACTTGTGGAACCCAGGGAGGAGCTATACTCTGCTCCTACCAGTTCTTGATTGCAAATGACCCACAGAGGGTGAGGTCTAAGAGAGACACAGAACTTCTCTACCCTCTGCACGGAGATCAGGGTGTGTCACCCTGCTGGCATATCAACCTGCTCCCAGACCAGGAAGCTCCACAGAGCTACAGGGTGAAGAGTTTTTACTGGGATTTCTTCTTGTGGGGATGACTGATTAAATCACTGGCCTTGTCACTGAACTCAACCTTCAGGCCCCTTCCCTTTCCCAGATCTCAAAGGTCTTCATGGTTTGACTTTCTGATGCCCAGCCCCTTCCCTGGTGCTAACTAGGCACCCACCAAGAATCACTTCATTAGCATAAACATGCTGCTATTACTCAAGAAACCACAAGGGTTTTAGGAGATCCATGACAAGAATAAATTTTTCATTATATCGCAGCTGGGTTTAAAAGGTTGACTAGAAGTTCAGTAGACAGACATCCCAAGTGAATCACCAACTTCCCATGTGATTTCTCACTCAATGTGAGGCTCCGGCAACTCTGATTTGCACCATCTCTTCTTACTCTGCACAAAGCAGGAACTGTAATTTCTACTATCATGACCGTGAGAAACTCAGGTTAGGATGGAAAGAAACCTCTTAATTTGGTGAGAAGGTGAGTCATGGAAGACTCATTTAAAATCAGTTGTCAGGTTAGCTGAAGAGAGGATTGCAGGAGGAAGATAGGTCAGAAGCGGAAAAAACCATACTTTAGACTAAGTATTTGTTTCAAAGCTCAGCTGGCTACTTACCTGTGGGATCTTTGCCAAGTGATTTAACCTCTCGGGGCTGTACCCTACTATTTATTGAAGGTTTGGGGTCAGGTAATATATTTTTTTTTTCAGAGAAAGTCTCATTATATAGTCCAGGCATGCCTTGAACTCTTGATACGCCTACCTAAGCCTCCTGAGTGCTAGGATTACACGCTTGCACCAACACATCCGGCTCAGGACCAGGTACTCTCTAAAAGCCTGTGCCAACACTGCATTGGCTAATAAAACACAAAGCTGGAGAGAACCCGAGAGATGCTGGCTTAACCTGTGGAATGTAAGCCAGCTACCTATATGCATGTACAAGATGGCCCCCATTTACCAGAGCCACTATTAGTTGGATTTTATGCTGCATACACTTGAAGTCATCTGAAACGAGGTTTCTATAGGTCTAGAATTCTAACTACTTATTAAAGATTGATAACGTATAAAGCACTGTGTGAGATGCACAGATAATTATTAAATAGAGTCACACCTTCAGAAATGCAACTATTTGGGAAAGAGAAGTGCACAGGCACCTTGTGGCCTCTTGGAAGTCAGGCCAGTTTGAGTGAAGGCTCTGCCATGTATGACTGTGTAACCATGAGCCAGGCAACTGCCCCCAGACTTAGTAAACTCATTCACAAACTGGGACAGTAATATTGACCTCTCAAGAGCTGAGGTGAGGACTGAGAAAGACAACGCATTTGTTAATGTGTGTTGATGTTGTGGAGGCCAAAGGTTAATCTTTGTAGAGGTCTATTTCCAAACACAGTAGCTTTGCACTGCTCTGAAAAATAGAAGAATTTTGAATATACTTATTCTCCGTTCTGTATTCCAACAAGGGATTTTGCAGAGCAAACAAGTCACATTTTCCTCAAGGCCAAACAGCTCTTCATGTTGTTTATGTAATTACCTTCCTTTGTTACATTCCTTATTTCCTCTTATTGGTGGTGTTTTATGGTCTCCCTGATAGAAATTGTTTCTCCTGTTGGATAGGTTGGTTAGGTGCCAGGAAGTCAGAAATGACTGGAGAAGCAAGAAAGGTAATTTGTGGTAAAAAAAATTCTAGATATGTATACCATGTGCCAATACATGTTCTTGGTAAAATAAATAAATAAATAAAAAAGAAATTCTAGAAAATTGTAGAAAGGAGGTAAGAAATCTTCCGAGCAGCCAGATATCAGACGTCTCCCTACTTGCCTCTTGGTTTTGATGTGGGTTGTGAGCTGTATCAGTGGTGTGACCAGGATGGGGTGGCATTGGTAGAATGTTGCAGAAGATACTACCATAATGATGGAACTGGAGATCATCACATTAAGAGAAATAAGCCAGATTCAAAGAGAAGTATCACATTTTCTCTCATATGTGGAATCTAGGGGGGAAAACATGATATGAAAGTAGAAGGAATATTACAGAAGAGGAAGGAGATCCCAGGGAGAGAGAGGAAGTGTAAAGGAGGGTAATAAGGCAGGTAGATAGGATCAAAATATGTTATACGCATGTATGAAAATGTAACAAGGAAGCTCATTACCCTGTAAAATTAATACACACGAATAAAAATGCTACCATAACGAGAAGGCATTATTCTCAAATTTTTGTGAAAGTTCCCTTCTCTAAGGCAGACACGAGATTTTGCATGGCCTATTTCTCCGAAGTTCTCTGTGGCCACCTGAGGGGAGGGTACTTTAAATTCTATTAACCTAACACAATGTTCACTTCTCCATTCTCTGTTTTTACAAATAAGAGAAGGAACTGGCAAAAGTATATGGATTGTTCAGTCCACAATCTATAAATAATTTGGGAATGAGTGCTATGGTTGGAATATTGGTGTCCCTCCAATTCATATGTTGGGACCTAACAGGATTAAGAGGGGGCCTAACTTCATTCTTCTACAAACTGACACCCAGTTTTCCCAACACCATTTGTTAAATAGGCTATCTCTCCTCCAATGTATGTATTTGTATCCTTTGTCAAAGATCATATATTTGAATATGTCTGGAGAAGTTTCTGTGTCCTCGATTCTGTTCCATTGATCTACGTGTCTATCTTTATTCCAGTAACAAGCCGTTTTTATTACTATTGCTTTATAGTATAGCTTGAAGTCTGGGATTGCTATGCCACCTGCTTTGGTTTTATTGCTCAGTATTGCTTTTGCTATTTGAGGCTTCTTCCATTTCCATATAAATTCTAGGATTCTTTTCTCTAGATCTGTGAAGTATGCTGTTGGCATTTTGATTGGAACTGCATTGAATCTGTATAACAGTTTTGGAAGTATGGCCATTTTAACAATATTGATTCTACCTAATCAGGAGCAAGGGACATCTTTCCATTTTCTGGTATCCTCTTCAATCTCTTTTTTCAGAGTGCTATAGTTTTCTTCGTAGAGATCTTTCACTTCTTTAGTCAGATTAATTCCTAAGTATTTCATTTTTGTTGAAGCAACTGTGAATGGTATTGTTTTCATAATTTCCTTCTTATCCTGTTCATTGTTGGTATATACAAATGCTAATGATTTTCGCAAGTTGATCTTATATCCTGCTACTTTGCTGAAGTTGGTTATTAATTCTAGGAGCTTTTTGGTGGAGCTCTTTGGGTTGTCAATGTAGAGTATCATGTCATCTGCAAACAATGATAATTTGAGTTCTTCCTTTCCTATACATATTCCTTTTATTTCTTCTTCTTGCCTAATTGCTCTGGCTAAGGTTTCAAGTACTATGTTAAATAACAGAGGTGATAGTGGATATCCTTTCTGGTTCCTGATTTTAGAGGGAATGCTTTCAGTTTTTCCCCATTTAGTTTGATGCTGGCTGTTGGTCTGTCATAAATAGCCTTTGTCATATTCAGGTATGGCCCTTCTATGCCTATTCTCTTCAGCATTTTTATCAGGAAGGTGTGTTGGATTTTGTCAAAGGCCTTTTCTGCATCAATTGATATGATCATGTGGTTTTTGACCTTGCTCCTATTTATGTGGTGAATTACATTTATAGTCTTTTGTATGTTAAACCATCCTTGCATCTATGGGATGAAACCTACTTGATCGTGATGTATCAGCTTTTTAATAATATGCTGTATTCTATTTGCTAATATCTTGTTGAGGATTTTTGCATCTATGTTCATTAAGGAGATTGGGCTATAGTTCTCTTTTTTTATTAAAATCAAAATGGATCAAAGATCTAAACATCAAGACAGAAACATTAAACCTTCTGGAAGACAGAATAGGTAAAACACTTGAAGACATAGGAGTAGGAAAGGACTTCCTAAACAGAATCTCAACTACACAGGAAAAACAACAAGAATCAACAAATGGGACTACATTAAACTAAAGTGTTTCTGTACAGCAAAAGAGTCAATTAGGAGGGTGAAGAGAAAACCCACAGAATGGGAAAAAATCTTTGCTAGCTACTCCTCAGACAGAAGACTAATATCTAGAATATATAAAGAACTCAAAAAAATTAAACTACCTAAAATCAATGACCCACTCATGAAATGGGCCAGAGAAATGAACAGATACTTCACAGCGGGAGAAATACAAATGGCCAACAAATGTGTAAAAATGTTCAACATCTATGGCTATTAGAGAAATGCAAATTAAAACAACTCTAAGATTCCACCTTACCCCAGAAAGAATAGCAATCATTAGGAAGTCAAACAATAACAAATGCTGGTGGGACTGTGGTGAAAAGGGAACCCTCCTACACTGTTGGTGGGAATGCAAACTAGTACAACCATTATGGAAATCAGTGGGAGATTTCTCAAGAGTCTGAATGTAGAAATCCCATATGACCTAGCCATTCCCCTATGACGTATCGTTCCTGAAGAGCTAGAGACATCATACTACAGAGATACTTGTACAACAATGTTTATAGCAGCACAATTTGTAATAGCTAAATTCTGGAAGCAACCTATATACCCATCAATGGATAGCTGGATAAACAACATGTGGTATCTGTACATAATGGAATACTATTCAGCTATAAAGAATGACAAACTAGAGTCATTTGTAGGAAAATGGATGGACTTGGAAAATATAATGTTGAGTGAAATAAACCAGTCTTGCAAGCTGGAATACCGTATGGTATCCCTCATTTAGTGAGGCAAAATACAAACAAAAGAAACAGGTAAACAATGGATACAAAAAGACAAAGTGTTAGATATAAGCTAATAGGCAAAGGGTTCAAGGGAACAAGAAGAGGGCAAAGGGGAAGGGGAATGGGAATCCAGAGGAATAATGATATCTTAAAAATAAGAACCTAATAACCCAAACTTAAATCAGTGACATGTACACTGGGTACTATAGTAATTTTATACAGTTGTGACTTATTGCTGTATGTAGGTGGTTGTTTACACTGCTCACTGTTATAAGCAAAAGGTACAATTAATTGTGGTCTGTAGGCTTGTGTAATTGCCTGTAAGTCTGTGTAATTTTGGATAAATTTTAATAAAAATCTAAAAAGAAAAAGAGATGGGGCCTTTTCAGAGGTGATTAGGTCTTGAGGATTCTGCCCTCATGAATACTATCAGCGCCCTTATGAAAGAGGTAGAAGGGAGCTGCCTTACCCCTTTTGCCACATGAAGAGCAGAAAGAGGTGCCGTCTGTGAAGCAGAGAGTGGGCGTCATCAGGCACCAGATCTGCTGGTACTTTGATCTTGGACTTCCTGGCCTCTGGAACTGTGCAAAATAAATTCAGTATTTGTAAATTATCCAGGCTAAGGTATTTGAGTATAGCAGCCCAAAAAGAATGAGGCAAATAATAACACTGAAGCATGTGACTCACCGAGCAGGCACCGCCCACAGGACTCTTCGGAACTCTGCTGCTGAGTCCTGAGAATGGCTTTACCAGCCTGGTAGGTGCAGTGTGAGTTAAAGGGGAACTTTATAAAATGACGGGGATAGAGCATTTAATACAACGCCTGATGCATAAGGTACTCAAGAAACATTTTCTCTTCTTAAGGTCTTTCTTGTCCTGCCTGGGCCAGCCCACAGTATGAGAAGAACTGGAGCATAGAGGCAAGACAAGGCAAATGACCTCTGTGGAGTAGCCACGTGCCAGAAGCAGGGACGGAGGAGAGTGGAAGTGACTGGGCTGAATCCTACTCGATCCTGGAAAACAGGGAGTGTTAAGAAATTCCTTCGCCATTTGCATTTCAGAAACATTTGAGTGTGAAGAGCCACCCCGCCCTCTGTGATTTAGGTAAGACTCCTGGCTACCCTTTTTGGTTACGTAGGAGGAGGCTAGGCGGAGACCTTCTAAATCCCCATTCTTGGCTTCATAAATGATGAACCAAGCTGTTTTGTCACCACCGAACAATGAGAATGAAAAGCTCCTTGGTCAAATCCCTGTGCCTTGGGACATAGCCTCTCTTAAGGATCCTTCCTGGAACAGAAGTGGGTCTCGGGCAAACATTCTCTGAATTACTATTCTTCAGAGCTTCCCTTTCATTCCTGGTCCTCAAAATGGGTTTTCTCTAGCCTTTAGTTTTTCTCTCTATAAGAGAAAACCTTTCTTACTCTTACTGATCTTGTATTCTCCCTCTTACAATATTCCTTTTCTCTCTGTTATAATGGTCTCTTCCCCTCTTGCAATCATCCCTTTCTTAAAAAGTCTCTTGGTATATCAGCAAGCTTCTGTAGAGGAGCAGAACCAAGAGACTGTCTGTATAATTATAAAAGGGGACTATTAGATTGGCTTACATGGTCAGAGGCTGGATAGTCCCAGAGGCTGTATGCAAGCGACGGAGCCAGAGAAACCAATAGCTACCCAGTCAAGAAGCTGGAAGCCTTGGAACAAGAGGGACCCGTGATGAACCCCCTTCCAAAGGTGAAGGCCCGGAAACCGCCTGGAACACCACGGGTCTGTGTCATGCTGAAAGGTGGAAGAAGCCGGAGTCTGATGGTTGTGGGCACTGGCAGCAGCAAAAAACCTACCTGCCCAAGATGAGCTGAACTTGCACGAGCAGCTAGATTTCCTCCTTAGGCTTTTTGTTTCATCTGAACCCCAACCTATTAGAAAATGAATCCTGACAGCAACCACATCGGCAGGGCAGCTGTGAGTGAGCTGCAGAACCGAGACACTGGCTGCATTCTTGTAAGTGACCCTGAGCCAGAAGATCAGCTAAACCACTATCAGCTTTCTGGCCCACAGAAAATGAGTGATAATACATGTTTTAAGCCACTGACTTTTGGAGTACTTTGTATGGTTTGAATATGTCCCCCGAAAGCATGTGGTAGAAACTTAATTGGGAAGTGGGGCCTAATGAGAGGTGATTGGGCCACAAGGGCAGAGTGAATGGAGTCATGTCCTTATCAGGGAAGTAGGTTCCTTATAATAGGGGAAGTTTGATATACTTTTACTCTTGCTCTCTTTTATCCTCTTAGCCTTTCTTGTCCCCTCTTGCCCACTCACCTTACACAGCAAGAGCCTGTGATATTTGGCACTTTGATATTAAACATCCCAGCCTGCAAAACTATGAGCCCATAAATTTTTGTTTATTACAAATTACCCTACCTCAAGTATTCTAGTGTAGCAGCACAAAACAGACAAAGACATGGCAATAGATAACTAATACTAAGTTGATGGTGGAGTCCTCCATAGGAGGCTTAGGTCCTGGGGACACAAAGTCTGCCTCCTGCAGGCGGCCCCTGGGTAGCTGTGGGCAGGGCAGACCAAGCACAGTGTTTAAGTACAGAAGGACTAAATACAAACGGATGATGGTCTGACCACGTATTACAACAGAACTCCGCAGCAACCAGGCCAAGAAGCCCAGCCATGGCCTCTACAGTAATTGTCCCAGAATGGTAAGAAATTGATGAATGACTGGCAGCTTCCTTATTCTTCACCCCCACCTCCAACTCAGGCCCAAGCATGGAAAGCTACACATGGTATTCTCCCTAAAGCAGTTTTGAAGAAATAGGGCAAAAGAAGGAATTTTAACCTTTCTAACTACCATACTGGGGATAGAAAAGTCTGAAAAAGTAAATAGATCTTCATGGTGGTAAAATGTGTTTCATTTCAGATATCATTGGGGTGGAAGGGATGGGAGAGCTATCACTTTCCTGTTGCTGGCACAAAATATCCAACAACTGCAACTTAAAGGAAGAGAGGTTTATTTTGGCCCATGATTTCAGAGGGCTCGATCCATAGTTGACTAGCTCCAAGGCAGAAATGGCGTGGTGGAATGGTATGGTGGAGGACAGATGCTCACTCAAAGCACTCAGGAAGGAGAAAGACAGAGAGACAGAGAGACAGAGAGACAGAGAGAAACAGAGGAGAGGAGCCAGGGACAAGAATGGACCCATTCATGCCACCCACTCTCCTCCCAGTGACCTACCTCTTCTCACCAGGCCCCACTTCGTAATAGCACATTCAGTTATGAACTCATCAATGGATGAATCCACTGACAAGTATAGTGTCCCCACAATGCAATCACCTTTCAAGCACATGAGATGCTTTGGGGATACTTTAGATCTAAACCATTAAGAGGCATTATGGACACCTCGAAGTGGAAAACTCACCATCTTCCCTACTCTCCTCCCAGTATTGCACTGTCCCAAAGGTCCTCCACACTACTCCATAATTCCTAGCAGAACCAGTTTTGCTGAGGGAGAAAAAGCCACCCATATAATATGCCTAAAGCAATGGCACTCTAATTCTAATAAGGGTAAAAGGGATAGCATATTCTGAAGGGAGGGTCAAATAGGAATATGGGAGGCCTTAAAATGAGAGGACTAAGAGAAGGGTGGAGAAAGAAGTTAGGGATTGGCAAATCTTGAAGTTCCAGGCAATAAGTCTTCATCCTATTATTTGGAGATCAAAAACTGCATCAAGGGTGAAGCAATCAATTTTTTTCCCCATCAGTCTGCTCTGACCCCTAGTGGCTTTTGGCAGTAAGAATGAGTTAAAATCCTCTCAGAATCCAGTGACAGGAAGGTGAGAAAACAAGAATAACGTGTTCACCAGAGCTCATCCCCCTAGGCTGAGGAAACCACTTCATTGTAGACCACAAGGTGATGAGGATATGTCCTTGGGGAAATGGTCCTATTGGAGAAATAAGATGGACACCTGCACCCCACCCGACACACACCCTGCTCATCTCTCCCCTCCTAGTAGTAGGTGAGATATCATTTGAGAGAGAGAGAGAAAGAGAGAGAAAGAAGGCACTTATCACGTGAATTGCATCAGTGTGTGAATCTGAGCTGAATCTTGTCCTGGTTTGTTTGTCTCCTCTTATCTCATTTCCTATCTTCTCCTGACCTATGACAGAAACTTTCAGGCAGAGGTGTGCTGGACTCGATGTATTTCCTAAAAACAGAGGGTGGTTGTACAGATGGAAAGAAATGTCACACATGAACATTCTCAGTGTAGAACTCAGAACATAGGAGACCCTCAGTTAATTGTAGCAGGCTCAGGATCTAGGATCCATGACATGATGCAGAACGAAAAATTGTTATTGACTGCAACATTCCTTCAGCAGTGCGCTGAAAGTATTACTACAGTCTCAGGGAAATACAGGAATGTTTCGTGCTGCTGGTTGTTGAGTACAGGTGGGAGAGAGTGGCTCTCCTCCCAGTCATCCTCTTTCCTTCTTCTGTGTAGCAGTCCCTTTGCCTGGCATCCACTGCCATCTTTCAGCTTCATCAAATCCAACTTCTTTGTGTTCTTTCAGAGCTCTGTTCTCCCAGGTAATAACTCGTGGTGCATGCTATATGTCAGCCAAGAGTGTTGATTAAAACTGTTAAATTAAAAATATGCTGGGAAGTAGTCCATCCTCCCACCTCTGAGCCTCCCTGAGCTAGGGAATGAGTTAAGAACTGGGTAATTACCTAATCATGAAACCATAGTAACATATAGTATTAAATGTTTTGCTGTGGCTATTCTGACGCTCCTGGAGAGTGGTAGGGGGTGGGAGTGGGAAACCACCTGACTTACATCCACAGAGGATAAACCAAACTTAGCTATTAGTGAGAAATGGATCCTTTCCGCTTGCGTCTTTGTTCTGGCCTGTGATCTGGGTTCCTGGGTTCTTTCCCACGGCCCAGATCCCCAGGGGAAATTGCTCCTTGCTGGCAAAGCTGCCTTTGAATGGTGCGATCATCGCGTGGAGAGTAGGAGGTTGTTCCTGAGGGAAGCAGTCAGAAGCCCTGAGCCCACGAGCTTCGCAGTCTGTGCTGTTGTGGGCTCCAGAGCTGCAGCCCCTCTCTGTAGACAGATGCAGAGCCCAGAAAATGGCTGAAATGGCTTAAACTGTGTTTCCTTTTTCCACTGCTGGTGCCAACTTTTAGTCTATCTATAAAACTTCCTGCCCCTGAAAATAATCCTGCCTCAGTTTTTGAGTCTCATCCTTGAGGGGATTTCGGTCCCCTGGAAAATTCACACTTGCCATGTGGCTAGGGCTAGACAGGCTGTCTGTGCTGGGGGGAGCTTGGAAAGCTGACCGTAAAGAGCAGCTGCCAGACCCACAGCACAGCCAGAATGCTCCTTCGGCTGGACAGACAGCGGAAGTCACCAGTTGGGCGAAACCGAGTGGCACACAGGAAATGATCAGAACAGAACAGAGTAACCTTGGAGGAGGAGACTAGAAACAGCTTTTGAAAAATAATGCTAATTTGATCTTCGGTGAGACTTGAGAAGATATTACTTCCATAAAACCAAAAACAGCGTGCTGTGAAAAACAACAAGGGAATAAAAAGTCTCCTGGAAATTAAAAGCGGATTGCCAAAATTAAAAAGATTGGAAGATTAAGATGAGAACTCTGACAGAACAGAGAGCAAAAAGATAGTCTGAATGTGCAGCAAAAAATATAAACCACTCCTTGTACCTTGTTTCTCGCCAAGTCCAGACAATGCTAGAAGTGGGTGCATCTGGGTGGGGAGCCTAAGTTGGAGGGGTGGGCTTGCTGGAGCTCTGTCGTGTGGGCTTTGACTTTCAGCCATGTGCACAGATTGCTTTGATTGAAAGGATAATCTAATGCAATTCTAATGGTTCTCTCCACCCCTGCCAAGCATATGAAAGAGTACAGCTCAGTATCCCTCCTGCCCGTGACCTCTCCCGGGGGGGAGCCAGCCCTCCCTCTTTCCCTGCAACCTCTGCACCTGCTTCCATTCCACTTAACTACCTACCGGGTTCATCAGTGCAAGCCTATGAGCTGGAGCCGTGCGATTAGACATTGCTGGTTTGAAACCAACTTATGTTTGTGTTCTAATTTGAAAAATGAGGATAATAAGAGTACCTGTCAAGACTTTGATGAGGGTCAAATGAATTGCCTAACACACGTTTACACATTTAGCAGAGGCAGGCCCTGGGTGCATGGCAAGTGATCAATAAATACTAAAAGCTATTAGGGATCCCAGAACTCGTTTTGCTTTGTTTGGCCTGATTTTTAATCTATTTTGGCTACTTTTTAATATTTATCCCTCCAAAATTATTTAAAAAGTCACTAAACTATCAGCTTTATTAAACTAAATACATGCCTCAGACATTTCATTTGGTCCTTGATTCTGAAGAGATTTTACCTACCTGTATTTTTCAAGCCACTATCGATTTTTTTTTTTTTGAGATAGGATCTCAAAAGTTGCCCAGGTTATCCTTGGACTTTTGCTTCTCCTGCCTCAGCCTCCTGAGTAGCTGGGATTAAACTTGAAGGTCTTGCTACTTACAGTCATTACCTTGAGTCTTCACCTGGGTTTTGATTAGTGTCCTTTTCCTGTTCTCAGCAAATGAGTTCCTCCTCAGGAACTCCTCTGTGAGTTCCTCTCAGGAACCTCCTCCTGGCCTTCCACCCTTCTTGCAGACTTCCTGTGGAGAGATTTGTCCCCACACCCACTTCCCTCTGTCTCCTACTCTAGGTCTTGAGCACCTATATGGCTTTGTGATTGTGGCTCTCCACCTGTGACATGGCTTGCTCCGTGGATGAGCAAGTTCAAGACTGGTGTCGAAAGAACAAGGCCAAGTTTCTTTGAGGAGCAGGGTTCACTAATATCTGGCAGGAATGAGCACCTGTTTGAAAAGCCGGCTACCTCAGGTGCCAGAACTTTCTTGGTCACAGAAAGACACCATGTAACCCTGGGAGGGGCTGAGCTCAGAAGAGACTCGAAGTCGTGCCCGGTCTCTGGTTCAGTTCGATGCATCTGTCTCCTGGGGACACGGTGCCACCTCAGAAGCACACACTGTATCCCAGAAAAAAGGGCACTAGCTTTTCCCTTTTTCTTTTTTGTAATTGAAATCATCTGATTCCACAAACTCGTTCCTCTCAGCTGAGAGAAAAAAATCAAAACCATCTTGTCTGAAGTCAAAGGAGTTGCCAATAGTTACACAGAAAGTGGAAAGCCTAGATTAGAACCCAAGTTTTCAGAATTGCAGACCAGTATGTTGTGATTCTGGGAGTAAAAGAAAGGGGATTAAAGGAAGAGGGGGAACACTGAAAGCAGCTGAGGTAGCTGTCTCAATTTCAGTACCCAAAATCAAGCCAACGGTCTGGGCGGCCCCATCCCTCAGCCTGGCTTTGGGTCTTTGTTACAGTGAATCACTTATGGAAGGTACTGAAAGTAACCCCAGCAGGGGTGTTGTGAGGATATGTGGCAGATATTAAGAAATTAATCATTCTTAAGGAAATTCCTAACTCTGAGACCTCAGTGCAGCGGATAGGCTGGTTCCCTCCTTGTGCATCTTGGGCCCGTGCCCATGAGGATGGCAGAGTGACACACAGAGAGGACAGGTCCACTGCCATTTTATTGGAGGCACCATAGTAGGACAGGAGGCCAGGCTGCCCCCCATCAGCCCTGTCATGGATGGGGTGGTGTGGACAGGGCAAGAAGGTAGGTCTCTTGGAGTCCCATCATGCACCCCACTGCTAAGGCAGGGGATGGGTCACTGTGGCACTGCCGGTCCCCAGCTGCTTCCCAGGCAGAGGTGGGGGCCTCAGGCACTAGCCACTGTGGCCTCTATCCTCCCCACCCCCAGGAAGGTGGTGGTCATGGCCTGGCCCATAGCTGGTGAGCGGGAGAAGGTGAGTGGGAGAAGGGGCCATCGGGAGAAGGGGCCACCAGGAGAGGAACCACAGGAGCAGGCAGAAGGCTGTGAGGCTGTAGGAGCGCTCCCAGGCTGCGGCAGGGCTGGCAAAGCGGCGGGCCACAATGACATTGGGGTTGCCCTGATCAGGCTCAAACCACTTCTGGAGACACTGGCCACTGTTCCTGTGCTCAGCGCTGGCCTTGAAAGAGTTGCTCCAGAGCTTCTCACACAGGTCAGCCGAGGTGGGGAAGTAATCCGGGAAAGGGCGGCAAGGGGCCCCTGCTGGGCAGCGGCTTTTCCCTGTGGGGGTTGACAGTGGTCCCTTCCCATGTCCCCATCATTTACTCTGGGTCAGCACAGGGAGGGTTGCATCTGTACCCAGATTGGGGGCCCCAACAGGCCTGCTTTCCTCCGGGGCCCTGTTGCACCACTTACCTTTACTCCAGTCCCAGCCTCCAAGCCAGTTGGATTTGCAAGTGTAAGAACTGCTGCAGTCAGCCCACCACTGCTCACAGTCCTCCTGGCACAGTGGCACACCCAAAACTCGCTCTTCCGGACCCCGGGAGTCCACCTGAGTGCAGGCATAGGAAGAAAAAAGAACGTTAGCAGCAGCAATTTGAAGACTCGTAATAGCTACAATGGGACTTGTGCCAGGTACCATGTGTACATCATTTGTTATAAAATTTCTTCGTATTATTACTTTTCAAATGAGAACAACGAGGTCAAGTAGTAAAATAGTTTGTCTTACGCTGTACAGCTAGCGAGAAAAGATGAAATTCAACTCAGGTCTGTCTGATTTCACCAAGCCTCTTGTGGTGAGAGTCCCTCACTCTGTTGTTCTCCTCTGACCAGTCTCCCCCATGCCATGCTCCAAGGCCGGAGGCAGCTTCCCCTTTATCCCTTTCTCTGAGAGAGGCCTCTGGGTCTGCTTGGCTATATGGGGCAGCCTCTCCTGTCCCTCCTGGAGGCACCAGCATATGACTGAGTTGAAGCCTGCTGCTCTTAGTAACACAACAGTACTGGATTGGCCTCTGCCTTCTCACCAGCTGGATCCAAGGTCCCAGGTTAGGGGAGCACTCATAGAAGCAGGTGGCCTGGATGAAATGCTTCTGACAGCTGGGGGTCAACAATCCACAGTGAATCAAACTGAAGTTGTGGAGCTGGGACTCTGTGAGGTGGGCTTCCCAGCTTGTGGCGGCCGAGCAGCAGGCATTGTCCTTCCAAGGGACGCACTGAAGGCAGAGGAAAAAGCAATAGGCTTAGTGAGTGTCTAGGGCAGAAGGGTGGCAGAGTGAATGTGTCCCTTAGGAGAAAGCCTGGCCACATTGAGGCCAGCGCCATCCTACAGAGGAGGAACCCCGATGATCTGTCAGTATTCAGCCAGAGGGCAGCAGGCACCTGCACACCGAACTCCCTGCCACAGGCTGCTGCGGTCCCCTGTGAACACCACTCCTGGCTCTCAGTCCTGAGAGGCAGCAGGGGCCTTTGGGGGGAAAGCAAGTACAGAGGAGTCCCAGTGAGACCCGGGGGAGTCTGGGGTTAGGTTGTGTGGAAGGACTCAGGCCAAATGCCAGCTTCTCCTCCCACATCCCTGTCAGTTGCCTTTAGGAGCTTGGGAGGTCATTCTGTTTTCCAGGCCCACCGGTAGGAAGGTTTCTTTGGATCTGTGATGAGCCAACAGTGGGTTTTGGGGATCACCATCTGGCCCTCTCAAATGGCCAAGCTGGCCATTGGCAGGGATTTTGGCTACTTCTCATCTAAGGAAACAAATGATCAGTGGTCCAGACACCACTTTGGTATTTGGGTTGCTTCCCCGATTTGCCAAAAAGCACCACCCCCCCACCTCCCGGGCCAGGTCTGGCCTCGGTACCTCCAAAAAGAGCTTGTCTTCCGGGCCAGGCTCTCTCTTGTGGTGTGTGGTGTTCATGCAGACATTGAGCAGCTTGTCCCCAGCCCAGGTGGGCATGACTGTCCACAACCCCAGCAGGAGCTGCCACCACTGTGCCATGGCCTGCTGTGGAGAAGAGACACATGCTGCTCATGTGATGGGGAGCTTCCCAATCTACTTCCTTCACCACAACAGGCCCTGCAGAGAGAGGGCAGGCTCCACGGCTCCTTTAAGTGGCTTTACGCAGGACCTTCTATCTGGGGCAGCATTGTAGAATATTAGGGCAGGTGGAGTAATCCTTTGAAGTCTGGCACTCCGCCCCTGACCACTGGACAGATGTAGAAACTGAAGCCTGGAGAGTGTGTGAGACCAGCCTTAGGGAGGCAGCATGGAGAGTGGTTCCAGCCTTTCTGAGAAACTCTTCCTAGCTCTTTGCTTCTTGTAGAGCCAGCCTTTCTCGCTCAGTAGCATTTGGGCTGGGAATTCAGAGTCTTGGTCCTGGTCCACAGAAACTCCCAAATGCTGGCTCAGTAACTGAACAAATGCTCAGTAACCAGGTCCTCCATGGGACCAAAAGGCACAGCAGGATGGTGTGGTGTGGCCAGTGTTACCCCATCTAATGTCCCTCTAACTCCAGCCTACAACTCAGAACAGCTTGTCCCCACCCCGGTCACTCTCGCTGGAGTCCTTTCCTTAGAGCAGTACTTCTGCTTCCACCAGCCTCAAGTCATCTCAAGTCCATCCTGAGCACAAGGGGTCTTAGGTGGCCTCTCAGAGCTGGGGGCATGCCTAGGCACAAGGATGCACAGAGTGTCATGTCTAAGCCGAGCCCCAGTCCCAGCACGGCTCTGAGGCTGGCCTTACCCTTGCTCTTTGTTGAGCACGATATTTACCATTCTGTTCTGGATTGTTCTGGCAATGAGAGGAATGGAAAGAGAGAACCTTCCCAACTCCCCTAAAACCAGCACAGCACCTAGCCTCAAGCAACCTACTCCTAGAGACGAGTCTCCTTGACCTTCACCACCCAGGAGCCCATGGCTCTCCATCCCCTTGGACCCATCACAGTCAAACCGAACACTCGCAGACTGGCATGAGTTTAAGAGTCTCAGACTTCCTGGGGATGGGGCCCCAGCCACTGCCCCCAGAGTCCATCCTTCCTTTAGTCCAACCCAAGGCAGCTCTCTCTCCACAGCACCAGTTCTAAACTTGGCTACCACCACTGAGCAGTCACTAGGTATGTCAGGTGAAAGAGGGAAGACATTGCCCCTTCTAGTACTTTTTCATACTCACTCTCATTGCTGGAGTCCTCTGGGTGCTCCCTACCACCCCCAGAGACGTGAGGGCAACCAAGGGGAACGCCACTGGCTGCCATTTATTACCAGTCAGGTTCCGTGAGGTCCAGGTGCAGGGGTAGGACTGTAGGTGGCTCCAGCTGAGCGGCCTCTTTTCCACTTGGCTCTGCAGGCCTCTGCAGGGTCTGAGAGGCTCTGCTTCCTTGGAGAAAGAAGACTTGGCAGAGTGGAATTCCAGGGTCCCAGAGTCAGCCACCGAGTTCAACTCTCAGTTTGGCCTCACCAGCTGGATGACTTTGAGGAAGTTAGAATTTCTAAGCACCAATTTCTCCATCTGTCAAGGGAGCTGTTAAGATGAGACTGTTGAGGAAAAGAAAAAGTTCACCAAAAGACTTGGCATAACCCCTGACACAGATTCAAAGCTTCCAGGTTTTAGTTCTTGATCTTGTTCTCTGGAGCTCCTCCCTCTCTGCTCGGCCCTGCTCTGTCCTGCAGCTCTGCCTGCCCCTTCCTCAGCTCAGTCGCCTCACCAGGAGAGAGTACCTGTGTCCTCTCGTAGCCCACAGGAGCCAAGGTTCCTGCTGCAGAGGTTTTGTTGATACAGAGGAAGTGAAAGCAAAACACTAAAAGCATTTTGAAGAAATTATGCTCTGATGTTCAACCACACAGTTAACGTACAAAACATGGATTAATCATTATGTTGGAAAATGACATTTTCCACACCTGGGTGATCCCAACCCCTTAGTACTAAGCACTAACAAGGACCAGGCATTGGGCTGTGCCATTGATACACAGTCTGACTTCCTATTTGTAGCAGTCCCCAGAGTTTAACTTTTAAAAAGCTGAATGCAACCAACCGTCAGATTGTGTGTTTGTGTGTGTGTGTGTGTGCGTGCACATGTGTGTGCTGGAAGATGTATGTTGGCTTGTTTGGGGGCACACTGATAAGTTACCACTGGAGCATCCATGACCTGCCTCAGGCAGAACTGGGGGTCTCTTCCTTAGTGTCAGACACCGGATGCTAACGGCCTCCCTCCAGCATGGGTCTCTTCACAAGCACCCGCCAAAGAGGGTGAAACAGACCCTCACGTCCTTTCTAAATCCTCACAAATATGCACAACACTCTAAGCCTTGAAGAAGTAAGAGATTTGCAGTTGAACATTAATCTTAAAATGGCCATGGGCACTTCTTGCAAAGGCAAGAATCTGGAAATGAATCACAGTAGTAATTACTGAGAAAACCGTCCTTCATGTGGAGGGGAGAAGAACAGGAAGAGCTTGCTAACGGTCTCGGTCTCCGGGACAAAGCTGTAGGAAATGAGCCAGAATTACAGGCCTCGCAGCTGTGGGGTTGAGGGGGAGGCCCATGGAGCCCCTTTCAGGGCATCAAGCTGGCCGACAGCGTCTGCTCCCTAGAGAGGCGATTGGAGGCCCTTGAGCAGAGCTCATTTTGCTTTATTGTGACTGAGTCTTCCAGAGAAATCTGTTCCCTGACTGAAAGCTGATAAATCAGAGCTGGCTGTGGATGGGCCATTTGAAGCAGCTGATCTAAAACAATTTCACTCTAAATCAGCAACAACAAAACAGAACACTTACATAGCTGAGGGCAGAGGTGCAGCGGTGTGGAAGGCACTCTGAGGGAGGGGGAGGCGGTAGGGGCAGTGGATGGAGGAATCCGGGCCACGGACGATGCTGGGCAGGGATGACTCGCCTCCTCTCCTCATCACGAGCTCACCCAGGGGGCTGAAGCCCACTGAGCTTAGGGACAGACTAAGAAACCAGAGAACTAGCACCAGGAACTTCTGGGGAAGAATCTGAAGTCAGAGGCCAGCTGGAGGTTCATCAGTGGCTCAGATTTCTTAGTCTTCTGAGTCCTTCTCACCCAAAAATCAATGACCATCCACTGCTTATCGGTTTGTACGAAGGGTAGTGAAACACAGGATCTTTATTTTTCCTCCTCTCTATATCCACCCAAACGCCAAAACTGTTGGTTAACATTCTAACTCTTTTTTGTGGCGGGAGCAGGGGGGAGTCCTCACTATGTTGCCTAGGCTGGTCTCAAACTCCTGGGCTCATATAATCTTCCTGCCTCAGCCTTCCAAGTAGCTGGGACTACAGGCATGTGCCACCATACCTGACTTGTGACTATTTTGGGAATCAGAAATATTACCGCAGTCTGTCTCTCTACTTACTGTAGGAGTCATGACCAGCTCTTGCCTCAGTTACTGCAACCTTCTAAGTGGCTACCTTGTTCCTTTCTCAGACTATATCCATGCAGCCAGAATGATCTAATTTTCTAGTATTGTATTATGAAAATGTTCAAATGTTAGGAAAGTTGAGAGAATTTTACAATGAACATCCATGTACCTACCGCTTTGATTTTACCCTTAGAATTTTTTTCTTTGTTATGTGCTGAGCTAACTATCCACCTTTCTACTGAGCAATTAATTGATCTTACATGCATTTCCAAGTAAATTGTAGGTATTAGTACACATTTTTCTAAATAATTCAAGAATACATATCATTAGCCAGGGTTCGATATTTATTTGAAACCTTTCTTTTCTCTTAGAATGATCTTTTCTTTTCCTCTAGAAGATGGTTATCACAGCCACAGAAGTCTCGATTTCTTAACATGGTACATGGACCCTTTAAAAATTTGTTATAATTATTCAATCATATTGTACAAATTAATAGCTTTCACTGTTATATTTATGGAGTCCCTGTTTGGTCTCGTCGTTATTTATTTTCTGTTCCAATCAGTTGTCTTTTCTTTTGTCTACACTCCAGGCATTTGTTGACTCTGACTCTGTAACTGCCCTGCTTCTTGCAGGTGGCTCATTGGCCGGGGCTGTTCCCTGCTAGCCACCTACCCTCTGTGTCTGGTGACTCTTCTGCTCTCAGAAAGGACAGCTCATCTGGAAAGTTTCAGGCTGGTGAGATGCTCTTTTGGGGTTTTACGCTTGCCACAGCCTGCGTCTTCACACTCCCATCATGCCCTTGGAGCGCCCACTATAGCTCGCCTTGCCACACAGCTGTACACAGCCGCACGGGCCCAGCGCTGGCCCAGAGTGGATAGAACATGAATGTTTGCTGAGGAGATGAAAGGAAATCTGAGAATAAAACAGCAGTTCTTAAAAAAGTTTAAATTCGGACACTTCCCTAGTTTAACCTGACCTCACTCATCTCTTTCCCTCCCTCAGCCATCTTTTCCTTTCTTCTTTTTTTCTCCTATTACCTGTCCTTCTCCTTTCTAGTCTAAAATCACCTCTCCCTTCTGTCTTTGTTCCTTCCATCTTTCTTTTTTCTTTTCTTTCTCCTTTCTCCCTTTCCTTTCCCTCTTTCTTCCCTTTCCTCTCCTCCTCTCTCCTTGATTGAGACTGCTCTCATCTCCCCTTTCTCCTCTCCTCAATCCTCTCCTTTCCCTCTCCCTTCCTTCCTGAATTGCCTCTCCCTTGCAATTGTCTCCCTTGTTCCACATTTTCAGATGGGAGCATCTTCATTTCTTGAGGATTTCTGTGAGGTTTCAGCGTGTTAATGCCGGGACTGTCATCTCCACTTGAAGAAGGCCACTTTTTAGATCTAATCACAACAAGGAAATGAGTGTGAAATCTGTCTGCTGTTGAAGAGTCCAGGGTAAAAGAGAACAGATAGAAAAATAACAAAGTTCTATGGGAAAGAGATTAGGTGGAAATTAGAGATAGGAGAAAGCTATAGCAGAAAGAACAAGTATCTTTATTCTCTGGCTCATTTTTCTTCTAGTGGTTGACAACTTCTGTCTTCATTATACTTTCCCCGTTGCTAATGTCCTATTAATACATTTCCACCAGGCTGCTGTGGGGTCTAGTAGATGGTGTTAAGAGCAGTTTCATAATGCGTAACTGTTTGCAATCTTCCCACATCCCTCTCTCGAAATGTCCTTTCACCCAAGTTCCGTGCCGGCTGTTGAACTATCTTTCTCCTGTTGCCTAGAGACCTGTGTCTGTTTATCATGATTTCTCTGTCACTTTACATTTCTTAACCACTGCCACCCAGCTTCCACCTACCGTTATATGAAATCCTCTCTTGCCAAATTCAGAAGCAACCTCCAGGTCGTTTGATCCAGTGGACGAGGCCTGCCCATAGCCTTGCGACAGCTCGGCAGCCTCTGGCCAGGTATCCCCTACCCTGCCGTCTTGGTATTGCCTCTACTTTGATTTTCAAGGCTCATGTTACCCTGGTCTTCCTCCTACATCTCAGCTTGCTCCTTCTCAGTCTCCTTGAGGGATCCATTTTCTCCTTGCCACTTAAATGTTTTCCCAACTTCTGTTCTTGGGTGTCTTCCTTTCTCTCTGGGCCACTTACCCTCAAGGGCTGCCTTGATCATCCATATGTGGATTCTCCTAAACCTGTCTCCACTTCTGCCCTGGAGAATCATATAGCTACATACCTCCAGTGATATTTCACTTGGACTTCTTACAGCCTCCTTACACTGCACTGTTCTTAGCTCTCTGTTCAATTTGCTTTTCTATACTGCTTAATCGGACTTCTTCCCTCTAGTTAGCCACGCTAGAGGCTTGAACTTGTTCTGGATTTCTCTTCCTCTACCAACTTATGCAAGCACTTAACAAGGCATACAAGGCTCTTCATGGTTCGACCACTGGTTGCTACAGAAACCTCTCCATCCCCCTCTTTATCTTTGCACCTGAAGCTCCATCTGCCAGGAGGGCCTTGCCCTGTGCTTTCTCTGGGCTGCTTATGCCTCAGCACTCCACTCAGGCACCACATTTCAGAAAACTTGCCTTGCCCTTCCTCTGTTAGGGTCACTTGTGTAGACTCCATGGTTTCCAGCCTTACATCTATTGCAGAGTAGTAAATAGTCTGTATATTTTTTGCCCCTCTTTAGACTCTGAGATTCTTGCCGGTGAGGGCTGTGTCTTACCCTTCTGTTAGCAGCCTCCAGCACAGTGTACAGTTCATAGAAGGGCCTCTACATGTCTGAATAAATGCAAGAGTGAGTGCTTGGGCTGCGACTCATGTGACAGTTCGTGGGGTCTGAACTCTTGGTGGAACCCAGTTTTTCTGAGTCCACGGGCACCGCTCTCTCCTCATAGTTCAACCTTCAATACGTCCCATCCTGCTAAGCTAGTATGTTTAGCTTTGAGAGTGTGTTCAGGAAGGCCACAAACCCATTGATAGCTCTTCTCATTGTACTGGCCGCACAATTCTGGAGTTGCCTGCCAGTCTGCACGTTCCCCATCGCTGCCTACTCCTGGACCAGTAGAAATTCTTTTGGTCAGTTTCACACAGTTGGCACTCAGCAGGCATTTGTTAAGCAAATAAGTGATTTATATTTTTTTCTAACAGCAGTTCTGTGCTATTGCTCATTTTTACCAGAAGCATACCAGCAAAAATTCTGGGAAACCTGAAATTTTGTTTATAGTCACAGTTATAAATATAATGTATATGTGATATCCAAGCCTGTGGATCTCTACCTTTTAAAAAGTATTTTCTGTCCTTCATTTCTCTCTCATCTAATTACCAGATGGTGTTTATATGTTCCGAGAAGGTCTTGTTGGACTTATCTTCCTGAATCCCACAGTTCTATAAGCCAAAAGGGTTGGCAAATGTGATTAGTGAATTATTTTTGTCTTAGACATATACACAATTTCATTTTGAAGAATGGAATTGGATAGATTGTATTTCATAGACAAGAAAAAGTAAATACATATATTTCTAGATGTTTTAGTCTTATATCCTGCCTTTTACTGAAAATGTGAGAAGTTTCACAGAAGGCTAGGAAGGTCAATAATGCATTTTGTGGTTTTTAGGAAGAAAATGGTAGAAAATAAATTTCAGGTGGTAAATACTCAAACCTGCCCCTATGCTTACAAATGAAACCATAGAAAAAAATCAATTTTCTAAGAGATCATGGGTAAATTGCTTTGTAATATAATGATTAAAAGTTACCATTTCTAGAAGTGAATTTTGTGATTATTCAGTGACCTCTATTATAAACTAGTGAGATGTAACATTATGTGAAGCTCTTGAATTGATTTTTTATGTAAGACTTAAATCTCTGGAAAATAATGATTGTGGATATTCAATGGCTCCAGTTTACAAAAAGTAGGTTTTAACTTGCTATGTATCTTCTTGTAGTTGAGTTGATGCTTCTTTTTTCTTTTATTTCAAAGTCTGTGGGATGTCTGGTTGCCAAGGACACTGGGGTTTAACAGGAATCATTGAGTCATCTTTGTATTGTCCTTAAAGACAAAGAGTTGTACTTAGGTGCAGAAATGTGGAAAGTTTATAGCTCCTCCAAATTCCCTGACAAGGCATTCTCTTTGAATCTGGTAGTTTCCTGGGAATATCTCTACTGAAGGATGAAAGGGCACTTGGGGTAGAGTGAAGGGGCACAGGGCATGGCTGTGGTTGTTCGAAAAGCTGTGCCTTACCCATGTCAAGAAGCCTTCTTGGGAAAGGTGACAGATTTCTCCAGTGTTTATTCTCTTCCGGATCCTGTCTAAAACCCTGGACAGACCTCACCTCAAGGCCTGTCTTCTAGGTAAGGGCAAATATCATACCATATGTGAATGTTAGCTGTGTGTACAACATAGTTTATATTGATCGATATGAAGGATTGCTAGATGAAAGGGTGATCAAGCAACACTGTGTATCTATTATAAACCTTCTTAACAGATGACCTTGAAGAGGTTACGTAAGTTGCTCAGTTTTACTCCTTATCATCAAACATCCTATATATTGACAATAGTTAACCTTTTTTCATAGCATTTAAACTACAAGATAACGAAAGAAAAGAGTGGCTATCACCTGAAGATCTGCATCCTCTCCTGGGTGAGGGATTAGCATGTTTCCAGCTATACAAAGGATAGTTCTGTTGTGATAGGCAGAACTATGCCTGTTATCTTTATTTGAATAAATATGGTGTAAGGAGTTGTATATGTGTTCCAAGCTGACCATGGGTGAACCATGATGATAAGTCTCTTCCATCAGATCATCTAGGCTATTGTCCCATTATTCATTAAAATGGTAATCTAAATAGTGCTATGAAGGTATTTTGTGTGCCTTTAATTAAAGTCCATAATCAGTGGCAAGCAATGGAACAAAGATCTGGGTCCAAGTCTATCCGACTAAAGTCTGTATTCTCCCAATTCTACATTAAACAGGCGAAAAAAGCTATTGGATTCTTTCTTGGCACTTAAATTCTATAAAATCCTTGGGCTAGGGGTATAGCTCAGTGGTAGATGGCATGGTTTATATGTGTGAGACCCTTGGTCCAGTTCCCAGGACTGTAGAAAAAATAATCTTATAAAACCCACAAAGTACTAAAGACTTGCCATGTGGCAGGCACTAGGCCAAGTGTGTTACTCAGGCAATATCACACAGCAACCCTAAATGATACCACCTGAGCTATGGTGATGAAGAAACTGGTGTTTAGAATACCTCTATTTTTACGTAACTCTTTCTTGTACCATTCTCTGAAGGTTGTTTGCCGAAGATCTAGTCTCCAAAATAACAGAATTTCTCATATCCCAAAAGTGTGGGAGATATTCATGCTTCACTACCTCCTGAAGACCCGAGGTATACAAAATGATGTTTTCAGACCCAGAGGTGTCCTGTAGGAAAGATATTTCTGGTGTATTTGACTGCAGCAGCTCTTTGTGTGTTATGCCCATCAACATCGTGGCATGAGTATGGTGCCAGTCACTCAGGGAGGTGCTAGCCTGTAAGCAGCCCTGAGATTAGCGTGACACGGATGATACTCAGCACATAGGCCATGTCTCTTATTTATCTGACACTTCATGTTTGTTCATATTTTTATTTTAAAAAATCTTATGTGTGCTAAATTTCTATTTAAAAGAGCCTTATTTTGCCCATAGGCTACATGTCAGATTCTGGTGAAAGGAAATTCATCAGAACGAGCCAGAGGAATTCTCAATTCTTTTATAATTTTTTCTTGTGTGCCATTTTGATTCTCTCTATATTTACTTTTCTATGTATTTCAAAGATATTTCTTTAATGGTAACTCTAGGAATTTCAACTAACATCCTAAATTTCTAACAGTCTTGTTTGAATTGACACTAACTTCAATAGCATACAAAACTCTGCTCCTGCACAGCTCCACAGCTACTTTTGTGTTGTTGTCATCAACAATTACATCTTATTCATTGTGTGCCCAGCAACATAAAGTTATCATTTTTCTGTACTTGTATTCTAAATCATATAGGAAAGGAAAGAGGAGTTATGAACCAAAAATAAGTTAATCCTGGTTTTCATACTTATCTACATAGTTACTATGACTGGTGTTCTTTATTTCTCTAAATAGTTTTGAGTTACTGTCTAATGTTCTTTCTTTTCATCTGGAAAGACTCTCTGTAGCATTTTTTGGAGAATAGATCTAGCAATAAATGCTCTCAGTTTTCATTTATCTAGAAATGTCTTATTTCTGTGTAATTTTCAAAAATGCCTTTGGCAAATATGGACTTCTTGGTTAAGAGTGCTTTAAATGTGTCACCTAGCTAGGTGTGGGGGTGCACACCTGTAATCCCAGCACTTGCAGGCTGAGGCAGGAGGATTGCTACGAGTGGGAGGCCAGCCTGAACTACACAGTGAAACCCTGTCTAAAAAATAAATAAATAATGCGTCACCTTATTGCCTTCTGATGCCCCTGCTTTGTGATGAGAAATCAGCTGTTAATTTATTGAGAATCACTTGTACATGACTATATGCTTCTCCTTTGTTGCTTTGAAGATTGTCTTTGTCTTTGTTTTTCATTACAATGCGTCTCAGTGTGAATGTTGTTCAGTATCCTACATGGAGTTCATTGAACTTTTTGGTTGTAGATTCATGTCTTGCGTCATATTTGGGATGTTTGGGCCTTGATTACTTCAAATATTTTTTTCTACCTTCCCTCCCCTTCTTTAGATGCTTTTTGGTATGCTTTGGGATGTCCCATGGGTCCCTCAGACTCTGTTAATGTTTCTTCTTTATTTTTTTCTATTACTCTGACTGGATAATTTTGATGAAACTTTAATCAAGTTACTGACTCTTGTGGAGACAATGTATATATATTTTACATATATTGACTATATATATATGATGTATATATAGTCAGTCACACTGCACCACCCTCTCATTCAAATTCCCCAGGGGAGGAGAGTGACAACTTGGTGACTGAGATACAGGGCTGGACACGAGTGGCCAGCACCACTCTTCTCTTTTAGGGGGTCTACCCAGAATTGTGGTTTGTTCCTTCTTGCTCTAAGGGACAGGCTTCACTCAGAAGGCCTGCAAATGTTTAGTGCCACTTGTAATAAGTCTTGCCTGAGGTTTACTGTTAAGGAAGACACATTCTCTTCTATCCAGTTTATTGGTGAAGAAAACAAGCCAGCATTTGAAGGTTTAGATGTCTTACTTCTCTATTCCTCAGTGGGTCCCAACTCAGATGGGGAAAAGTAGTGCTACTGATTTGGCATACCTCGAACCTTTACAAAATTTTGCTCATTTGCCAGCAAGATCTTTGCTGTCCATATTAGACTCGGGTCATCCTACTTTGGTACTAATTAATACATACATTTCTTAACACTTTTATTTTTAATATCTTAGTCATAGCCAGTTATAGATATTTCTTGGAAGTGGCAATTATTAGAAAGTACTTTCTGAAAAAGAGTTTCTTTCCCTTCTTTGGCAGCATCTTAGTGCCTCAGGTTAGGAGAAAGAATTCTGCCTTAGAACGTTTTTCAAACCATAGGTCCAAACTCATTAGTCAGCTATAATATCACAGCAATAATAGATCATGACAACATTTTAAAATGATAGCACAGGATAAAATTATCATAATGAGCCATTCAGATGATTATTTTATGAAAGTTGTGTTTAATTATATTTGTGTTGAGAGAGAGAGAGAATTGAGCTACAACACAAAATGTGTTTTGTGCAAAGAAGGACTAACTAGTCATTTGCAATGAGCAACAGATGAGTAATATGCCACAGCTGCTTTTGTTGTTAAGTTGGTTACGTGCCCATGATGGCATGTCAGAAGAAGCAACGAGCATTGCTTGACATGGTTTGTAAATCCTACCACATAGCACTCCACACTTTCTGTTCCTGTATACCACCTGGGTGCCAAACACTGAGCCTAGCACAACTATGAAAACTATATAATGAAGATGGCCGCCTTCACTGGTATAAATTTTTAAATGACTATGTGGAACAAATCCCTTTATTACCAATCCTCCCCACCTGCAGCACAAAAAGATTATGAAAATGAGGGGGAAAGTCTTCAAATATGTTAAGCTACTCGTATTTGTGGTGGCTTACTTGTTACACCGGTAATATTACCTTAGCAAATAAGTATTTCTTACTGTGTGTTTGAAAGTCTCTGTGAAACCATTAATGTTTCAGACCATGGACAGAAACACATCTCCATTGCCCACTCCCACGAAGCAGGAGCTGTGAGGATATGCTTGTAATTCTACTAATAATACATGGCAAGCCACTGATGTGTCTCTTACTATATTGCTCTAATGACTATAGAGGAGCCACATTTGTTGAGCGGGAAGTGTACAGCTGCCTCTGATTTGCTGGAATTCTCACAGTCAGATGAAAGATGTGAAGGCCACCCCAAGTTGGAATCCAGTGTGAACCATGAAAGTATAAGACTAAAGAAACTAAGTGCTTTTGGTTACAATGAACCAATTCATGCTGAGTGAGCATCAAACTCCTCTACCCTATAAGGCGGGTATTACATTTTATAGGTGAAGAAACTAAAGCATAGAGAAACTAAACCACTTACCCAAGATCTCACCACTAGGTAATAGCAAAGCCAGGGTTAAACCTAGACCGTTTGAAGGTGTAGTCTGGACTGCTAGCCATAATGCCTTGGATCCGCCGTGGATCTTCCCTTGTTAACTGCCTCCTGTAGCATGCTAGATATTGTGAACAGTTGGCTTTAAATTTCCAGGAAATGATGGCTATTCCTGGGATTCAGACACTGGTATAAATTCCATCTTTATGTTAATATGTTTCTACTAACTTAAGTAGTTCATAGACTTTATATATACTTAGGAGGCTACACAGTATGGGGCAGGTGTCACAAAACACTTTCTGGAAGACAACCTCTTCAAATGAAATCTCATGTAAACCGGTTGGAGCTGGAAGGGAAAGCCAAGAGTTCCACTCTGCCGGGCAGCCACAACACACCATCCCTCCTCAGCCCACCCAATGCCATGGTGGCACACAACTTACACACTAGAACAGAGAATAGGGCCTGAACTTTTGAGTTAGACAGGCCAGTCTTCCTGTTTTGTTTATATACTGACTTATTCATAAACATTAATTAAAGGCTGTATGCTATATACACTAGTTTGAATGTTGACCCCATGTGTTTTTGGCTGAGTGGTTTTCTTTGTCTTACTGGGCTTCTGTTTCTTTCCCTGACAATATACTTGGTGCTGCCTCACAAGCCCCGGATGATGGGAGAGGATGCACACGTGGCTTCCAATGAGGTCCTGGCTCTCAGTGAGTACTGTATATTCAGTGCTTGTTTATTCCCCCTTCCCTCGCTATGCCGATAAAAAGTACAGTGTAACTCAGAATAAATTTATTTTCAAAACATGTCAAACATACCCACATGCACATACACACAGAAACAGTTTTAAAACAACTCTACCTGTTTCTATTTCTTGCCCTTTTCTTCCTTTCACACCTTCGTGTAGCTTTGAAAGTCTTCCTCTTCATTCCTCTCTCAGTCCGGCTTAATCTAGTTCCTGTTTCCTGTTCTTAGCCACAGCGAGCAGACACCCCTTCACCAGTCCTCCTCATTTGTCTCAGCCTGACCTATCGGCCTCGCTCGCAGTGTCTCCTCCATATCAGCCCATCCCGGCTTCTTCCCGCTCACCTGCCAAGCACCTGCACACACTAAAAAAACCACTAGACACTGAAAAAAAATTGCTTTTAATCCCAGAATATTCACATCCCCCAGTTATCACAGGATTCCACCTTCATTTCTTCTGGTGGAACTTGTTTCTTTCCTGCTGGTGGAAGACTAAACACAGCTGGCTTTGAGAATGGCAATTAGTGACTAGGGCGAGGACCGAACAGGCGCTCAACAGTTTCCACAGCAACCACCGTGGGAAGTTTAAAATCATATCACTTAATTCAGCTAAAAAGAACGGTACACATTTGAAATTTTCTCTAAGATCAACACTTCATCCATTACGTAGACAGTGTAATAGCTAAGAATGGGGTCTTTGGAGCTGGACCACCTGCTTCCAAAGCCCGGCCCTCCCTCACAGTAGGTTGTGTAACACCAGGCACATTGTTAGTGTCTTCTTAGCTGAAAAATAAGCACATTAGTAGCGTCTAACTCATCATCTGCTCATCAAGTATTAAATAAAATGACTTACGATGGGTAGAACATTGTTTAACCTATGAAAAACACTGAAGTTACCTATTACCATTATCATTATTTTAAAAATGGTTTCCTGAATAGTATTTCCAGAGCTCTGAAAATTGTAAAAAGTTCATCTAAATTATAAAAACTCAAACATTAGCCATGGTCTATGGGAGAAGGAAGGAAAAGGAACATCTGGAGGATAAACCCTCCATGGATTCCTTTACCGCTCATCACGAAACAGGGGGGTTATATTCGCATGCATGGGTCTTTCCCTGCCTTCTCTCTAGGGATACGAGAGATATGTAATTATGGTGGCAGAATGAGTGAAAGAGGGAATAATGAATGGAAGGCATGAGTATATAAATGAATATACATCAAAGGAGCGAATGGCCAATTAAGAGGACTGCTGCCGTTGGAATGAATTAGACAGCCATACCCCTTTCCATTACCTTTGAGTCTCACTTTGTCACACAAATATACCAATCTACTGTGCTCCAGTCTCCTCCAGACTAGGAATACTCTTAGTCACTCTATGCTGCTTCCTATGCAACACCCCTCACCGCGCGCGCGCGCGCGCGCACACACACACACACACACACACACACACACACACAAGGATTCTTGGCTCATGGCTGAGCATTCTGGGCTACTTTGTGACTTTGGCCTGAGGTCCTCTGTAGTCCACAGGCTTGGCCCATCACTAGCCCCTGCTTTCCAGAAAAGCATAGCAAGAGCCCATCTATTCAATGGAGACAAAAGCAGATCCTGGTACTGCCCCGAAAGGAAGCAAAGATGGTGCTTGCTGCATGGTTCTGCTTTGCTGAAAGACTGAAGGATAGTCATAGTCATAAGCATATCTAGGATACTCAGGGATAGCAGGACTGGACTTTGGCCTGGAGAACTCTTGGACTCAGTTTTCAAGAGGGAGGGAATCTCCATGCAACATCATATGTTAACATACCTCAATATTTCTATTGTGCACTGGCTCTGCAAAATTAGAGTTTCTCTGACATGATCTTGACAGGAAGTGCAGTTTTCTGATGGGATGAGACTGTGTACAGGACATGAATCAGAAATGTCGTGGCACAGGGGCTTCTCTTCTGTTTTCCTGAGACTACAGTTGCAATTTGGCAGACCCGAGTAGGTAGGCCCAATTAAGTTGAGCATAAAGCATGGTAAATTTGGCTTGTAGTAATTATGACAACTATTGCTATACAAAAATACCATTTCTTATTCCTTTGAGCCACCAAGCAGGAAGCGACAACCTACCTAGCTTGAGGGATGAAAAGAAGACAAGTTGATCAATAACGTTATTTCAAGGTGCTGCCAACTGTCAAGTGCTTCACTCTTGCATAGTTAAATGGCACTATTATGATTTTTAAACTTTGCAGATGCTACAAATCTAGTGTATAGTGTTAGCTACATACCGACAAGCTCAGTAAAAATTACACTGACACACTGACTCCAACAAAATAAAATGTAAGATGAATCAATTTACGGTTCTAGCTTCAGGTCCAAATATCAATTGCACAAATGAAGCTGTAGATTATAGCTATTCAGAGAGTTTCCTTCAGGTCTGATTTGAATTCTACTTCTGCCACTTGCAGAATCAGGCAAATTGGCTGACCCTATGAGTTCCAGTTTTTTTCACCTGTAATATTTAGTTAATTATTCTAACCTTGAGGGATTGTTTTAGGGTTGCACAAATGGATACTTATTAAGTACCTGGAACTTTATTAAATGTTCAGTGAAAAACTTCCCTCCCCAAGCTGGCTTCTTTAAGCCCCTTGAAGACCTCGTGGCTTCAAGAGAGTCTATGTTCTACTATGTTCTTGTTTTATAATTGCTGAAAACCAGGAGAACAAGGGGAAGGGAAACAAAAGTCTGTCTCACTTCCATTTCACAATGCATCCTGATTTTTTATCTCTCTCGCTGCAATATTCTTCCTCATGTGTTCTTGATATTTGCAGTAAGTTGAGACGGGGTGGCCAGCCCCTGGGACGAATGCTAATGTCATCGTGCCAGTGATTCTCTGCCACGCTGCTGTCAAGCTTGCTTTAGCATGTAAAGTGGTGGTGTGTGGGTGTGGAGGGGTTGAGCTGGCAAGGAGAAATGAGAGGAAAGAAAATGTATTCACAGCATAAACACGGTGCAATTTTTTAATTTCTCTAAATACAATTCTAGAAAATACAGGCAACTGAAATCCACAGTCAATTATAGCTTAAATAATAACTTTCCTTATAAAACTTTTACTCAGACTGTATTCAAAAGTCCATCATAGCTAGCCTATTCCAGTTAATGCACGTAATGAGGGGCTATATGGCCCAGGAGGAAGAACTGGGGACGGGAAATTGGAGGCCTTGGTTCTGATTGTACTTTTGTTGTTGACTCACTGTGTGATTGTAGGTCAGTTACCCCCACACACAGGGCCTCAAACTTCTCACTGGTAAATCGGCAACAATATTACCTATGTGGCAGTGCTTGAAGATTAATTGAGAGAATGTATACGAACACCTTTTTGGGTCTTAGCACCTGTATTAATAAGTCAATTGAAGGTTTTTTTTTTTTAGGGGTGCTGGGGCTCAAACTCAGGGCCTTGTGCTTGCTAAGCAAGCACTCTACCACTTGAGCTAAATCCCCAACCCCTGAAGGTATGTTTTTGAAACCCTGGGGACTCTAAAAAATAGAATCCCCCCCCCCCTGCCAAGAGCAGAAAAAAAGGGGGAAAAGCAGCCTTTCCAGGGCATTTCCCATTCCTGAGGCCGGGACTTACAGAACGTGGGATGCTGATCTCCAGTAAGAAGCTGGCTGGCCCTACAGACTTGTTTGTATCGCAGTGGAAACTTCTCCAGAAGCCTAAGGAGATGGATGAGGCTAGAGTGGTAGCAGCTGCAATTATGGGTTTGGGGTGCAGGATCTGTGGGGCTGGTGGAGGCGTGTGAAGCAGTGCTAGGGAGCTAGCTCTGGAGGTGGAGTGAGACCCAGCCTGATGCTGACTTAGTGGGCACTGGACAGAGCCTGCCTGAGCCCTGCAGGGCGCAGCTGGACCTGGTCGTTTCTGCGTTTCCTACTGGGAGATGAGGGCGAGGATGCTTTCATTCACCCATAACTATTACCTGGGAAACCAAAATGAGTAAATTTTTGTACAATGTGCCACATATTGATTTAGGCACTTTATGTATTGTATTTCATTCTCACTACAACCCAATGGGGTGGTTGTTAATATTATTGACTTGTCAACTTTTAAAAACTGAAGCTCGGTGAGAATACTCTCTAGGCTGCACAGCTAGGAAAGGCCACATCCCGTGCAATCTGTTCCAAAGCCCATGCTGTGCTACGCTGATTCCTAAGGAGCTCGGAGTGGAAGGAAATAGACTTGTGCTCTTGGAGAGAGGGAAGGCAGTGGGTGATTCATGGCTTCTTGCATTTGACCTCTGCAGGGGAAAGGGTTTCTGGAAATCCCAGAATTAACAGCACTTAACAGTTGTCTCCCCCAGATCGGGAAGGGGAGCTCTGAAACCCTGAGCCAGTGAAGGCGGACTCTTTCCTGATAGCCAATCATTCTGATTCAGACGGTTAGGTCCAGAAGACGTTTTCCTTTAGTATGCCTGAGCTATGACCCAGACCCGTCCCTGGGGTGGGCTGGGCCGGGGCAGAAATGACTGCTGGTGTGTTCCAGTGTGAAGGAAGGGAACAGAGGTCGTCTGGAAGCAGGCAGCAGAACACGCTTAGCCCAGTTATAGGTCAGATGTTATCCCGCAAGGGTTTTTTCTGCTTTATCGATTAGTTTACCTGGCTGTAGGCTTCTTAAGAAGAATCCCCACTCCACTTTGTGGACTCCCTGCGTGACTCTGTTCCTGGGCTGTGCAGCTGAGGCCCTCAAGGTGAACCACGCCTCCCTACCAGACCTGCTGCCCTCACCGCAGTTCCTGCTTCTCGCCATGAGGCACCGCTCCTCCTTTTCCTAACCAGACCCCCGCCTCAAGGGCCCTTCTGTCCCTTCCTTTGTTTTTTGTTTTTTTATTTAATTTTATTTTAATGGTACATTTTAGATGTACATAGTGATAACATTCATCATAGGGGATTTGCACCTGCGTGTGAAATATCTTGTTGCTTCTTTTTCTTCCCATTCCCTTCCCCTCCCTTCACCCCCTCCTCCCTCTTTATTTGCAAAAGCTTTGTTTCCATTTTTTCCCTTCCATTTCTTATTTCTCTTGTCCTTCTGTTCCTTTCCTCTTCCCCCTCCGTCGTTCCCTTTCCCACTTGGACACTTTCTTCCCTTAGGGAGCCTCTCAGTGCTCCGAGGTCTCCCTCAGCACCTCCTCTTCCCGAGACTGACCCCAGTGCACCCGGCATCCTTCTCCACGACGCCTCTTTCTCCCGACACAGTTCTGGCAGTACTGCAAAGCACCTGACAGGAGGTAATTTTGGAGAGAAAGATGGCCGGGATTGGAAGGAACTCTGAATACAGCTCTTCAAGGATCTTGTTACGTTTGATTACTGAATTCCAACATCTTGTTAGATCTGGCCTACAAGATGAGTAAAGTCACTTAAGGTACTGTTTTTGTTGTTTATACAAATATGTGCTCTCTCAGTTTTTTGCAGTGCTTTTTACACACACATATACTGTTAAAGAATTAAAAATCTGTCAACTTTTAGCAATAAATGAAGCGGAAATAGTATATTTACAGAAGCATTTGTTTTGTAAAACACTATTAACATATTCAGCTGTATAATTATGGAACCAAAATCTATTCGAATGTATAATGAGGCAAATTTTTCAAAGTTGCACCATTTGACTCTTTTTGCACTTAATTTGGGCCACAAAGCACAACATTTAGACTTAGTGTAAATCAGCCTACTCTTGTAGGAACAGTAGAGCTCTGTGTGTGTGTGTGTGTGTGTGTGTGTGTGTGTGTGTGTTTCTGGGGATCAAACCCAGGACCTCACACATGCTAGGCAAACTTCATCATTAAGTTGCATCACCAGCCCAGAGCTGGGTCTTTTTTAAAAAATTATTTTTAAAGTCTCTGATTTAGATGGAAAAGTTCAAAGTGGTACAAATTAAGCAAGTGAGAAAGTAGTTTCTTAAACTCTTCTGCCCCACCTTGTCAGCCAACCTTCTTGGCAGCAATACTTTTTATCATGCCTAACTTTGCTTGGCTTGATCATTCTCTGGTGGTAGAGTGGGCATCTGATATTTTCTTTTCTTTTCCCAAAGATGTTGAGTTTTGGCCAGCGGCACTGCTCTCCTGTGCGATCTCCTAGACTCCCCAAAAGTAGAAGGCATATTTCTTTGGTTCAGTATTTGTCTCAGGACCCAGCCCAGGGCATGGCACTTAGAGGACATTTAATAAATTACTGTGGAACAAATTAAATATACTCACATATGTACGTCTGATTCAGTTCCTTGGGATGGTGATCTCTGGGTATGTGAATGCATCAAGGCTGACACAGCTACTCTTTTGTCAATGGCAATGAATCATTTTTACAAGTCTGAACCATTTGAATCCTGTTAGTCCCATCTGAATTCTGTTGGTATTTATGAGTGTCTCTCGTGTTTCATGTACAGATCAATTCCAAAATATAAAAATCACTGTCAATATTCTAGCTGTGTAAAACCTATTGCAGAATCAAATTCTGTCATTATCTCTGTAAACTTCAAAAGAGAATGTTCAGACATGTGGCCCAAACGAATTCTCTTCTTATATTCCACGATTGCCCCAAATTGTACCATTTTAGTTCGCTTTACTTTGCAGTCAGACTTGCTCACATCTGTTTATTTTTCTTGGTTCTTAAAAATTCTCTGGCAGTATGCTCAAGGAAATTCCCAGCCAGTGGATTGCATAGAGGTAGATTTAGAGCAAGGAACTTCCCTCCAAAGGAAAGGCTATGTTTTTGAGGAGGGGCACAGGCCAGAAGTTGGCTGCAGAAGTCAAAACTGGACAGGCAGCGAGGTGGGGGACAATTTCCCAGATGAGACAGACCGGGACAGTTGTCTAGCATGGGGTGGTGCACACGTTTTGCTTTAACAAGCTGGCTGGATACTGCCAGATGAGGCATTTAGCTCACCATCCTAGAGTGGTTCCACCAGGTCCAAAGGTAGAAGTAGACGGGATACGCTAAAAAGAGGGGATCATCGGTTCGTTAATGAAAAGGTCACCTAGAAAACATTTGATGCCAAAATTTCTTGAGGTTCCCAAAATGTCTTCTGTACTCAAATACCAGGAATCATATTTTTCTCTGTTAGGAATTTTGTTCCTTAAAAGGCAATATTCCTCTCAAGACAGATGACTTCATGGTTGAATAAGCAAATAATGAAAAATATTGAAAACAGTTAGGGAGTAAAGATTTAATTGCACCTAAAATACCATCAACCTAATTGCTAGGGAAAAAAAGACACTCAAGAAAAAGTAGCCCTTTTTTGTGTTGATCTGGAACAAATTCAGTGCGGGAAGCTGAATACTGAGAATCCCACAGTCAGTTGTTAACACTGGAGTGTTCCAGGCCTAGATGTTTATAAAGGGAATCCGTGTCAAGGCGAGTAGCATTCTGGAACACCACGGGAGAGCAGGCATTCATATGTAAAACTCAGGAAGACAGGCTGTGCAGTTGAAACTGGTTTAAATTTGTTATCATTCCTACTTATGATGTCAAAGACAAATGTAGAATATTTTTACAACGAGGTTTAAAAAGCCAGGGTTGTATGATCCCAGCTGGAAAAGAGTTCTACTGAAGTTTTCTGATGTGACTTCCTGGATGTGGATTTCTTTGATTACTCCAAAAGATTATTCAGTTTATCATTAATCCACTCACTCAGCAAATATTTTATTAAATACCTAATATGGGTGCAGTATATAAATCTTGAGGATATAGACATGAATAAGTTCTGTTTCTGTCTTTCTTCAAGAATTTCATATTGTGAAGAGGGCGGCACTAACAAGCAGCTAAGGTGCATCACAAATCGTTAACTGAGAGGCGTGACAAGCGCTGTGGAAGCAAGTGAAGCAAATAGCTGATTCTGCCAACGTTGAGGTGGAAACTGAGTATTGACAGAAAAGTAGGCGTTCACTGGGTGGGCAAGCTGTGGAGGGTGTCACATACAGAATGTGATATATGAAATGGTAGAGCAAAAAAAGCGGTATGGAATACGAACTTGAAAAGGCTTAAGTGTGGTGCATAGATACAAGGTATGTGGCTGGACGGGAAGCCAGATTTAAGTCATGAAAGATCTTGAAGGCCAAGCTAAGGAATTTAGACTTTATCCTTTTGATGGGGAGAAGTAATGAAATAACATTAGAGTTAAATGTTTATATTCTAATTTTATGAAGATTATTGTGATGTATGTTTTAAAGAGCATATTAGAGATAAGGTAATAATTAAGGAGAAGAAAGAGGAAAGGGTTTGATAAATATTTGAAGTTAAAATGTAATAGTTTTTCTCAGGGCTGCCATAACGAAGCACCACAAATGTGACGGCTTAGAAATAACCAAAATTTATTATTTCACAGGTCTACCACAGTGTTGGCAGGATCCTGCTCCCACTGAAGCCTGCCGGGGAGAACCTGTCCTCAGGGATTTCTCATGGGAGTTGTCAGTCCTTGATTTTCCCTGGTTTACAGCTGTATTACTTCAGTCTCTGCCTCTGTCGCCACAGGACTTTGTCTCTGAGTGTCATATCTTCCCATGGGGTTTTCCTCTGTTCATAGCGATGCTGGGCATAAGGCTAACCCTAAAGACATGGTCTTAATTGATTACAGCTGCAAAAATTCTGCTTCCAAACACGATCACATTCACAGGGGTCGGAGGTAGGGTTTTGATGCATCTTTTGTGAGGGAAAAATTCAACCCATAACAGTAGGCTTAATAGTATTTGGCTTGGGATTGAGTGAATGAGGAATGAGGGGAAAATAGGACTTCACAAGCCCCCTGTCATTTGCCTGCGCGGATAGAGATTATCATTAATTATGATGGATAGAACTAGAAATGGGAAATTCTTAGCTGAGAAAATAAGAAGTTCAGTTTGTAAATGCTGAGTTTAAGATATCAGTAGGTATTTAAGTAGAGATATCCGAGAGGCTCTTAGAGAATTTAGGAATTTTAAGAAGCATAGGCCGAAACCCTAAGTGGTTGTCATCAGTACAGAGAATTACTGACGCCAAGATGGTGAAAGAACACCTCGTGAATACCCAGTCTAGCTATGAGAAAAGGCTGTGTGGAAAGCCACAGAAGCCCCAGGGAGCAGTCCAGCCGAGCTCCAGCAGACAGACAGTATACTGCCAGCCTGTGACTCTGCAGTCCCCATTGAGCCATGCCAGCTGCTGCCACATAGAGCAGAAGTGCGTTCTCCAACCGAGCCCTCCAAGTGTGGAGAACCAGGAGCAGATGACTAGAACGGTGGCTATATTTAGCCCCTAAGTTTGAGGGTACTTCATTATGTAGCAATAGCATATACATGAATTGGTTGGTATCAAGCCTGTTTATCTTCCTGGATAGCGATTAGGCTGCATCTCTGAATCTATTATTTTTCCCCTTTGAAGACTTTTGTGATCAGTTTGTTTTATATTTAAAAATATAGTTTGTTAGAGGTCATGGTTCAGCATCTTGAGGCTCCATTTTAAAATGTTAAGTCTAAAAATGTATTGTCTAGGAAATACAATTATATGTGCCAGTTTTGTTAATGTCCTTTAGGTCACAGGGAAATTATGAATAATTGTTAAAAGAAGCAAAGGTAAACAAAACAAAATAAAAGAGAGTTTCAAAGGCAAGAAGGGACTTAATCCGCTCCATTTACAGGATCTTTTATTGACCTCTTCTATGTGGGTGACTCACCTTTTGTTGTGTTTGACTAACCTTCTATCCTTTAGTTCCTGTAATTCTGTCAGTTCACCTGGCAACATGAAGTATTCATTATGTCTCATCATATCTGTCTTATTTAATTATATTACAGAGTGTGGCCTCAATGAAAAGAAATACAGTACACATGTTAGAGTTTGATTTAACATTCTCCTCGCCATTAAACTTCAAAAATATCCTTTGAGCCATATTGATGGATAGGGGAAAAACAACCATTGTCCAGAGATGCGCTGTCTAAAGCTGCAGCCACTATTCATATTCACCTTTTGAGGATTTGACATGAGACTCTTCTGAATGTAGGTGTTCTGTAAGCATAAAAAAATGAGTTTGATTTCAAAGATTTAGTATATAAAAGAACGTACCTCATCAATAATTTTATGTTGATTATATGTTGATATAATTTTGGATATAATGAAATATATTTAAATTTCCAGGTGTGGTAACATATGCCTGTAATCCCAGAACTCTGGGAGGCTGAAGCAGGAGGATCCCACGTTCAAGCCCAGCCTGGTCAATTTGTTAACTTAGCAAGACTCTGTCTCTGGATAAAAATACAAAAAGGGACTGGAGAGATATCTCAGTGAAAAGACCCTGGGTTCAATTCCCAGTATTGCAAAAAAAAAAAAATCTATATCTTTTACTTTTTTAATCTGGATACTAGAAATTTTAAGATTATATATGTTGTTCACATTTGTGGCTCACATTATATTTGTATTGGACTGCTCTGACCTAAAATGCTGTGCTAAATATAGAGGTTATAAGGAGAGATGCAGAAATCAACACTCAGGCTGATATGACCACAAAAATAACACCGGTTTTACCTCCACTGGGCCCCGTGTTGTGGCACGACCATGTGGGCAGCTTCCACGGCCATTCCATGAAGTTCTGTTCTGCCAGTATTCTGTCTTCTATAAAGTACTTCTATCCTTACTTTGAGGAAATCGGAAGCCATCAGAAAGGTACTTCTTTCCCCTAACCCTAAAATATATTTTAAAAACATTCATAAAAGATAATTAAACACTTAAGAAAAAATAAATAGTGAAATTTTAACACATGATAAGGTAAAATGTGTGACAATGATAGCACAAAGGCTGGGAAAAGGAAAGTGGAAGTATTCTCTCTTAAATTTCTTTATCATAATAATATCAGTGAAGACAGACTGTGATAGGTTAGAGGTGTATTCCATAGAATACTGTGCATCAGTGGAGAAAGGTTAGTCCTTGCGGGTAGCTCAAAAGGTAATTCACCTTTTGTGGTCTTTGTCTAACCTTCTGTCTTTCAGTTTCCACAATTCCTTCATCTGGCAGCATGAAGTATCCATTAGGTCTCATCATATCAGTCTTATTTAATAATATTGTAGACTGTGGCCCAGTGAAAAGAAATGGACTTGATCAGAGAACAAATAATGCTGAAACAACTAGATATACATATTGAAAAAGGTGAACTCTGAACCTTATCTCACAATATACACAACAATTACATGCAAATAAATCATAAATTGAAGTGTAAAATCTCAGATTATAAAACTTCCAGAAGAAAATTGTTGCAACATTTTGTAGACAAAAATTTCTGAGGTAGGGCAAATTATAAAAGAAGAAGTTAATAAATTAGAACTTATTAAAATTTCAGCATTTTGAAAGACACCATTAAGAAAATTAAAAATCCACTCTACAGAGTGGGAAAAATATTCACAATACATGTTTCTCTGACAATGGGCTTGTTTCCTGATTATGTAATTAAATCTTACAAATCAAAATATGGAGATAACATGGTTGAATATGGGCAAAACATCTGAACAGATACTTCACCAAAGAAAATATATGTGGATGTCCACTACACATGTAGGAATATTCTAAACATTAGTCACCAAAGGGACACTAAAAATACAATGAGATATCGCTTCACGGTAAACTGACTAAAATTAATGTGCACAATACTGATTATTGTCAAGAATGTGGAGAAACTGAAAGTCTCACAATTACTAGCTAGAATTTAAAAGAGTACTACCATGTTGGAAACTAGTTTGGATGTTTCCAATAAAGTTAAACACACACTTACTATATGGCAGAACAATTTCACTACCCATCGTAATGAGAAGTTAAACTCACAGGATCTACTACACACATTCTCAGAATAGCTTGATTTCTAATAGCAAAAACATGCTTCCCAGGTGCTTGTGGTTTATCAAAGAGATAGATACATAAACTGTAACAGTAACCCCAAAGGGGAAGCTGTGTATACTAATGTAAGGAACAAAGCAAGGTATAATCCTGCTCTAGGAAGCGCGTGGAGGCAGAGGAGGATCGGGAAATCTTTGTAGCGTTAGAGTCCCCAGAAAGGAGGCCTCAAGATGAGGATCAGTGCATTGTCATAGTGAAAATACTAAATCTTCCAGTCTTTGAATGTGGGATTTTTTTTCTATTTATTTGTACTTTAAAACATTGCTGAAAAAAATGTTTTTAAGTACAAATAAATAAATGGGAGGCATGAAGGCCATTACCCTTTCACCCCACCGCTGGCCCTGTTTGTGTCTTATAGTGGCTTACAGCGAGTGTTTGTCACATTAAATGTCAGCCTTTTTTTCATCCAGAAAAGCAGAGATACGTAACCAACACATCACAGTTTTGGTTTATGATTTATAAATTATGGATGAGCCTAATTTCAGAATCTTCATATCAAGGAGTTCCAGGGAAAATCTGATTGTTAGGCATGAATGCACAGAATATTTCTATTCATTGGCTGGATGCTCTAAACCACTTTACTTATCCATAGAGTATTTTCTCCTGGTGGGAGAAACTACGGAGGAAAGTGATATGAAGCAGTTCAGGCATCAGGAAAAATTTCCATCCGGCATTAATAATTTAAATCTGATTTGGAAATACTGCTTCAGCCTCTGGGTCCTGACGCAGAATCGGTATCAATTTTTAAAAATACAAGATAACAACTGGGGTCTGGAATTGTTTTGAATTAATTAAGACAAGATCCTATGTGGAAGAGGAAATTAAAGTCACAGTTTTGCCGATTTGTCTTCTAATGAAATTGTTCTACAAATCTAATTTCATTTTTAATGCAGGGGTTTTAGGGGGCCTTTGGGGAAATAGAGAGGCAAGAAAGGGAAAGCAGGGTGTACCACTCCTGGCCAATTATACCCTGAAGGGGAGGGCAGGGGGTAGGCTTCTGCCACTCACTAACAGTGTGTCCTTGGGCAAGCATCTTGAACTCTTAGTGTCTCAAGCTTCTCTTCTATAAAATGAGTGTAATATTAACAGTGAGAATTTAGAAAGGTTATATTTGCAGCGTATTGAGAGCGTCCCTGACACACTATAGATGCAAAGTGTTCGTTGCTGTTATTATAGAAGCTATTCCTATTATGGTAGCTATGATTATATGTATAATATTTATTATTATTATTCTTATAGAAGCTATTCCTGTTGTTAATACACGAATGAATTCCATACACCCTTATTCTTAATGCAGAACCTAGTAGTGCAGATGGCACGAAAGCAGGCTAGAATAACACAGCAGTCCGTGTTACCATAGAGACAAGAGCAGGGCACTTTAAGTGCCGTCCGATATGGGGTATCCGGAGTCACTTTCTGGGTGAGCATATTTTTCTTCTACATTTTTTTTTTGTTTTCTGCCTGGGCTCTTGCCCCCACCCCCACAGGCAGCGTTGGATCTGCTTAGCAGCCATCAGGACTAGAGAACTGGGGTGCACGTGCAAAGCTGAGAGATGACTTGGCCGGTGCTGGGTAATGCAGGGCTCCGCCTTCCAAGCTTGAAGCCTTCCCAGCCTTTCAGCTGACCAACCTTGGAATCCAGTCTTGCTCAGGACACAGCTGAGTCCGTCCTTTCCTTGGTTTCATTTCCTTTTGTCTAAACTGGCTTTTGTGGTTTTCTAGGGAAACTACAAAAGAAATGAAGGGTCCATAGAAATGAAGGATCTGGAACGTGCCTATCCCCGTGGCAAATTTAAGGAGATTAACAAGCGTCACTGCCATATTCTTTCTGTTCATTTCTCAGTTAAGGTTTGATTAAAAACTCACAACTCCAGCTTGTTATTTTCCTCGCTCGAGGAAGGGGACATTCATCTCTTTGTTGGTAGCTTGCGTACAATACATATATTTGATTTGTAGGCTGCTGCTTTGCAGTTATATCAATCTCATATTTACTGGCTTGCCATAGAAAGACAGAAGAACTTGCATGGATGCTGATGGCTGATGAAAGTGGCTGACTCTCAAGACTCCATTGTTAGCCGATGGGACCCTGAAGCACAGGGAAGGACGAGACTCCTGCTTCAACAGGTAAGACAGCCGCACCAGTTCTGAGTGACCATGATGTAACACTCAGTTACCCTCAGCATTCCTGAGGCTGTCCGTGTACCCCAACACCACGATTCCCTCCAAGCAGAGAGGACTTGACAGGCAGCCTTAGAGGCCAAAGAAGGAGGGTTTTAAAAAGATGTACCTGGTTTACATGGGACCTTGACTAACCTCGGCAAACTCAGGGCTGTGAACATAATAAGCCCTTACGGCTGTCTTGTTGGGCCAGCCTGAGAGAATTATCATATCTGTACCTTTTACTGCCTTCCATCAATTTAAAAGCAGTTTTATTAATATAAAATATATAGAGAGTAAAATTCATCATTTTAGCATTCAGTTCTATGAATTTTGATAAATATATATGGTTATGTGGCCATCAATATAATCAATTACAGAACAGTTCCATTACCCCCCCCCAGCCCTAAATTCTCTTATGCTCTTTTGTGGTCCAACCCTCCCTCTCCCACTTCTGGCATTTTATTGCTAGGTTTCCATCCCTACAGTTTTTTTCTTTCCAGAGAGTTATATAATGTAGCCTTTTGAAATTGGCTTCTTTCTCTTACATGATGTATTTGAGGTTGTGTTAGCTGACTTTCCATTACTGTAACAAAATAGCTGAGATGATCAGCTTTAAGAAAAGAATGATTTATTTTGGCCCACAGTTTTGTAGATGTCACTCCCTGATTGTTTTGTCCCATTGCTTTTGGACCTGTGGTGAGGCAGCAAATCATGGCAGGAGCATAGAGAGGAGGCCGCTGCTCACCCCGTTGTAGCCAAAAAACAGAAAGAGGAAGGGCTTGGTACAAATATTCCAATATTTCCTTCAAGGGCATGCCCCATATGAGCAGGACACTTTCAACCAGGCCCTACCTCTGAAAGACTTCAACACTCCCTAATAGAACCAGGAGCAGGGTACCAAGCCTTTAACACATGGGCCATTAGGGAACAGTTATCCAAACCACACTAGAGACTCACCTGTATTGATACATGTTTCTGGCTCTCACTATGACTCCTCAAGGCAATAATTGTTTTAATGTCATAGATGAGGTTCAGAGAATATTGAACAGGGGTCAAGACCCTTTGGTGATCACCTGACTCATGAAAGTGAACCTGGTGTTTGAACCCAGGTCCATGAAGTTCCAATGTCTACGCCCTCCAGACTATCCCTCCAACAAAGGTGATGCAGGCCAAGGAGGATGCTTTTCTGTCTGTCTTCATCAGCTAAAAGAGATGAGGACATGAGGAAAGATTCTAGAGCGAAGACCACCCATCTAAGTGAAAAAAGAGCTCCTCCTCCCTCCCTCCTTCTCTCTCAACGGGTCTTTTCAGGTGTCAGGATGTTTGAATCCCATGCGCACCTCAGAAACAGGAGTGCTCCCAAACAAAATGCAGAGAATCTCTCTCTCCATGCCCGGAGAAGGACTTCTATGAGCATGTCCCTATGTCTTGGTTATTTTATGTGGTAAAACCGATATTCTGGAAGAAGCCTTTCTTAGGCACTTTTCTGTCACTGGACAAAACAAGGACATCCAAAAGTTAAGGTTTATTTTGGCCTATAGTTTTAGTCTATGATTGGCTGGCTCCAAGGCAGAAACTTGGATGGCAGAGGGGTACGGGGGAGAAAAAGACAGTCAGCCTATGGCAGCCAGGAAACAGACAGAGGGAGAGAGAAAGAAAGGAGGAGAAGCAGGAGAAGGAGAAGAAGGAGAAGAGGAAGAGGAGGAGGGAGAAGAAGAGGGGAGAGGAGGGGAGAGCAGAGGAGGAGGGAAGGAGGGAGGGCAGTGAGAAGACGGAGCTAGTCTGAAGGCACTGAGAGAGGAAGCTGCCATTGTGAGTTAGAACTCCATTTTCTCAGTGCAGCAGAAGGTTTGGAAGTTCCTGCCGGGCTCCTCGGCATTTTATGTTTTATAGTTCCTGCAGCCTTAGTGGCTTAACACTAAACAGGTTTACCTCTCCATTTATCACAGACTGGTGTGGGTAGCGTGCTCCAGCAGCCTGCTGTATCGACATCCAGGGACCCTGGTTGATTTCAACCATGGCTACATAATCCTCGTGAGGCTCAGGTTTTCCCTAGTTATCAGATTCCAGGGTTCCGTAGACCCTTTCCAGGTGCTTGGTGTCCTGAAGAAAGAACTGGATGAGACACAAAAATGGGTAGCGAGGTTTTATATTTATTAAAGGTAGGAAAAGACGTACACTCTGCGAAGTGAAAGCAGGCCACTGAGAGAGTTCACAGTGGCCAGAAGCTTAATGGCAGGGGTCTTTTGTACCCATTTTTTAGGCTTATGTCACACCTAAGCCATCCTATCAAAAACCTGCTTGATTTTATTCCAAAAGAACTGAAGATAGCACTTTTTGATTGGTTGTGAGGTCAGGGCTTGCAAATTGTATTCTGTGCATGTGTCCTGGACCTCTGTGATTAACAGGTTGTGCCCACTTGCTCAGCTGGTTGGCCACAACCTAATCTCTTGCCTCACTAGTAGATGGAGACAGAGACAATGGGAAAGGTCTATCTACCAGCTTCTGTCCAGAAATGACATACATCCCTTCCAGTCATTCATTGGCCGAGCTCAATCGCATGGCAAGAGCTGATAGCAAGACACACAGGAAATGTGGTATAGCTGTGTACCTAGGAGGAAAGGGGACTGTGTTGATATGACAAAGCAGCAATCCAAAAATATACTACCTGGAATAAAGACACATCAATAAAAATGAAGTATTCAAAATTTTAATGTTGTTTCGATTTATTTCAAGCTAGTTTAGATAGTCCTTAAGTAGTTTCATACAGTTCTAAATGCCACACTTTAACAGAGACAGTGAACTATTGGAGTGTGCTGAGAAAAGAGTGCCGTAATCTTGAGGTAAGATAGAAGAAATAAAAGACAGGTACAAAAAGAACAAGGAAGTCATAACTAAAAATTGTAATTTTAGGAAGACAGCAAATGTTGGGCCTTAGTGAGAATTACCCAAGGCGATCCATACCAGAATTCCCTTGGTTAAATTTAGCCTCTTTCCTTCTAGACCCAGCACATCCCAAATTCCTCAGGAATACTGAAAGTCCATAAATTGTCTTAATTGAGAAAGTAAAGAGCAGAAACCTGATCATAATGTTTCCATAGTGGGTCTGACAAGTTCCCAAGGCTGAAATCAGGAACTTAACCTACCCTAAACAGGATATTTGATGTTCACTAACTCTGGTCTTGGAAAAAGAATTTTCAGAAAGTGTCAGTACGGGGAACAGGAAGGATTTATTAGGCAGAGATTTTAGGATGCTCCCAAGAGTGAAGTGTGAGCACTCAGAGAATTGAGGCACACTACTGTTTGGAACTGGGACTATTTATGTGTTTTTGGTGGAGGAATTCTGTGAAATTTGATAAGCCATCATCTTGGTCTTGGTCTAGTGGGTGGGAGAAGATGGCCCAGCCATAGTAAGATAAGCTGTACGTGCTTTGGGCAGTGGCCTAATTTATAGTTGAGAAGGTGGTCTATAGTAGGTAAAGAGAAAAAATAAATAAACTGGATTTGTCATTTTTTGAATTATGATTTTCTTTGTCTCCTTGCTGCCTAGTTGTTATCTCTTCTACCTCATTAAGATAATGGAACAAATACTACTGTAAATTGCAAATAGTCAATACAAAGTGTATTGTATGCGAATCTGTGACTGTTGGCAAAGTCATCTCAGAGGAACAGAGAAATAAAGTTTATTTACTATATAAAAAAAGATAAAGGAACAAGTTGAGATAATCCAAAGAATGTTTAAATTACCTATTAAAAAAAAAAAACGAGCACATACCTGTAGCAAAGTCTACTACCTTGAGGGGGGCAGATTTTCCCTGGGTTTCCACCCCCTCAAGAGAAGCATAGTGTTCCCCATTCCAGGAAATAAGCACCTCTTTCTATTTCTTTGAGTGTGTACCTTTCAATTTGTCCCTAATAAAACCCTTCTCGTGCTTCTTACTGACTAGTCCTGGAAATTCTTTTTCTGTGATAGGAGTCAAACTGAATTCTACAAAAAAGGTGGGTTAGGTTTCTTAGCTTCAGGAATCTCCCTGGGGTCCGGTGACAGCCCTGCCATCTGACAGGGCTGGAAGAGGTGACCTCAGCTCTCCCCCACCCACAGAGTAAGCTATTGACTTGTTGCAGAAAAGCATTTCAGAACGTATCAGTGACAGGCATGAACAGATTTATTAGGAAAAGAAATGACACAGAAGGGGTGTGGATTTATTACTGGATTTGGGGTCTTGGGGAAATTCTTTCTAGGTTCTTGGTGTCCTGAACAAGGAATTGGACAAGACACACAGAAAAGGTAGTCCAGATATACATTCACTGAAGGTAGAAAACAAGTACACGCTGCAGAGTGAGAGTGGGCCGTTGAACAGATTCACAGTGACCACCGGAACAATGGAGGTGAGTCTTTTGTATCAGGAATTCCTGGATTGGCTTCTTCCTCATGCAAATAAGCCATTTGGAATGGTTGTACTATCCAAAACTCACTTGGCCTGGTACCAGATGTAAACTGCCCTCTAGAAGACTCCCTTGGTTTGTGCCAGATATAAATGAAGATTTCAAAACAGCACTTTTCTGATTGGTCCCACGCACAGAGCTCAGGAACTGAAGTCACCTCGGGTTCTGTGTTCTGTGCGTGCTCCCTGGATCTCACGGCTTTGACAGGTTATGTCCAGTTGTTTGACCAGTTTGCCCCAGCTGTAACTTACTACCTCAGACCTTCACCGGGGGTAAGGCACACTGCGGTCTGGGGCTGAGACATTTGTGTGTTCGAGAGGTGTCCTCGAGATGCATGATCCCGAATATTTATTCTGACAAATTTGATTGTGTTATTACAAGCACTTAAGTTAGATAGAACTTAATATACAGTCAGAAAGGGACTGGGCCCTCAAGGAAGTCAGCACAAAAAATAAAGACATCAAGACTGTGTCTGGGAGATGCGATGGCCAGGCCTGTGTGCCTTCCCAGAGATAACCAGCAACTTGAGATTTTAATTAGCGTGTCGTCACATCTGAGGGTTCACGACACTGCTCCGCATCCAACTGGGATCATAAATTTAGCACCAGTAACAAATTAAAGAACTGAAGTTTAAAAGAGAACACACTTTATTTGTAAGAAGGAAAAAAACAGAAGACAGAAAGTTGCCCCGAGAGGTGAGGGCGGGGCCCCGCCTTGTCCTCAGCTTCTTTTCATCATGTTTCGGGAGTCTGTCCCCAGCAGGAGCTTGTCATGACCTGACTGGCAATCTGGCCTGTCTGTGGATGAGTCCAGGCCACAGGGCCCTAAACCCGGGTGCCATCGCCTAAGTGTGCGTTCCTAGGTGGGCTTTTGTTTGATTTCTCCCTGCCCGTTTGTCCTTGTCAGGGGCGTATCTCTGGGATTTACAGATTGGTTGGGAGGGACCTTAGAAACAATGTCCAGTTAGTCAAGTCAGTGATTAAGGGGATGAGTGTCTAGTGCAGTAACATAGTGACCATAGAGAAAAAAATGCAGATGCACAGGTGTGCATGCTTTTCCATAACAAGTAAGCATTTTCTTTCAAGTGGCCGCCTTTTTCTCCTTTGCATTTTACTGGAGGTGTGAGGGGCAGCTAACTTAGTCAGAGCACCTGGTTCTGCTTATCAGCTCTCCTGCTTGTCTCTTAGTTCTCCCTCCAGCAAAGGCTGAACTCTTTCTAGTCAGGATTAACCAGAAAGCCTAGCGAGGCCCTTATTTTATTTTTTTTCCTGCCTACAGACCCCTTTCCTCTACGACCTGGTCCAGTGGGCGCAGAGAGGCATCAGGTGCACAGGTGGGTGACCAGCACAGCCAGACCCGGCTCTCCTCCCTTCCTCACAATGCTTCTGTTCTTTCCACGTACCCTTCCTGCGTTTCCCTGCTGGATCAATAGACGTATCCTGTATCAATGTCAGGCTGCATCTTAGAAGGCTGATTACGGTGAAAACTATCTGTGTGTGTTTGAAGTTTAGAGATATGGCACTGAGATAGGATAAAAGAAATTTTAAAAACAGGCAGAAAAGAGACAAGGAAATTGGGTTTTTAACATTGTACTTTTAAGAAAAACTGCAGCTCCGGGACACAAAAGTTACTCAAGTCTTTTTCCTTTCCAGGAAACTCAGTCAAAAAAGTCCTAAGGGTCTTAAAGACACAGTCTTGCTTACTTTCTTGCCACTGGGACACAACACCTGACCTCCACAACTTAAAGGAGGAAAGACTTATTTCGGCTCACATTTTGGCTCCCAGGCTTCAGTCCACAGCCCACTGGCTCCAAGGCAGGGCAGTACAGCAGACAGTGAGCAGAGACAGATAGGGGCGGGGAGATAGACCCTCCCAGGCCACACCCCCAGTGACCGACCACCCAAATCACATTTAGCTATAAACTCATCAGAGGACCAATCCACACTGATGAGTATCACACCACTATGATCCAGTCACCTCCCAAAAGCCCCTCCCAAAAGCCTCACGAGGCTTCGGGGAGACCCCTGGATATAAACCGTAGCACAGAGTAAGCCTGTAAACTAGGCTCTGAGCCTGTCCTTTTCACCTGTAAATTGTGCTTTCTCCATCCTCAAATGAAGCAGCAATCTTAATGGGTAGCGTATCTCAACTTCAAACACATGTAAATGGTTTGCATTCTGGCATAGCTGCCAAAGAGGTAACCTGACAGAGGGTGGGAATACACATCCTAGATCATCCATCTTGATCACGACCCCAAAGCCTCACCGATACACCCAGCTCTCGCTCATAATGAGCCTCTCTCTTGAGGGCCTCTACTCTCTTTCTCTGAATGAGTACTTTTGAATTTCTGCCTGATGAAAGCCTTCCAGTTCCTCTTACTGATACATCCTGAAAAAGGTTTCTGTGAGAGTCAGTGAAGTTCTGTGGAGTATGTACAGCTATAATATAAAAAGAAAAGCATAGACTTTCACATGCTCACAATACATACTTATTGTATCTTTAAGACTGTTAGGAATGCTGTTTGGAATGAGTTTCCTGAAAGGGAAAAGGCATTGTAAACTTGAGTAAACTTGGTTTGTCCTGAAGCTGCAATTTTCTTAAAAGCACAATTTTAATATGATGCTTTTGTCATTTTTCTGCCTCCTTATTTCTTCTATCTTACCTGGTCTGAATGTTCCCCCCCCACCCCGCGCAGTTCGTATGATGGACCCTGATTCCGAATGTGACTGTGGAAGTGGCGACGGTGGGCGGAACACTTGTGACTGGGATTAACCCCTCATGAGAGACAGCCCAGGGGGCTGGCCGTTCTACAGGAACAACCGAAACTCTTCCCCTTCCCTCTGAAATTCAGTACAATGAACTGACGGAACAGAAATGGATCAGGAGAAAAGGGATGAGGATGGATTGAGGGCAGGACGGAAGTCACAGGAGCAGGCTTGCCCGTAACCCGGTGAAGTTCAGATGCTTATATACCTTCTTCATACAGAAGAGGAAAATGGGGCTGGGGAGCACCAGGCATTCTCGAGGGATAGTGCGATTTGGGAGTCAATAAATGGGCCATGGCAACAGACAATAAGGGGTACCTCAGCTCATGAATGCTTTTGTTTGTGCACAGTTTGGTTCACAAAGAGAAGAGTTTGGCAAAATTTTGTTTTTGTTTGCTAACTCTGCGTTGAGTGACAAACACGGCCACGGCTTCCTGCACAGACACAAACGTGGCCATCTTTTCCAAATGTTAAGTTTGTGAACCAAGGTACCACTGTAGTTTATAAATGACTCTCTTTGTAAGAATCATTTACTGGATCAAAAGCAATAGTTGTTTTCTTTGGTGAGCCTAGTCTATAGGTAGATAAAGGACTACCTGTGTTAAGCTCTCCTAGTGTCTGCTGGTCCCAAGAGCATTTAATTTAAAACAACCAGCATCCTCCAGGGTGCTATACTTTGAGGTGAAAGTCCCTGGACTTCTTCAGCCCCTTCTGCCACATGCAAATGTAGCACGCAGATGTGGGCTATGAACTAGGAATCTAGTTCTGATACTGAATCTGTTAGCACCGTGGTGTTGGACTCTCAATCTCCAGAACTTTGAGAAAAAAATCTCTGTGGTTTATAAGTTACCCAGTTTGTGATATATTCATAGCAGCCTGAATAGCTAAGATAATGAAGAACCAGGATGCAGAGGAGACTTGCCGACCCACTGGAGTGTGCATACTGAGAAAGACACCAAGGAACATAACAACCCTCTTTCAAAGGTGTGAAAAGTAGTGCAGGAAAATGATGTGCATAAAAGGAAGCTATTCACTGCATAGAGGATGCCTCTGTGAGGCTGTCTGATTCTAATCTGTAATCATCTGGAGCTACATTACAGTTCTATGAGTTGTAGATAACTAAAAGCGATGCAAAATAATTCTTAGAGACACATACATTCTGTCCTGTGTTAAAGCGGTCTATTGATTTCCCTCATCCCTGTAGAAAAACTAGTTTTCTCTATGCATTAATTTAAATATTCTTCTTCTGTAAATGTGTGTTTTTCAGCTTCTAATAACCAATTATAAAATGAATAGAATAAAATATTTCAGATTCGCTCATTTTTATATCTGTATAAGAGGCATGTTTTTTCCTTTTTTTTCCCCTGAAAATTATTTTTCAAAGATGATGGTGTAGGAATAAGGAAATTATAGACCAGGATAAATAGGTGGGGGGGTCACTTTGATTTAAAATAAGAGAAAAAGAACATGAGCTCAAAAATCAGAAAAATGTAGATTAATTCCTTACTCTGTGAATCTGTACAGTGTGATTCGGGCGTGTATATTAAACTCAATTTCCTCAGCTATAAAATAAGGATAACAATAGAGCCTACTTTGCAGGATTTTTCTGGAGGAGTAAATACAATAATTTAAATGAAATGCTTATGCTATGTCTAGCATATGAGGAGTGTTCAGTAGAAAGTGATTGCTATTGTGATTAGTTTTACTGAATATTCACTCTGCTGATAAGAGGATCTGCTCGGGGTGACAAGGAGGCTGTCTTGGAGGTTTCTGAGAAGAGATGGAGCAGCTTTAGTACAGGTGTTGCGGAAGGGACTTGTGCTCCGGGTGAAAGGGCAGATGCACATGTGGGGCTGTGTGCCAGCCCTTTCCTGCTGCTGAGCCTGGCCGTGGGCTTCCTCCTGTGAGACGCGGGACTCTCCTCACCTGCGGCAAACTCTTCCGCACCTCACAACTCAGTGCTCTTTCCTCTGTAATCCCAAGGCAGTCAGCCATCCCACTTCACTCTGGCATCTTGTTTGTGTATCTGAGAATTCAACTCTACACTGTCTTCTCAACTTGAGCCTTGAAGGCTCATGGGCCCGGACCATCTTCTTTCCACCCAGAATCCCCAGAAGCGAGGAGAGAGCAAGCTCTTAGTCATTGTTGTTGAATGTATAAACATGCTTGCCAGGGAACCATCACTACATTCCAGATTGATAAAATATGCATTTTTAAATATAATTAGGGGAACAAGAGAGAAAGTGGCACATGTTGGTGAAGCTGTGAAGGTGCTAAAACTTCATGGACTGTGTGGGTGACTATACCTAGTACAGCCTCTCTCTTTCTCTCTCTCTCTCTCTCTCTCTCTCTCTCTCTCGCTCTATCAATTCCTTGAGGTTAGGTATATATATGTGTGTGTGTGTGTGTGTGTGTGTGTGTGTGACTTTCACACCTAGATGTATGTCCTCCAAAACACAGGTATCTATTCACCACACGACATGTTCTAGAATATTGAAAGCAGTATATTTACAGTAGTCTCAAACTGGGCACTGTCCAAATGTCCATTTGGAGTAGAATAGACAAAAAAAAAATCATGATATAGACTCCAGCAGTGAAAATGAATAAACTATGGCTACACACAACAATATGGATGGTCTCACAACCACAGTGTGGCGGGCAAGAAGTTAGACACCAAAGAGCATATATTATTTATATAAGAGAAAGTATGAAAACTGTCAAGTTAGAGTCAGGACAGTAGTTGCCCGAGAGATGGATGGTGATAGCAATAAGGATGAGCAGGTTCCTGAGGGCGAACAATACTATTTCTGGATCTGACAGAAGATTATGAGGATGCGTTTGTTTGTGAATACTTATAAAGTCTAAATTATGACCTATGCTGTTTTCTGTAGATATGTTTTGACATAAAATATTTTTAAGTTATATTCAGCAAACGATAAAAACCCAAAGGGTCTCAAGGTCACACTTTGTCAGTTCTGTAAAAATTAATTCAGAAAATATTTATTTAGCCCTTGTTGCATTCAACGTCCCAGCAATCCAAAGAGAGGCCAGCCTTAAGCTATTGACAATATAGTAAGGTATGAAGCAGAATCTGTACTTTCATAATACAGGGATATCTGTAATATCATAATTAAATAAGTGGAATATAGGAAAGGATAATAGCAGTTAAACCAACAGCATGGTTCCAAGTGCTTTGCGTATAATTGTATTTTATTGTCATAACCATGCCAGTACCTAAGTGTAGAGACTACTGTTAGTTCCCATTTTGCAGATGAAGACCCTGAGGCAGAGAGAGTCAATGCTTTGCATCATCTTCTCTCTTTCTCCCTGTCTTGCTATCATCTAACCAAGCTCTCACCACCTGTTTTCCAGTCATAATCGGTTTCTCTAGGTTCATGCCCCAACCTCCTGCCCAGGATTTTGTAGGCCTGGTTCCCTCTGCTGGCAATTTTCTCCTTCTTCTAAGTCTTCTGAGCCTTCACTCATATTTTAGAATTCTTTGTTCTAACTTCTCCTGCCCGGAGACCTCCATCATAGGTACCATCTATTACAGGTTCTTGACTATTGACCCCATGAGGGCAAAGATCATGTCAGTGAAGTTTTACTGCTATTGTCCCCAGTACACAGCATAGGAACATATAGCAGATACACAACAAAATCAATATTTATTGAATAAATCTGTTAAATGCCTACCATGAGAAGTTATTATATTGCTAAGTGATACAAATTTTAGAGCACGAATTTAAAATAAATGATGCAATGTCATCCAGTACAATTACCATTAATTTAATGTTATCACTGCTTTTTCTTCAAAGCCAGGCAGAATGTATTCTTGAACTCATCCTGAACCTTTTTATTAGAATAAGAAGAGTACATTTATTTTTTTTAAATGGGGCTGCATATTCAGAGCTCTGTCTCCAGTCTGTTTCCAGTTATCCTGTGGTTTTGTCTCTTACTCTGGTAGGACAGAAGCCTCTCAGTTTCCTCCTTAACTGTTCTCAGGAGAAAGAAGATCTTGGCTGCCCTGCCAGCCTCTTTGTTTCGCCTTTTCCCATGTCAGGAGGATAAGACTGGGGAGGGGGAATTGAAAGCACAAACACATACCTATGTATCTGCAACGTGTATCCTGGTAATTGTGTCTTTCCAAAGATCACTTTTCCCACAAGTGAGCTGGGGTAACATGCTAGAAATTTTCCCTCCCATCAGATTGCTTAAAATTCCCGGAGAATTAGTATCTTCATTAAACTCTTACATTGTCCAGTGATTTTACAACTGGGCCTCTGACTCCATTTTCTTGATTCTAAATGCAAATTTTATGCTGTAATTAAACAGAATATAGTAACATCCTCAATCAGAGACAAAAAGGAGTCATCCACTGTACCTGCCTTGTTAGGAATTTTACCTGACATAAGAGTCAAAGGTTATTCTGAGTTCCAACCAAAGTGTCTTCTGCTACCTCATAATGCCTTTTTATTATGGTTTCAAGTTTGTGGGTCTGATGCTACAAGTTGTTGTGGTTTCCACATAGGGAATCAACTTTGTGTCATCAATCAATCATCTAGGGAAACAAAAGTCCTATTAGGACCTTCCTTTAGTCTGTATCATACCTGAAATATAAATTTTTAACTGGAAGCAAGAAGTTGAGGTCTATCTTCTCCCAGCCTGTTTCCACAGGACTCAGTCTTGGGAAAGTGGCACTAAGAACAGTGTGATGTTGCTGAGGCCCAGGACAGCACAGGTACTTCTCACCGGACTTCTTTAGACAGAAGCCCACAGTCTTTGTTTTGTTTTTTTAATTTTTAATTTTTTTTATTAGTATATGTTTGCAGTACATACTATTTGTATGTCCACAGATTTCATTGTTCCAAAAAAACATCATCCGCAGTCCATGAGGACTGTCCTGGTTATCGCTAAGTGTGTTACTGGTGTTAGCCACCTCTCTGAATCCGACTCCTTCTCATAAAGGACTCTTTGTGGCTGAGATGCCCGTTGAAGAATCCTGCCCCCAACCAGAGCTTCTGGAACAGGCTCCCAGACACCCAGGTCATGGCGATGAGCTGCCCATCTTAGCCCCAAGATCACTCAGTTATCCACCCTGTGGAGACTTTGTGCAGACTCCACCATCCAACTTCTAATCTCTGCTGCTCAGTCAGGGCCTGGGAGGTTTGGCAGCTTTCGGAGGGGCGAAGTGAGGCTCTAAGTGCATGTCCACAATCACTTTAGAGGTAGCCAATATATATTTTTCTATTTTGGATTTAATCAAATATTTATAAGAACCTACTATGTATTGAATTGTAAAGTTATGGATCGATGATACAAAAATGAATAATACAATTCCACTGATTTTCTTTTCTTTTTTATAAATTTTATTTTAGTGGTACATTTTAGATATGCATAATGATAACATTCATCATAAGGAATTTGTACCTGTATGTGATATATCTTGCTGTTTCTCTTTTTCCCATTCCCCTCCCTTCCCTTCAGCTCCTCTTCCCTCTTTATATACAAAAACTTTGTTTCCATTTTTTCCTTCTCTTCTTTTTTCCTTGTCCCTCTGTTCCTTTTCCCCTCCCCCCTCCCTTCTACCCCTTCCCATTTGAACAATTTCTTCCCTTTCAGACCCCGCCAAATTTAAAGACCCAATCCAAAAATGGGAAGCTGAAATGAACAGACACTTCTTAGATGACGAAGTAGAAATGGCAAATGAACACATGAAAAAATGTTCAACAACTCTGGTCATTCGAGAGATGCAAATTAAAACAACATTGAGATTTTATCTCACTCCAGAAAGAATGGCTGTTATCAACAAATCAGCCAATAACAAATGCTGGAGGGTCTGTGGAGAAAAAGGAAACCTTCTCCACTGTTGGTGGGAGTGTAGACTGGTGCAACCACTATGGAAATCAGTGTGGAGATTCCTCAAAAAACTAGGACTAGAGATTCCATTTGACCCAGCTATTCCCCTTCTTGGTATCTTCCCAAAAGAACTAAAAGCATCATACCACAGCAATATATACACCTATGTTTATAGTGGCACAGTTTGTAATAGCTAAATCTTGGAAACAGCCCAAATGCCCATCAACTGATGAATGGATAAAGAAGTGATTGTTTTATAGAATGAAGTACTATTCTGCCATAAAGAACAATAAGCTTGAGACATTTCTAGGTAAATGGATGCAGCTTAAGACCATACTCTTAAGTGAAATAAATCGGACACACATGTTTGAATACTGCATTGTTTTGTTGGTGTGAGAGTCAATATATTTTTAAGAGAGAATAATGTAACAGTATCTTACCAGGGAAACCTCCGAGATTGTTTTCTTGTCAGAAATCACACTAGGACGGTAAAACAAAACGAAACAAAAATTTCCTAACATTAAAACCAACTTCCCTATCTCCCCTCAGAGAAGACACATTGTGGTTCATTCCAAGTGACTCTTTCCTTGCCTTGTCTGTGAGAGCATGTTGGGACCTCTGAGTGGGGTTGGTGTCTTTCTTGGCTGGGAGTCCTCACTTATAGCAGTCACTGCAAGTTACATGCTTTGTCTGTCTCTAACTCGGTGACTCAGAGCCAGGTCAGGTGAAGGGAACCTAACTTTTTGTGGAGTGTTCATTACTTGCCAAGTGTTTACATTTGTTATTTTACTTGTAACTCACAACTACCTGAACTTAAATGGAATTCCTTGAGGCAGAGATTTGTGTCTAGTATTTCCAGTGCCATATCTCTGATGCCACCAATAGTGCCCAGCACACAGAAGATGCTCAAGAAATGCATTAGTAAGTATAAGCATGAATATAAAAAGTAGATGTCATCATTATCCTTCCTTTTCAGTTAAAGAAATTGAAGCTCAAAGAGATTGTAGAACTTACCCAAAGTCCCAGTATCTGTACATAGCAGAGTGTTTCTCTGGCACCAACTTCTAAACTCTTTCAACTCTGTAAGTCTCACTCCTCAGTTTCCCTGTCTAAGAAAATCTTCTTTAATGTTTTCCTTCCTTATCTATCTCCTCCTTCCCCTTCTCCTTCTCACAAAGGAAACCACACTCACAGTCAGTTTATTCTCTTGTTTCTCCTCTATTTCTTCATCTGTACAAAAAGGGGCATGGCCTCCACTGTGCCCGTCACTGCCATCCAGAGAAAGATCTCAGACGTGACAGGTCTTGTGATGCAGGAGGCGACAAGATGCAGGATCTGCTGTTGACAGTGTAGCCTTGTGGTTACTCAGTGAGAGAAAAGTTCTCAGACCTTAAAGCCAGAATAGCATCGCTCCTCCTGAACTCCTGCTTTGTCTTCTTTCAAAGACCGTCAAAGCTTCTGTCTGATTCTTTTTCTATCTGTGCTTTGGCCACTATAAATTCCAATTGTAGAGTTTTACAATGTGTGCTTCTGTGTACATCCCCGTGGCCCCCCAGAGCCTCAGAATGTGACTTTATATTGAAACAGGATCTTTATAGATGTAATTAGTTAAACTAAAATGCGATACTGGGTTCAGGTGGACCCTAATTCAATGATTGCTATCCTTATAAGAAGAAAAAGTAGCAGAACAGGAAAGAAAGCCATACAACAATGGAGGCAGCAACTAGACTAACTCAGCTGCAGGCCCAGAAATGCCAAAGTTTGCTGGCAGTCACCATAATTTAGGTAAAGACAGGGTAGAATTCTTACCTGGAGGTTTCAGAGAAAGCATGAACCTGCTAACGACTTGATTTTGGACATCTGGCCTCCAGAAGTTGAGAAAGAATACATTTCTGTTGTTTCAGTTGGTGGTACTGTTATGGCAGTCCTAAAAAATTAATACAGGGAGCCTGGAACACCAGAACTAAGTTGAGGAAGCTTCTTTCAGCCAAAGAAGGGATAAATCGATCAACAATAAGATAACAATTAAAATGGATTGAAACATATTTTTCTGTTCTTTCCTTTGGGTAGCAAATAGTCAATGAGGGAATATGTCTTAAGAAAGAAAGAAAGAAAGAAAGAAAGAGAGAAAGAGAAAGAAAGAAAGAAAGAAAGAAAGAAAGAAAGAAAGAAAGAAAGAAAGAAAGAAAGAAAGAAAGAAAGAAAGAGAAAGAAAAGAAAGAAAGAAAGAGGGAAATAAAGAAAAAAGAAGAGAGAAAGAGAGACAAGGAATCAGGGCAGCACTATTCACAATCCCTCAAGAATTAGTAGGTGAAATATTCCAGCCTGTTGTCCCCAGCAGTGAGTCTGACTAAGTCTCCAGTTCTATCTACCTATTTTCAGGAATAAAGGAAAGAGAGAAACATGTTAAATCATGTTAAATGACATCATAATAATGCAATCAATAAAATCAAGCCTGTGGGAAAGCTATAGGAATAACAAAGTGTATTCTTCAACAAAGAGTTAATTCTGAGAAAAAACACACAAAAGGAATGTTACTAGATGAAAAAAGACATGAGAGATATAAAAATGAACAACACTGATGAACTTAATTGAACCTGATAAAAAGAAGCTATGTATCTAAATGAAACCAATAATAAGCAGAATTTTATTATTAATAAATTATGAACTTTATGTATAATAAATTCTCTACAATTGATTTTCGAGTTCCTGCTTTTAGAGAGATATTCTGAAATATTACAGATGAAATATGACTGACATTTTCTTAAAAATAACCCGTGGGCTGAGAGAGGTATGTAGGGACATGAAAGAGACAAGACTTGCCAAAGAACGAAAATTATTGAAGCTGGGGGATGGGCACATTGTGTCTATTTGTGAATATGTCTAAGATATAGTAATGAACAGTTAAAGAACACATTCTCAGGACTGGCTTAGGGAAAAAAATTTCAATAGACGCTACCAGAGGCAGCAGCCATGGGGAGGTTATGACAAGGTGTGAGCCTAGAAAAAGGGCCAGGCTAACATGAGATTGGGGACTGAAGCATAGTACTCGCATCCTAGTGTCACTTGCCCAGTAGTCTCCTCCTGGGCTCACAACTTCTTCCCAGGTATCTACTTACTGATCCAACCCTGCTCCCAGTATCTATGCATCCAGTCACCTTCCACTTCCTCTCACCAGCCACCCTCACTACTCACTTTATTTCCTCCTCTTCCCCTTCTTCCTCCCTGTGTGAGTACAAAGACCTCAAGTGGCGGGTGGGCCTGCTCAGAGATGAATAGGAACGGTTGGTCATTCTTAGACGGTGTTGAGTTCCTAGCAGATAGGGTCTTCTACTTCTGTATTCCCTGGTGATTCCTAGCCCAGCTCTGGGCCTTCATTTATTATTGTAGTTAATATATCATCCACAGTGTTTTAGAATTTGGCCTTCTTGTACAAAATGAGTCCATGGCTCATTTATTATTTTTTTTCCCATGGCTCATTTAAAACACTGATATTTTCTAATTTGATTTTATAACATTCTGGCTGCCTCATGTTTTCTATCAAGTAAGAAGTAACTCTTGTTTCTCTCTGCTTCATGTGGACTATCTGCACAAATCCTCCCACAGAAAATGACATGGAATTCCAGGGAAGTTTAATGCTCAGAGGGATGTATTTGAAAAGCAACCTATAAATAAAGGCAGGTAACCTAAACTAGTTGTCTTTTAATCCAAGAGGTGGTTCCTTGAGGCGACATACAGTCTAAATCATTGCTTACAATAAATTTGCCTTAAAATAGCTGATCATTTAGAAATATTGTCAAAACAAAAGAAAGAGAGAGTCAGAGAGAACTCTTATTAGGCACATTTAATGTTCCAGGCATGATCGTATTTATCATTGTTTACATGTGTTATGTCATTTAATACTATAAATAAGAGCTTAAAGAGGCGTAAATGAGAGAATACATATAAAGTGATTAGCACAGAAGCTGGTACATAGAAAATAACAGAAAAAGTAGTGCTCTAAAACAAATTCGCTATTATTACCCTGCTTTTATAGATAAGAAAGCAATGGCTCAGAGCCAGCCAGTAGCTTTCTTACAGTCACACAGCTATTAAGTATTAGAACTGGGGTTTTAACTGAGGTCTCCACGTGTGTAATGCTTGCATCAGTGTTCAACCAAGGAAACAGCCAGTGAGAGATACATATTAAGAGATTTATCGCAGAGCATTGGCTGAAGCAATAATAGGACCTGTCTAGGCAAGTTGGAAATGTGTAGGGCTGGCCATCCGGAAGGCCAGGCAGGAGCTCTTAGGCATGGGCTGATGCTGTGTCCGTGGGCAAAATTTCTTCTGCAGGGACACTTCAGCTGCACCCTTATGGCCTTTCAATTAATTAAGATTTCTAAAATAATCAACTGACTGGGTTTTAATCACATTTATAAAATGTCTTCATATCAATGTCTAGATTAGGGTTTGACTGAATAAACAGGGCTGTAAACTTGCCAAATTGACACATCAAAAGACCATCACAAAGCTCTTTCCACTTTGTCTTCCTCATGTAAATTTAGAGCAATTACCTCAGGCCTCACCAACTCTAGCTTTCACATTTTGAGGAGAGAAAAACAGGGTTCAGCCGCGCAAATGACATAGCCAAGCTTAAATATTTATCAGTGCCAAGGCTGAGACCAGAACTCAGGCCTCTTGGCCACCAGTGCAGGGCTCTTTCCACAGCACCAAATGAATAAGCTCATTCAACCAGTATTTGCTAAGTGTCCATCCCGCACCTGTGGAGCATGAGATATGATCTCAAGTGCGCCAGGTGTGGTAACAGATGTGCAGATGTGAGTGGAGCACAGGAGAGGCACAAAGGCAACAGCGAGGCCAGTTCTCCCCCGCAGGAGAGCACACTTGGGAAGGGCCTCAGGAGGGGTGTGAAGATGAGATTTGGAAGTGCAGATTTTGGTCAGGTGGTCAGCAAGCAGCAGCAGCAGAGACAGAGAAAGAAAGAGAGAGAGAAGCAGGAAGCACAGTATGTTCAGCTGAATGCAGAAGAGAAGCGGACATTGGTACTCGTTCGTGTTGTCCACACTGCTTGCAACACGGCCTCGGTGTAGTGAACTCACTTCAAACACACCCCGGATGCTCGCTGTACCACTCGAGGGATGAGCCACTCCATCTCCCTGAGTTGGTTCTTCTCTTTGCACAAAGTGGAGATGACACCTGCTTTTCCCTTTGATACTTGGATGAGCTAATGTACTTGCAGATGGTTGAGGAACTGAAAACATGAGCTATTGTTAAAATTACTCAAATCCCTTACAAGATGGGGAGCTGATGTTTCTAAACAGAGAAACAACAGAGTACGAAACTGCCCTGGGGGGAAATATTTCTAACATTTAGACTCAATGAAGGGATTAATTTTTCATTTGGTCCTTAGTCTTCAGTGGCATGAACAGCAATTCTTGTTCTTTTATTCATGAATTTTTGATTGACTCTCCACGTGCATGTTCAGGGTTTGTTGGATGATAAATAGCATCCTCTGCTCTGAGTTCAGAACCAGCTGAGACAAAGAGAAGAGCCAAGCGGAGGCTGAATCGAGTATCTCTTAGTTCCTAATAAAGCTGGTGTTGGAAAACACAGCATTTGTGTGCTTGACGGCGGATTTCTTAGCGTGGAATCCTAGAGTTGGACGTCCTGCCTCTAAATACTTCAGTACAGTGTGAGTGTGATAAAATAAATGTGTGCAAAGTTATGGAAGCAGAGAAAGGGCAAATCCCTTTTCTGCTCTGTGGTGCCAACTATAAAACAAGTACATATTAGAATGCAGCACTACAATACACTGCACAATCCTAAAGGATGTTATAGTCTGTATGTTATCTCCTCCCCACACCAACCCAGTCCCCACCAGCCACATCGAGCGAGGTACTACTTCCATGACTGCACACTCAGGTCCTATACATAAAGAATGGATAACCTTTTCAGGATGCGAACAGCTTTGACAATGTAAGGCAATACAAGGACATCACTATCTCTAGAAACATGTACGTACTTATAGCAGAATTTTGCAGATCATTTCAGGGCTGACACAAACTGCCTGAAGCCTAACTCTGAAGAGCTTGTTAATTCCTGCAGAAGATGATTTCCGAAATCCTTTATAGCTCTACCATTCTGTTTCCAGACCAGCCTTCTGGTTATATTGCAAGGTTTTCTTGGCTGCAGCCTGGGGAAAATGTATGAATGTAAAGTTAGAAGAAAAGGCAAACCACAAAGCCCAGTGCATACACTAGCACAGAGCGCAGATGGGCCAAGCCCGACAGGCTTATGCAAAAATCTACAGTAGTGACTGCGTTGTTTTTGAAATTATGGATTCATGTCTCTCTTTGACATTTAAAAATGGCTGTGCTATTTTTATAACACTTAAAGGAAAGAAAGAAGTAAATAACCCCTGCGGTCTCTGTGCAGTCGGCAGGCCTTTGGAATAGTCTTGGCTACCCCAGCGGAGGTGGGATCTACCTCACCTCCTGGCTCGCCATTTCGGCCGACAGTCCAGAGGCTGCTGTCAGTCGGATGCACCTCAAAGCCGGTGGCTCCTGACACGATGCGGTTTTGCTTCTGAAGTCGCGGGCGGAAGAAAGCTAGACAGGCAGGGCTAGGTAAAGAACTGGCCTTGGCCGAGTTTAGGAATCTAGATGTGGTGGCGCCTGCCAAGACACAGACGGGCGCATATGAAGTTTCCCGCTGGAGTATGACTATGGATGACAGTGCCTTTTCCCTCTCTGTTCCCCTGGGTTAATTATCACGAAGTAATAAAGTAACAGCTCAAAGCAGACCTCACCAAATAGGAAGAACATCCTCATCTTTTGTGGGAAGCGACTAATTTTCATTTCCCAGCAGATGGAGCACCTGGTTATGGGGAGGTGGGGAAACGGAGGGCACATGGTCATGGGTGTCCCTTTGAGCCCTGGAAAACGGGACGGGAAAGAACATAAACAACAGTCTGATCTCTCCTGTGAAGGACTTCTCCCTTCTGGGAGCTCCTGAAAAGTGAGAATGCAGGAGAAAGGCAGCAGAAGCCTGCTGGGAGAGCTCAGGGAAATGAGAATCTTCTAATCCTTATCAGTTGAGACTGGGCTGAACAAATATTTTATACATGTGTTCAATCTATTACCAAAAAGTGATGCTTCCATCTGTGCAATGGTTTAAAGCAGTCATTCTCAATCTCTGGAGAGTTGTTTTCCCCCCTTTATTATTATTTTTTTTAGTGCACATTTGTAGTACATAATGATTACATTTCTTGTAGGGAATTGGTACATGTACATAACGCATTTTGATTCTTTTTACATTCCCTTTTCCTCCCCTCTCTCCTCTTTCTCTCCATGTCTTGATCCCCTTCTCATTTGAAAAAAAAGTTTATCTCCCTACTTCCTATTATGATCTACCTTTTATTTTGCTCTTTATATTTTGGGTTTCTCATATAAGAGGAACCATGGGATATTTAAGCTTCTGTGTCTGAATTATTTCACTTAACTTTATGGTCTCAGGTGCATTCATTTTCCTACAAATGACTCGTTTATCCTTCTCTTGTAGAGCAGTACTCCACTGTGTATAAATATCACATTTTCTTTATCCATTCATTTGTTGATGGACATATAGGCCACTTCCAAGGTTTAGCTATTATAAATTGTGCTGCTGTAAATGTGGGGAAATAGTTGATTCCTACAGGTGGCTCCACCCCCTGGATTTCTGACCCAGTGCATGTCAGGTAGGGACCAAAGTTTTATACTTCTAACCCATTCCCACAGGTGCTGTCCCTGTGCCACTGGTCTACAGGCTGCACTTTGAGAACCACTGGCTCAGCTGTCTGCATTTTTCCATTCTTCATTTTCCAAATGAGAAAAATAGCATACAAAGAGTGTGAGTACAGCAGAAGAGAGATATTGGCTTCAGCTTTCCTGGTACATCAAGCAAAGAAGTCTACGTCTACCCTTAGGTAATGAGGAGCTGCTGAAATATCTTAAAAGGGGGAGTAACATGGCCTGAATTACATTTTTAAAAGTTCTAGATGTATAGAGAGACACCAGAAAAAAATGTTAGGGAGAAGGCCAGGAACTTCAGGTAGATAAGTGATTGACTTTAACATGAGGAAAGAGGTGTGGGGGAGAAGGGTTAGGGTGGAGGACATGGTTGAAGGAGAAAGATGATTACAAAATTGCCTTAAAGGCTGTAATGTCTGGGCTTGGAGAATCTGCTACTAATTACATGAAGATCATCAACCTTTTGTATTTAGGTCTCTGGCCTTTTCTCCATATAATACACATTTATTACATCACATTAAAGAACATATAGATGTAAATAAAAATATGTAATCCACCACATAGACCTTGGATATTGCATAATGCACATCACAATGCTTACTTTAAGGAAATTACCTAGGCAGAAAAGGAGAAGGAATTTCAAGAATGGAAGAAGTTGTTGTATATGGATTGGAGATCAGTCTGCAACATTTCAAGAAAGAAGGCGTTTTGGTGACAATGCATATTTGTTGTTGAGTGAATTGGACACATGGATGCATATTTTAACAGTGTCAAGTTAAAAGCTGTTGAGGGGATTTAGAAAGGGGCAAACCCGATGCCTCTAAATGCTGTGAGCTCAGTGGTCTTCAGACCATGGGAATTAATAAACCTACCAGACCTCTGCCCTTTCATACCAAAGATAGACTGTGCTGAACTCATAGCAGGACATGTTGTGAGGGCAGCCGTATGCACCTGTGCATTGACAGAGACGATGGCTCTTGATAACTTCCCAGCTGAGAGAAGTTGCCCAAGTCACCTTGGGTCAGTACTTGGTCTTGACCACTTTAAGAGAGCACAGTCTCCCCAATTACCTTCTACATCCTCATCCCCATTTTCAGCTTTCCAATTATGGGCACCCCTGGACCCATGCAGCATTAGTGTGCACACTGAACTCCCTCCACCATCGGTCTCTACTGCACCTTCTCCCGATATGATGAAAACTGGGACCTGCCCTAGAGCCACACCATGGCTCTAGGGCAGGTCTTTGTCAAACAACTTCCAACTCTTTTCCCTTGCAGATAATTCCAAATTTTTACCAGACTGTTCTCAATTTATGGCTGCATATGTCTGAAAAGCTGAGAGATAGCTTATGCCGTCCACTCTCCACAGTTCAGGGACTTGGTTCTGAAGTGCCTGAATTTTATATTCATCATGTCCCTGTGATAGGGCACATCTGGGTCACAAAAAGTGATTTCTATGGGCAGTTTGGGCTTCAGAGCTTTGTAAAACTCTCATTAAGGCCCAGCAGATCTTTTATGTTAGATTTCAGTATTTTGTTGTCTTAATGTGTTCTGCTAACTGTGCACATGGGGCACCTGGCTGCAATCCATGTCTCTTCTGAAGCCAAGCAGATCATCTGTGAGAAATATACCGGAATCTACATTGAGCTTTGAGGCAAATACTGTCTCCAAAGCAACTCCAACTCTATACAGAGAAAAATTTGCATAGAAAGCTATCCACAAAAAAAAAATCTGATGAGGCTACTGATTTAGGCATACACAAATCCAAGCTTGGTTTATTTCCCCCCACCCTAGTTTTATTGGGGTATAATTGACAAACAAATACCATATATATTTCGGTGTACAGCATTTTTCCTTGGCCCAGTTTTTGTTGCTGTGACTGCATATCACAGCCTGGAAATTTATAAAAAAAAAAAAATAGAGGTTTATTTAGCTTTGGTCCTGGAGGCTAGGAAGTACAAGATTTTGCACAGTGCCAGCATCTAGCAAGGGCCTTCTTGATGCATCAGAACATGGCAGAGACCATTACATTCAAGGCAGAGCAAACCACTAGCTCGGGTCTCTCTTCCTCTTCTTATAAATCCTTTAATGTGGTCAAGGGAACCCTGCCCTCATGACCTCTTCTAATTCTCATTATCTCCTAAAGGCCCCACCTCAAAATACCATTAACATTTGGAATTCAGTTTCAACACTTTCATTCTGGGGGGCCGAGGACTCACCCAAACCATAACAATGATGTTTTGATATACATGTGTGTTGTGAGATGATTACCATAATCAAGTCAATTAATATAGACATCACTTCACATAGTTACCATTTTAATTAGTACGTTAATTTAAATTGGTGAATTAAAAATCATATGTATGTATTGTGTTAGTACGTTAATTTAAATTGGTGAATTAAAAATCATATGTATGTATTGTGTATAATCCAATATTTTGAAATATGTATAGAATGTGGAAAGACTAGTTAATATATTCATTAACCTCATATACTTATTTTGTGTGTCAGAACAGTTGAAATCTATTCTCTTGATTTTCAAGAGTCTATACTGTTAATAATTATAGTCACCATGTTCTACTCTAGAACTTATTGGTCCTACCCAACCGAAATTTTGTGTCTTTTTTCTAATATCTCCCTAGCCCTTTCACCTTCTAGCTTTTGGTAACTACCATTCCACTTCCTGCATCTTTGAGTTCAACATTTTAAATTCCACATATAAGTGAGATCGTGCAGTATTTGTCTTTCTATGCCTGGCTTCACTCTCTTAACATAGCGCCTTCCAGGTCCATCAATGTCAGCACAAATGATAGGATTTACTTCTTTTTAAAAACTGAATAGTGTTCCATTATGTACACACACAATATTTTTTATCCATTCATCTATTGATGGACACCTAGATTGCTTCTATTTCTTAGCTTTTGTAAATTATGTTGCCACAAACATGAAAGGGCAGAAGTCTCTTCAATATACTGATTTCATTTCATTTACCCAGTAGAGGTATATTGGATCAGATCATAGCCGTGTTTTAAAATTTTAGTGAACCTTTCATACTGTTTTTCATAGTGACTGTACCAACTTACGTTTTCACCAACAACGCACAAGAATTCCATTTTCTCTATGTTCTTACCAACACTTATCTGTCATCTTTATAATGAGAGCCTTTATATGAGGTGATACCTTATTCGGATTTAATTTGCATTTCGCTGATGACAGCAATGTTGTGCCATTTTTTCATGTACATGTTGGCTATTTGTATGTCATATTTTAAGAAATGTCTGTTTGGGGCCTTTGCCAGTATTTAAAATGAACTATTGAGCCAGCCAGCCAGCCAGCCAGGTGAGAGAGAGGCCCCCGCAGCCGGACAAAGCCTGCAAAGTGAGCCCGCCCTGCGACATCCGTTGCCAGGCGACAGAGAGATTTCCCCCTCCCGCCCTGGACACACGAA